>VWPU01009221.1:12915-36827 GCA_013398955.1 Callaeas wilsoni
CACTCCTGTGCCACAGGTAATCCTAAACCATCCCAAATACACTCCTGTACCACAGGTAATCCTAAACCATCCCAAATACACTCCTGTACCGCAGGTAATCCTAAACCATCCCAAACGCACTCCTGTGCCACTGGTTCTGCTCTTTAGCCCTGAGCATCCAAATGAGGACCATTTTCCATGATAAAATCCTGCATTTAATCCTTCATCCCCGCAGTGTTTGAGCCCAGCAACAGGCACATTTGCAGGGCAGAGCTGCAGCACGGGAAAACATGTTTGTGCTGAAAGAAGGCGGTAGGAGGGTGAACTTGTAGGCTGGGCAACAAAGGAAAACAGAAAATCAGCAGGAGGGGTGAATCCATCTGCGGGACAGGTCTGGTCCAGCAGCTCTGCTCAGAGAGGAGTGAGCAGCTCCCACAACTGCACTGGCACCACCTTGCAGAGGTGAGGAGAACAGTCTGCAGTTAATTCGCCAGCATCTGGTGTTTCAGAAGGAGCCTGGGTTTTATTAAAGGTCTTGGCTCAGGGCAGCAAAAAAGGCTGGTTCAAAGGCTGTCTTTAATATCAAGTATCAAGGTTTCTGACTGTCTGAAAGAAAGACTCTTGAGAAGGGCTGGATTACTACAGACCCTTGAAAAACCATGAGTAAGATTTCTCAATTAGGAATGTAATGCTAATTAGACTTTTTGGGTCAGCCTGGGTGGGTTGGCTAATTAGCCAAAGTAATATACCCATGTGATTGGCCTGGAGTGTGGGTGAGGTTCCTGGAAGCACCAGGTGATATCTGGTAAAAAAAAAAAAAAATTAAAAAAAAAAAGGATGTGTGGGTGGTAAAATCAGGACAGCTGCAGTGACTGGAGAGAGGGAAATACACCTTCAACAGAAAATGCACAAAGGCTCTAAACTCTGAGGAGAGCTGAGGGAAGGATTAGCGAGCTCCTATAATGTTTATTGAAAGCTTCGTTTAGGATAAAATCATTTCTTTGTGAGATGAGAGATATGCAGATTGCATAAGGGCTGGTGTTGTCATGTCAAGTCAGTGCAGCTGTGTGATAAACCCTGAGACATTTCAGTGCAAGAACAAATGGCAGATTTGCTCCAGCCTCGGGGCACGGGGCAGACAGAGGCCCTGCAGATGTTGTTCTGCCATTAAAGAAGATGTGAATTTAAACTGCCAGCCTGTGTTTCTAAATAAAACATCCGTTTTACCTACTTAGTCTCTTGTTTTAGTGGAAAAAATGACAAGACTCATCTCCTCCCTGGCCACCCTGTGCCACTGCAGGGAGCCCCAGGCTGGGCTGTGGGCCCTGGGAAGGATAGGGAGCCTGTCACGTGCTAATCACGGTAATTACAATTATAAAATACGGTGTGCGTGCTTTCTAACAAAGTCACATGGTTTCTTTGGGCCTCCAGAAAGAAACTCTTGGAGTTCCTGAAGCCCCAGTGCTGGTGGTTTCACTGCCAGGGCTCTCTGCACGTCCTGTGCCACTGCAGAGAGCCCCAGGCTGGGCTGTGGCCCTTGGGAAGGGTAGGGAGCCTGTCACGTGCTAATCACAGTAATTACAATTATAAAATACGGTGTGCGTGCTTTCTAACAAAGTCATGTGGTCTCTTTGGGCCTCCAGGAAGAAACTCTTGGAGTTCTTGAAGCCCCAGTGCTGGTGGTTTCCCTCTCAGAGCTCTCTGCACATCCCACTGCCCCGGAGCAGAGCCAGGGGTGCCAGGAGCATGCCAGCCCTGGGACAGGGAAGGAGCTGGCTCCTCCAGGGCACCTTTCCACCTTCCCACTCTGGGCCAGCTGCCCTGGGCTCCCAGGAGCTCCTGCTCCAAATGAGGGTGTTGCAGGGAGCGCATTATCCAGAGTGGATACCACAGCCCCGGGTGCTGAACGTGCCCAGGGGAGCACAGCAGCTCCTGCACGTGGCTGTGAAAATCAGAGCAAGGAGGGCAACAAGGAGAGAGGGCTCTCACCCTCACTAAAGCACCTCTCTGGTGGCTTTGTCTTTCCTCACAAAACTTTCTTACTTTCTACGTATCCTCATCCCTTCAGTGATGCTCAGCAGGAACTGTGTAACTGGGTCAGGTACATCAAGGACCAGAGTTTGTGTGGATCATTTTTACCCCTCATTTGGTCTCCTGCAGGTTGGTAACGTTGAATAATGAGAGTTTTGGCCCGCCCTGTGTCCTTGTATTTATGCAGCTAAAGCAGGCAAAGCAACTTGCAGCAGCTGGATGCACCGGAGAGTTGCTCTGCCATTTAGAACTCTGACAGCTGCATTGCTGGGCAGGAATTCAGAGCACTAGGAGCAAGATTTACTCTGAAAATAAAGCACTAAGAGCGAGATCAAATACAAATCTATCAGAAAAAAAACCCCAGTAAGCTAGGCAAGAAACATGTTCAATTGATTTTGCATTTGCTCTTTAATAAATTCTGCATTTTTTTTCCTCTTGACAGATGGCAATTTGATTTCTGGATCCTTAAAAAAAAATCCTAAGCTATTATATCCAATGATTTAACGTCTTTCACGTTTCAAAATATTAGAGATGAGCCTAAGACAAAGTTTGGATTCAAATACTCCTGTTCCCAGAGGGGGATCTGCTCCAAGGTTTTGGTTCTGGCCCATCTTTTCCTTTCACAAGTATCCATGTGAAAAGGATGCTGCCAAATAAACCTCCTGTTTTGAAAAGCGAAGTATTACATGTGTTTCTAATAACATGTCAGATGGAGAAGCATGAAGTAATTTCAATTATTTTTATTATTTGTCTGTGGTTTTTGCTTTCTTCTTTCATTTTGCTTAGCAAAACAGTGAAGCTGGAGCAGCCCATCTCCCTCACCACTTAGAGCCAGCAAATCAAAGTGAAACTATCACTGGCAAAACTCCTGCTGTGCAAACGCTTCTGGATGCAAGTGAACATAGTTAAAAATAAATTCTTTCTTAAATAACAAAAAGGTATCTGTTGAAATCAATTTCCTATTCAGTCTGTCCTAAAAAAGCAAAACAGTGAAGCTGGAGCAGCCCATCTCCCTCACCACTTAGAGCCAGCAAATCAAAGTGAAACTATCACTGGCAAAACTCCTGCTGTGCAAACGCTTCTGGATGCAAGTGAACATAGTTAAAAATAAATTCTTTCTTAAATAACAAAAAGGTATCTGTTGAAATCCATTTCCTATTCAGTCTGTCCTGAAAAAAAAAAAAAAGAGAGAGAGAGCAGAAGCATTGAGATACAAAGAAATGGTTCCTGGTGCTGGGAACTGGGGATGAAGTCCTTCCCCAAGCGGAGGTAAGGTTTGGGAAGGCAGTCCCTGCATCCTGATCACATGCTGCAAAGGGAAAACAGTTTTTATAAGAGCTCAGCTTTGGACTAGCCCAGGATTCATATATCATGTCAGACAGCAACTAAATTAAAAAACGGTATCTGGAATAAATTTAAAGTATATGTTCAGCCCCACCAATAAAGGGTTTTCTAACGAAAATAAAGACAAATTAGTGGAAAATTGGAAGCGAGCTACTCTAATTGTATTTTTTTTTTCTCTCTTCTGTTTTCAAATGTATTTTCCAGAGTGGATCACTAAAGGAGCCAGAGCCAAACAAAATCCCACCTCAGCGACCACCACCTCAAGGTTGTTTACAGTACATTCTCGACTGTAATGGCGTTGCAGTAGGACCAAAACAAGTCCAGGCTACTTAGATAATTGAGACCAAAAGCAAGGGTTAAAGCAAAAATGAAAAGAGAAAAAAAAACAAAAACAAAAACAAAAAACCAAGAAACAAATTGAAAACAAAGAAACAAACAATCGATGCAAGCATCCCAGTTTTGTTCAATTTGCCATTGTTTCAGTGCTGACCTGGACTGTGTTTTTTCTATGCAGTGTCAACTCTCCCGTCTGGTTGTTTCCTTGTTCCTGTCTGTGCGTGTAATGCTTTCCAACCTTCCTCTGTAAAACTCGTGATTGCAGGGCTGCTGTCAACAGTGTACAAAGAATGTGCCTCTCTAGAGCCCAGTGCCACTGTACATCATGGATGGTTAGACAGTATTTTTGGAGTATTCTCTATCGTTCAGTAAAATTCCCCCGTCCCTTTGCTTACTCTGTGAGTGTGTGCACACTGTACTCATAGCCTTTATTTTTCCTGTGCGTGTGCATGACCAATAGGTAGGTGATCCAGATATATTTTTAAAAGTCTAGATTAAGGATTTGCTAGTGAGGCTTTTTATTTATAATTTTATAAAGTTTATTAACCTTTGAGTTTTACTTATACGCAAGTGGAAGTCTGCTGTTTCGGTGACTCCATAAAATACAGTTCTTCCCAAGGAATATTTAAAATATCTTCTATTTTACATACTGGTATTCATATTTTTAGTAATTCTGCATTAAATTATTAGCTACAAAGCTATGTAAATGGGCCACCTATGTGCAATATCTCAGTGAAAGTGTGAGTATTTAATGTATCCTATTTCAATTCAGTAGTTCCTTTTGTTGTCATTCTGAATTAGTAATCTATGGAGATTTTTAATGAAGAGTAATGCAAATACTTTCAAAAAATCTTATACTTACCTAAGATTTAAATCCCAGGTTATTTGGTGAGAAGTACCTCAAGGACTGTTAAACTTCCTGTAAGAGCTCATTTCACTGCAAATACTGAGAAGTGAGGGGATAGCAGACCAAGGTACCTTTAACCAGCTGAGGATCCTGGGTTAGAAAATGCAAGACAAAAAATGTCAGTGGTTTTCTTTACCAACTCAGGTCTTCTATTTTACACCTACAAGTGTCCAGAGAGCTGTAAAGAAAATCCAGTCCCGACGTTATCCACATAAGTAGGGCGTGTAAGAACTGCCTGACATCAAACATGCAAAAGGACTTGAGATGCCTGACAAGTGCTAGGTTTTCTGTAGGTAAATTCTTTGTGATTTTTACATAAGCGATTTCTAACGTAATTCTCTGAGAGCTCCACAGGCAGGCAGTTAATCTGTTGTGAGAAATCTAGCCTAGAATCACAAGCTGCACACTGCTGGCATACCAGAAAGCTTAGTTGCAAGCGAGCCACAAAACTATAATTTTCATCTTGAATATGTACAAAGATGAGTAGTGGCCATTAGTTTAGTGCAAACAATTATGTTTAAAGGGAAAACAGCCTGATGTTCTACGTCTGTTTTCCCTACAAACACTGGAAAAAGTTATCAGTGAGTCTCATCATTCTTAGTGTTTCTTTTATTTGTACGAGCTGGCTGGTAAGATGAGAATTAAGGTATGCATTATTAGCTATTTAAATGTTTGTGGTAAGTGCTACTGTTTACTACCTATCAGTAAATTACATGAATATTTTGCTTTAGTGATCAGCATTTGTCTGGGTCAGTGATCATTCCAACGATGGCATTGGCTATTTTGTTCTATATTAAGGAAATTCCACCTAGAAATCAGGTTCACAAATCCTTACCTCCAGACACCCTAAAAGTGAACAAACCGTGCCGCCCTGGGGTGGAGAACTGAATCTGATGACTGGTTTTCCTTTCGAGCAGTTGGTATTTTTTGCATGGAGTAGTGCCAGTATTCACAAGTGCTTTTCACACGACATTTGTGCGTTGTGTGTGTGTGCAGAAGACCTGGGTGTCTCAGACAGGATTCCAGCCTGTTCCCTGGGAAGGATTCGCAGGGGCACACACAATTCCTACATCCCACAGCCAAGAAACAAGCCAAGATGTCTCTCTGCATGTCAGCATGCTTAGGTGCAATATTGTGGGTAACAGGGAACAGATGTTTTACAGTGTAGGCTTAATGTTCAGTTCTGTTGAGTTATTTTTGGTAAAAGTTTCTTTCATGATTGTTGCCTTTTGTACAACCCAGCTGCAAGAAAGTGAGCAAACGCTGGAAATGTGACAGCAGTATATCTTTTATGTGAAATCTCTTGTACAGCTTAATGTGCAATAAAAGAAAGTTATATCTGTCTTCAGTGTAAAGTTTCTGGCATTCAAGCCTGTATGTACAAGTGGGGGAAAGAAGCCTTTCTGGTTTTCAATATTGAGTGAAAGGAGACTAATAAGAAAAAGCTCCTTATTAAGATGTTGCAAGACCATGTTATCACCTTCAAATATTTCCTACAAAAATGGTTCAAATTAATAAACAATGAAGGCACATTCCTTAACATTCAGTACGTGCTATTTATCTTTCTACACCACAACACACTGCTACAACTGTGTTAAAACTTACTGAGGCATTAGCACATGCTGTCCTCACACACACACACTGGAACCTCATGTAGTAAGGGGAAAGTTAACTGCAAAAGCAATTTTAAAATGAACAAACAAAGCAAAAAAATCATGTATTGCAGCAGTCTGTCCAGATATGAAGGGTTTGTTTTAGAGACTTGAGCAGATTAAGTGTTTTACTTGCACTAAATACCTCTGCAAGGCTAAAAATTCCCAGATATCCAGAAGGTCTAGCTCAGTCGTGTTCTGTGATGTTTACAACAGCTCTTATCCTGAGTGAAGCATTATACAAACAAATACTCAGAATTTCCCCCCATCCTTTCTCCCCTGAAGTCAGATGTCCTGAGTGCATTTTCATGTGCAAGAGTTAAAATTCAGTTGTAAGAGCCATCAGTCCAGAAAACCCCAGTCAGACCCGGGAGCTGGGATAAAAGCAGCAAGCCCTGATGTCTGACACAGCACTGTTTCAGTCAGAAAGCAGAAAAAACCCCACTGGATGATGCTGTAGCATCTTTCAGCCACGGATTTCACAGCCCGAGTCTCTCCTGCACGTTGTAGTTTCACACTTTGTGCAGTAGTTTGCCTGTAAAGTGCCTTCTAAGTGAAAGATCATCCTGGTAAAGAATTAGTAATGACTTTCTTGTGTTTCTTGTAATGTTCTTGACATATCTCACTACGGGGTTAAGTAAGTTGTGAAAATACTTTCAATTAGCCAGAAAATTTCAGCATGAAATTGTTTTACTGCCGTAAGAGTGAATCTAAGAGGAATATTACAGAAATGATTTTAAGACTTTGGAGGAAGAAAACTGCAATAACGACACAGAAAATAGTGAATGTCTTGCTGAAATAGATATTACTGCTGTGTTCAGTTATCTCACAGCCCCTCCTTGACTTGGGCCAAAACTATTCTGGGTGTAACTCCATTGATTTGGTTTGAAGTCGGTACCTGGGATAAATTGGGTGCTATTTAGCGATTTTAGGGCTGATTCATAGGGGCTCCAAGCAAGTTCCTAATGTACCGAGTGTGACTAGCACTGTTGCCTCCGTGCGGGCGCAGTCCATGTGAGTAGACTTTTGCCTCGAAAGTAGCAAAGTTAATCACATTGGAGGATGATTTTAAAGTGTTGGATATGAAGTCTAAATAAGGCCTCTTTGCAACTATAACATTATGAAGTTTCTCTTGTGCTGAACCTAGGGGGCCCAGTGCAACCCCAAGGAATGCAATCCCAAAGCCAGGAGCCATTGCAGCCCCAGCGCGTGTTCCCCGCGGGGCAGGCAGCAAAGCCCGCAGCCTCGCAGCCCCAGCGGCCGCCCGGACCCACCACCCAGCAGCCACGGCCCCAGGCCCAAGGTCCTCCCAGCTCCAGGTTATCAAAGGAAGCAGAGCCACAGCCACAGCCCCAGCCAGAGCCGCAGCCGGCGCCACAACAGAAGCCTCAGTCTCATCCGCAGCTTAAGTAAGAGTCGCTTTATCCGTTCTTCTTCTCTCCTCACGGCACAGGTTTTGCGTAACCGGGGTTTGGGGGTTGGTCTAACAGGCAGGGAGAAGGTGTACGTGTTGTTCCCAAGTTTAAGATGAGGTTAAATGTTTCAAAAAGCTTAATCTCTGTTAATGGAGTAAAGTAAGCCACCACCATTAGTTCTATCCTAAGCGCTGCACAAAATTTCACCTGCCCGTTGTGCAATTTCTGCCCCAGCCAGGTCTGAAAAAGCATCGTCTTTCTTGTCTTTGTTTCCTCCTTTCGGTGCCACTGACTCAAGGGCTGGGTGTGCTGTCAGCCTGCACTCCAAGAGGAAGTCTTATCTGGTTCAACTTTTAACCTTGCAGTCACTGAGACAACAGATCCCGTTTCCAAAGGCACAATCCAGGCTGGATAATGTTGGACGGTGGCTGCCAAATTGGTTCTTTGTGCTGCCCTTGGTTGTGCAGTGGCACCGCCTGAGTGCCCAAGCCCTGCCCAGAGAAGGCTGCAAAAAACCCAAAAAAACCAGTGGCTGTCCCACTTCTGGAAGATTCCTTACTGGTTTACCTGCACCCAGTAAGGAATATGGAAGGGGTGCCCCCTCAGAGCTCCAAGCCAGCCAACAGAAACCTCAGGGAAGGCATCAGCAGAGGTTTGCAGTTTTCCAGCGCAGCAGCCCTGACACAGCCATTGCCAGGAGAATCCCAGACACCTCTCCTTAGTCTGGTAGGTGCAGAGACCTGCATGGAGTCTTTGTTTCCTCCAAGGAACACAGATCCCCTTGTTCCACCCACTCCTGTGCTAGCACCGGTGGGAAACAGCCCTGGGTCCTCCCCTGAGCCCAATTCAGTGCCAAAGACATGCTGGATGACAATATTGTGCAAAGAGGACAGTATTTCCCTTGCCTCCCTGGGACAATGTATTTCTTCATTCTGTTTTATAATCATAAACGTCAAATTGATTCATCCGTCATTTAAGATGATAGAGAATAGAGAGGTGGATTTTTTTAAGCAAGATGGAAACTAGTTTATCGTTTGAAACTTAACTTGAAAACTTCTGACATTGAAGAAAAGCAGCTAAGGACAGTTACAGAAGGACTCTGCCACATGCTGGTTCCCAGCTTTCTCCCTTTAGTTCTTTGTTCACATCTAGATTCATTTTTCTCTTCCTCAAATGGAAGAGTCTCTCTTTAAAATAAAATAACAAAGGAGAAATGAAAGTTTTTAAGATGTAAGCCATAATAAGAGCAGCTTTTCTAACTTTCAGAAGGAGTTTTAGGTCCACACCAAGGCTCAGATCTCCTGCCTGTAGGATTAACTCTATTTGCATGTGTATGCTTTGTATTCACCCACATGCTGTTGCCTAACCTGTATGTACATGTTATTAATCTGTGAATAAATATTTAATTAGGCTGCTTATTGTGTTACTAATCAAGTCAAGTGCTGCTTCCCACCCTCCCTCTTTCAGTGAGTACAAACAAACATTTATCAGTCTATTCTCATTAGCACAACTATAATTTATGAAAAACCTAAAACGCCTGCAGCACTGTTTGCTGTACATTATTAGTTTAGAAGTAGAGAAGCTGCAAACCATGAGGAGTCTGAGACAATCTGAATAAGGAAAGTGCTTCAGTTTTACTTCAGCCAAAACTGAAATCTGTTGTACTGAGATACAAATGAAATCAGGTAACTCGTTCTACCAACGTAGCCATGTCTTTGTAAAAAGCTGGTAGCTCATTAATGTGTTCTATTTCAATTCAAGCCTATTTTTTAGATGTTATTTTACCTGACAAGTCACGAGTTAAAGTTTTAAACTTTAGCTGTTTTCCTTCTTGTTTTCTTTGCAATGTTTTTCGTGCTTATGGGAACTTACACAGAAGTTCTGTGATAGCACCAAGAACGGAGTAGCATTGCCAGGCACTGCCTATAGACAAAAAATAATACGTGTGATTTGAGGTATTTTTTCAAAGATGTAAAGTGTCTTTAAGCCTCTATTAAAGGTCCAGTGTTCAATACATATAGACACAGGGAGAGCACATTACAATTTAGCATTCAAACTCTTGTAAAATACCTGATTTTTCTCTGCGCGTAACTCTTTGCAGCCTTACCAAAACACAATAATTAATCATCCCCGTTGGGTTGTGATTGGGATTCCGTAGGCAGGCCCACACTTTCCTCAAGTTCTAATTTACATCATCCAATTCAGATCTGCAGAAAGAAAACAAAACACCGGTGTGTTCCTTAAAAGAAATGTCATCCTCAAGGCTTACTCTCCAGCCAGGGTGCAGGAGGAGAGCGCTGCGTGGTCCATAAGGGCGTGGGACATGACCCTATTGCTGGTGGTGAAAGCCCATTTTTGTCCAGTCCCAGGGGCGATTTCCCCTCCTGTCACCACGGACGCGAGGGCCTGGGGGGTGGAGGCTGGGGGACGATGTGACCATGCAGAACCCGTTTGTGTTTGTGTCTTGCAGCAAGTCGCAGTCCTTGACCAACGCCTTCAGCTTCACAGAGTCCTCCTTCTTCCGGTCGTCTGTGAACGAAGACGAGGCGAAAGCCGAGACCATCCGGAATTTGAGGAAGTCCTTCGCTAGTCTGTTTTCGGATTAGCCAGCTCCACGTCCACCTGAGATAGTCTGACACCGCCGTGAATGTCCCATAGGTTTTGTTCTCCCTGTGCCAGTACCCTTCTCTACTGTGCTCACTGTTGTACCAAGCAATATGTTCAAGCTACAGAAACACAGATAAATAGCAGGAGGACTTTGGTGAGTGAGATCCCGTCCAGGAACATGTAAAAACATCTGTGAAGAAGGAAGGGTTCCATTGCTCCCACAGAATGTCCGATTCCAAGGTCCTTATCCATTGTAATATTGTGGCCTTACTGTGACTGAAGTATATAATCCTATTTGAGACTCCTTTGTAGAATTGTGTCAATAAAGCATTGAGGAATGGGTTTCTCCTCGCTTTGCCCATTTCCAGTGCATTGCAATGCATGTGTATTTTGTGTGTAAATGTTTTGTACTGCAGAAGTATAGTCTTGACTTGTTCTTGCCTCCCAGATTCAGGAGGCGATTCACACTGACATTCTTGTCAAGCCACATAAATAATGTGAGAAATTGAAGCAGTTTCTTCCTCCTTATCCAATCCTTCCATCAGCTGGTTGTAGACTTCTGATGTATTGCTGGGAGTTATCAGTACACTAAATGTCATAAATAGAGTGTGTATGTACTACTGTATCTCCATATGTCTATTTAAATAATTTATTTCCGAATTGTAACCATAACTGGGTTTAGTTGCAAAGAATATGCATGATGTTACCCTTATTTTTGTGAACACCTTCTAATAAATGTAAAGTCCCATGCCTGATTTAAAAAATGTCTTCTACAAAGCTTGTTTCAACATCAATATATATTGTCTATTTTGACTGATATCAAGAGGGTAGCTTTATGATTGTAAAATATTTGGACACAAACCACAGCTGTAAGAAAATAAACTATCACAATGAATTCCTTTGTTGAATCAGCATTATAAAAAAAGCCCCCTATAAATAGTAGGAATCACATTTACATTCTCTACTGAGCTATGTCTTTTAAAAAATATTTCTCTGACTTGTGCAAACAGAATTGATCCCAGACTTTGAGGCAGTAGCAGCAGTTTTTAGCAAAAGTTATCTGAATGAAGCTGAAGCTTGTTAGCAATCACTAGACTACCCTTCTCCAAACGATTTTCATGTCATTCTGAATCTCTCATCATGAATTACATGCAATCCTTGCCAGGAAACAGTGCTAACAGCGGAAACAAGAAAGAAATAACTGTAATATTATCAGGGGTGAGGGAGAAAAAGAGCAACACCGTGGTCACTTAAAAACCCACTGGGATTTGTAGTGGGTTTGTAGAGACACCTCTCCTTGCCTCAGAAATTTTAGCTCTTGGAGACGGGGTAGTTGCGGAGCCTGGGTAAATCACGAGCACCCTTTGATGGCACGAGAACCTTTCAGCAGTCTTGGATTCCTCTGGGTGCAGAGCCCGGGAGGTTGGCAGCGAAGGGTGGAAACTTGAACGCGCAGAGGTGTCAGAGCTGAGCTCACACAGGAGTACCTGGTGGCTCTGTTTGTCTGCAGGCTCCGTCAATGGTCTCAGCACACGTTTTTCCTGGAAAGTGGGCAGGTCCAGGTCCCCCAGGAAGCACAACTGGCCCTTGTGGGACTGACCACGAGGACTGGCCTGGGACCAGAGCTGAACGACCCTGCCTGGAGCAAGGCCTTAGGTTAAGGCCGAAATGAATTTCTGGGCGAGTTTGCACTGCAGAGACAGAAACGTTGAATCACTGCCCTCTGTGAGATGGAATCTCAGCCCCTCATCTCTGGAACAGCCCTTGGAGAAGCTCTCTGACTGACAATTCTCTTTTCTTTCAGGAGCAATGCACTGTGGACAGAAGCCTGTAGCTTAGCTGACGAATTCTGTGGCAAAACAGACTGCTGTAACCGTTTTTATTAGTTTTTAGTTCATAAATATCAGCTAGACCTTGGTTTTTTTAAGCTTTGTCCCCTTCCTGCCCTGCACTGGATTGAAACACCCTCCATGAGGCTGCAACAACAATCTTGAGTACTTGGAGAGCCTTTCATGTCTGAGAAGCACTTTACTTTTAGATTAGAAAGATTAATCAAAGTTGCTAACGCAAATTAATTACTGCCACAGAGAAAGCATAGTAATTATGCATAGTTTGGCACAGTTCATGATTAGTACATGCCTGGTTTCAGCAATATTTAGTACAATATGAATTACAGGTACTTCATTAGTCCAGGCCCCCGATTTCGACTCGAGGCAAAGTTTCTCGCTCATATAAAATTCCCTCCCACCTCTTCCTGGGAGAAAACGGGTTTCACTACAGCCTTTGTTTTACCATCTGGAAGACAAAAAAGAAAGAAAGGGGAGGAAAAAAAAGCCCGGGAGATGATGCAATCCAAGGTGCCTGGTGTTTCCTCCCACACAGCGCGCAGAACGCGCTGCCCGGCCCCGCGAGCGTGCCGAGGAGTGTCACACACAAGCTGCTGCACGCTCCTCTCCCCGGGCTCTGCCTCTTGGCTAAGGCATTTCTGAGCAACCCCGTAACACACCTCCGGAATAGAACCGGGGGAAACAAAAAAAAAAAAAAAAAAAGGGTTTTATGAAGGTCTGTTCGAGCTTTGATTGTCCGTTTTGTCTCACTTCTCAAAGGGGTTGCGGCCCGACTTCCCGCGCGAGGTCTGAGCACCCAGTTATCCCATGGGATGCTGTGGAGGGAATTCCAGTGGGAATTTGGGAATTTGGGTGGCTGTGGTGACTCACCTCTGTGAGCCCCAGCCTGGGAGCACGAGGGCTGTTCTTCACTTCCACCTTTCCATGCACAGGCGGCTCATGGTGCCGCAGGTTTCTGTGCACAGCACCGCATCTTCATTCGTCTTCCACTTAAAAATTAGGAAACAGCTACAAGAAAAGTACAAGAGAAATAAAGCTACAATAAAAAAGTATAACAGCTACAAGAGCTACTAATCGAGTTTAGTCTTGAGATTGAGATGGAGCCGCTTTCTGACCGTTAGGCCTGAAGCCAATTCGAAACGCTGAAGGAGATTTCAAGAGCTTGTAATTATGGTCGAAGTGACTAATCAGCTTTGAAACAACCACTGACTCTCCAGCAAAAATTAGTCAAAATAGTACTGAGGTACTTTGTAAACACGGTGTGTGCTTTGCATACTTCCTACCTCACAAAAACAAAGCCCCTTCTCCAAGCCAGCGCTGGCTCAATGAACGGATCACGTACAGGGAAGCTCCTGTTTCCGAAATTGGGAAGGGCACTGCAGTTGTCTGGGCCCTGACAGCGCTCTTGCCACTCTTTGGCTGAATACTGCAAAGCAATTTCCTATTGTGCATCAACAGCAGCTTCCAGCAGGGATGCAGGGGGCTGGATGTCTCCGTAGCCAGGACCCACAGGGCTGAGATGGGATCAGTGGGAGGCCTGGGCTGCGCTGAGGGCAGCTGGAGGCTGGGCAGGATGGACGGGGCACCCCAAAGGGCACAGCTTGGGCCATGGCTGGGACTGAGTTTCCTTCTCTGTCTGGACACTCAGCTGTCTCATCCTTTGTAACACGGAATCCCAGAACATCCTGAGCTGGAAGGGACCCACAGGATCACCCAGTCCAGCTCCTGGCCCTGCACAGCCACCCCAACAATCCCCCCCTGGCATCCCTGGCAGCGCTGTCCAAACTCTCCTGGAGCTCTGGCAGCCTCGGGGCCGTGCCCATTCCCTGGGGAGCCTGGGCAGTGCCCGGCACCCTCTGGGGAAGAACCTTTCCTGATATCCACCCTAACCCTGCCCTGGCCCAGCTCCAGCCATTCCCTGGGTCCTGTTCCCGGTCACTTTTCCAGCATGGACCAAGGAACAACTTAATCGTGCTCTGCCTTTCTGCTGCCCCTGGCAAAGCAAAGCTGTTCAGCAAGACAGTGCTGCAAACAAAGAACCATTTGCAAATTTTGATCCCCAGCAGGGTTTATTTTTCCATACCAAAAGTAGCCAGAAGTGATTATTGACTCAGAGCAATTTGAGGGAGATCACCTAAACTTTCACGGGCGTCACCACAAATGGATTTAAGTTCTGAATGACAGTATCTGTCTCCAACGGGGAAGTGCTTTTTCTTAGACATGCACCTCTAAACAAGCAAACATTTTTAAGATGTTTTCTAAAATCTCATATCAAAAGATTCCAAATAGGTACCTAAAATTAGTGATTGGTTTTCCAAATGCATATTCAGTTATGCAAATAAGCAGCCAAATTTGCAAAATCTCATCAGTTTCTCTAATTCCTCCTCTTTTTTGAGGAAGAGCATTCCACCTCAGGATGATACTTAACATCAAGTTTCATGAAACAGTAATTTACCTCTCTGTAGCTAAATTACTGCAGCTCAAAAATTAACTCAAGATTAAGAAAGATAATAAAATTCAACTTTTTCTTAAAAGAGAAAAAATTCAAATAATATTTTAAGTATCGAGTCGGTTCTTTAGATTTAAAATAAGCCAAGAAGAACAACAGAAACAACATCACATTAAGATAGCCCAGGAGACACATGTTGGGGGGGATTTTCCCCACAAATTATGACACAAAAAAATTAGAAAGAAGATCAATTTAAACAAAACAGAAGAAAATGAACAGAATTTGTGCTTTTTACTGGGCCTGAAGTTTTAACGTCTTATAGCAGTGGCATTGCTCAGCTCTTTCCGAGGGTGGATGTGGGGTTTAAAGGCTGATCCACATCGCATTATCTGGCACTGCAGTTACCCAGGACAGGCTGTGTATGATGGAGGAGAAGGTCCCTGCTTTTAGGGCTCTTTGTCCTGTAAAAGTGAGGGAAACAGGGTAAAAGAAACCTCCCAATGAACCAAATTCTCCTTCCAGGCTTTATAAGCTCTGAGGAAAAACCATTTTTTTACCTAAAGGCAAGATTTTGAGTTGTTATTATTGCCTTGCACTGACCTGTACTTCCCAACACCATCAGGATAACTACAGTAAGTAGCAAAAGATTAAAGCTGCTCGTGTTCTTCTCTTGCTGTTTTCACTAGGAATGAATTTTTGGTAAAAAATCCTGTAGATTTATAAAGCACCTCCACTGGCAATACAAAAGAACTGTTGTGTCTCCGGATGAGAAAGAAAAGAAACAAGCAGTGCGTGTGGGCTGGTATTTAACTATTTTTTATTTTGGGAGCTACCTCTCAGAAGTTTGTTACAAGTGTCTGGGTGACAGGCACTTTTCAGAGGTGATGGAGTGAAAAGGTTTAAAGTTACCCAGCTGGATCTGCTCTGTCACCCACAGAATGTCTGCAGTGCTGGAGAAACCCTGGACAGTACCGAAATTAAAATTACCAGGAGCTGTGCTTCACCAGTGTGCCTTGTGGCCTTCTGAGGCTGTAGCAGAGCCCAAAGAGTGGGTTTCAGTCTCCTGTCACTCAGCCGAGGTGATTGCCCAAAGAATTCATGTGGATTAGCAGTTCTGTTTTAAGGAAAAGCAAGATGCTGATGCTTCTGTTCCCCTCAGGTATTTCACGTCAAATTCTGCCACTGAAGTCTCCTTTCATGGGGACTGGAGCTATTGGGCAAAACTTTTTTCAGGTAACCAAAGTGCGAGAGAAGGAGACATTTATTTAATTCACACCTGCTGCAATAAAATGTGAACATCTCACAGCCTCTCTCCTGAAATGCCTCCCTGCCCTGAAATCAGGAGCAGTTTTAACACGCAATGAAAGCAGAGTGGGCAGAGCATCCTCACTCCGAGTGCAGGAGCCGTGAGCCAACACCTCTGCCAGGGCTGCTGCAGCTGGGGATTCTGCAAATCCTCCAGCTGGGCCCTTTAAACAGGAGATTTCCATCCTCACTCTGTCTATCACCTCTGAATTCTTCAGACTTCGAGCTGCTTCAAGCCCAACTCCTGCAGCCTCTGCTTTTTCCCCCATTTTCCTTTCTCTGCACCGCACCTGCCACGAGCATGGGGAATTTTTAGGCAGGTTTTCCCCACGTACAAATATTTTTTTACCTCGGTCACGAACTCCAGTGGCCTCATGCAGTAAGAAACAGGATGTGCCACGAAAACGCTGCCACTGGAATTCAGTGTGCAAACAAATGGTGCTGCCAGGGTGACACATCAGCTCCCGGTCCACGGGAGATTTGCCGCACACAATAGATCCACCAAACAGCTCCGAGGGCCAGATTTTTAGCTTCAGAGAAAGGAAATGTTCCTTTCCTCCCCTCTCCTCGTGGGGAAATGGAAATTAGTCACTCCCTACCCACCAGCTGAACCAGGGCTAATTGCTACCCAGAAATGATGGTAATTTGGAGCTGTGCTGAGCTGCTGCAGTTGTGTTTGTCCTGGTGACAATTTCAATAAATTAGCTGGCAGCGAGGGCTGGAGGCTTCGCCTCACGGCTCCTGGGGAACTGGGGGGTGTTTCCACATGGAGTGGATCCCACCTCTGTTATTGTTACCACGCGATCCCAGCCAAACACTCATCTTCCAACACCCCCGAAAATGGGAGTTGCTGTCTGCATCCCCCGTGGGAAGGGGTTTGCTCCTCACCTGATGGAGCTGGAACAAATTTGGGTATATGGAGGAGACCTGCAATTTAAAGGCCTCTGCCCCACCTGCTGTGGGAATGCCTCTGAACTAGGATCAAGGAAGCATTCTTTTTCTTATTTAGATGGGTTTTGTCTGTTTGCAAGCCGTGACTGAATCTATTAAAGAAGCTGAAATGGTTGTTTCTAAAGCACAATGTCTCAACCCCTTCTCCCCTCAAACTGAGGTTCACTTCCAGGTGAGCACCACGCTACAACAAATAGTCCTTTCCTCACCTTTGTGCTAGGGTACATTTCTGAAGACATTAGCATTTTTCACACCTTTTTTTACTAGAAAGGGAAAGCATGTGCGTTGACTCCGGGCCACGGGGGAGCTGATGTAATTTCATGGCAAGAAGACTCCTGCTGCCCTTAAGAATGTTAGTACAAGTTCTGAACTGACTTACCCTCCTTGGAATAATTATGCATTCCACTCTGGCACATTTGATCATGCAATTCTCCTGCTTTGTAGATTACATGTCTCGAGGAGGTACAAAAGGGAAGAGCAAAGACCGGTTTATTTCTATACATGCACCGAACAAAATTATATACACACACACACACCTCGAGTGGAGCTTTTAAATGTAAAATTATGTGAGAATTTACAGACTTATTTAACATGCACATTAAATACGGGCATCCTTTCATGCATCAAGGAGGTGCAAGCATCTCTGGGGAGGAACACAGCGAGCAAGGGGAAAATACATTGTTAAATTACAATTGAACAAGCTGGAACTTGTTCGGGTTAAACAGCCCACCCTCAAACTGCAAAAAGCCAAATTTTGCCCTCAGCAACTTCTGAAAAGCGAACTGCCTTCAGTGGATTTCTGTGAATTTAACTGTCTAGAGTCTCCAGCCACATCAGAATACGTCTCCCTGATCTGGGAGATAGCAGGCCCAGCCTAGGAAGTATTTGGAGAAGAGACCACTTGGCAACCCCACACAGCATTAAATGTTAGCGCAGGATGCAGCCGGGCTGCGAGCTCGGATGGGCAGGGAAGGGTGTTCCCAGCACACACAGCTACAGCAAATGGCCCTACCAAGGTTTTGGGATGCATTTCTCAGCCTTCCTTTCTCTGACTACAGCAAAAGCCTAAAATTGGTTTAAAAAAAACCAAACAAACAAAAAAAAACCAAACCAAAACAAAATAAAACAAACAAACAAAAAAATCAACCCCTCAAAAAACAGTTCTCCCCAGCCAAAAAAAAGCCTTAACCGAAACAGAGAAACAAACAAACAAAAAAATAAAATGAAAAGAAAACCCAACGAACTGGAGGCTTAATTGGCCTCAGTTCCCTTTACAAATAGCAGATAATAAAAGCTGACTGAGTAAAAGCTGAATTTTCAGTTCTGGCAAATGGGGATTAAAATATAATTGTGTCCAAGGACACAGAGCGGGTCAGTTTTCAGACTGAAGACATGAAAATGGGTGTTGGCAGAGCCAGCAGCAGCACCCTGGGGAATGGTTAAAGTCACTTGGACACTTGTTCCTCAGGCCAAAGCCAGGAAGAGGAATTTTTGCTCTCTTCCTTCAGAGATATTTTGCTGCATCCTCTTGAGGTGGAGATATTTCAGATCATTCCTTTCTGACCCTCGGCACATCATGCAAAAATCTTGGCAGCGAGGGCACTGAACTCTACCCAGTGACACATAAAGGACTTCCATGTTTCATTTTTAACTCTCCTGGAGCACCAAGTCCACTCTTTACAAGCTCTGCCCTGTTCTACAAAACACAAAGATTTTTTTTGTTCCCAAAAGAAATTTCTACAGGCTGGTCAGTGATGCTGAGGTGCAAAGTCCCTGTGTGTTCCTGTGGGATGAGGGTGGGACATGGGTGATGCTCATGGAAAACCTGCACCTAAAAATGTTACAAAAAACCACACAAACATCTTCAAGTCTCATCTAATTCTGAGGTTCAGCTAAACCAACCAGTCCACGGCAGGAGAGAGGGTAACTGGGGCTCCTCCAGCTGTATTTGTGTCTGAATTTCCCTGTTTAAAACTTACAGATCCACCCAAAAGTCAGATTTTCTATGAGTGGCTCAGATTCACGACGGGGGCAGCACACAGATTATATTCACAAAACATAGCTCTTCGTTATTTTTAAGCTTATTCTCCCAATTAGCACACTAAAGACCTCATTAATGAACATGAGAAAAAGGCCAAAATTTCCATTAAGCTGAAAAACAGCATGTTGAGCTGCTGAACAGTGATGGGTTTTGTGCTCCCTCACACATATGGCTAACTGAGAATGCGTGGCAAGTTCAAGCTTGAAATGAATCTTTTTTTTTTTTTTTTTTAAGCCACCGGTACATAACACTAAACATGATTTAATAATGGAAAGACTGGCACAGCCTTAAAGGAATATCATCAAGCAGGCAAGGTGTGCTTGTGACTTATTATAAAACAGTTAAATCGAGTCGGAACCATAATCCAGATTCTTTACATAATTATGGCAGGCGGGTGTGGAAGAAGGAATATTGATTCTTTTTTAAACTGGAGAGCTTCTGAAGCAAAAAGGAGCAATACACTGATCTCCCATTCCCCTCAACTCTCTTGAAAATGTAATTTTTCATTTACATTAATGTTATAGGCAACTTAAAAGCCAGCTTAACATTTTGCTAGCACTGAGTTTATTTTTTTTTTTCTTTCGATGCAGAAATTAGAACAATTTTTATCACAATCCTCAGCAGGTCAAGCTTAAGATTCGTAGGACAGTTTCTTCTCTCCTTAGTCAAGGTGATCACCAAGTAAATAAAGCAGCATTGCTGCTCCTCATTCCACTGGTAACGAAGCATTATGAACTTAGTCACAGCCAGAAATTACTTATTTAAAATCTGATGCTTGATACAATCTGATGTTGTGGACAAAATTAGAGAAGCGACCGAAAATGGAAAATTTGTTGTTTTACACTCAGTTAAAGCTTAAACAATTTCTGCTACAATTAAAAAAACCCAGATCATTTTGTGCTGTTTGCAGCAGCAAAATTACACACACATCCAAATATTAGAATAGCTTTCCATGCCTGGGAGTGCTTTTGCTCTGGACTTCTGGGCATAGATCTATGGCAAAATACTGATATTTCCTCAAGTTTTTAAACGTTTATTCTTCGCCACTGGGATCAGGGAACCAAACTGAGCTTGGCGCACGCTGGGTTAGGTCTGGGGAACGGAGAGCCCTTCACGGAGCTATTGAAACAAGAGGTGTGGCTGCGATTACCCGCAGATCTTCCGGTGATAAAGGCAGGATTGCATCAGCTGCTGGCTCCGGAGCCGGGGTGACTCAGCAATCCCGAGGAATGAATTTCCATCGGCTTTCCGCTTGGGAGACGCGAAACCTTCCCCAGGGCTTTCTCCTGAAGCGCCCCAAACAGGGAAGCCGGGGGTGTTCCGGCTCTCAGGAGAGCTCTCCGGCCCCCGTCCCGCTCCGGCTCCCAGGTGCCATCCCAACCCAGGAGTTTGCTCTGCAGCAGCAGCAGGAAATTCCTGCGCAGGGCTCCGCAGCCCGTGCCCGGCGAGGTGCGGGCTCCCTGCTGCAAGTCAGTACAGCACAGCACAGGAAACTGGGATTTGGAACCAAAACGGAATTGGGAGAGCAAACATCCCTGCTAATTCTGGTGATTCATTAGTCCTTTTTTTTTTTCTTTTTTTCTTTTTCCCTTGTGATTTTGGCATTCTCAAACCAGAATTTTGTCCGTTCTGTAGAAGTCCGGAGAGAAAAGTAGAACACCTCATCAAAGTCTCGTTAATCAGCAGTCTGTGTTTTGGGTACTACACCAAAGCACCACGGTTAACAGATTTAACTATGTAAAATAGTTAATTAAAATAGTAAAATATCCTTTTTTTTGTTGTTGTTATCCTCTGCTATTGCCATTAGAGATGGAATACTGAATTCTATTGACCATTGGGGGACCCAGCAGGAGAATTCTGGGAGGTTTTCTCTTCTTCCCCCTAAGCAATGAGTTTGCACCCATCACTTTAAGGCAGCCCAAGTTAAAGTAGCTGTGGCTGGGCTGCCAAAATTTCTCCTGAAATGGGATCATAGCTGTGCAAGCAGTGGAAAATGAATGCTTCTGTTCCTTTCCTCACGAGAAAGACTTGTGAAAAGGGAGTATTTGTGGCTATTTGGGGTTGGTCTTCACAGAATTGGTCAGTTTGTGTTAGAAATAGTAGATTGAGGAAAATTCATACCTGCTCCTGACCTGCCATTGAGCACAGGAGTTAGAGACCAGACTTCAGGCAGTTCACACCTGAACCTGGCCTTTGTCTACATTTCTGCCTCACCTCTGAGCATCAGCTCTGCTCTCCAATCTGCAGCCCCCTCTGACCAAAACCGAGCCTTAACTTCCCACGCTGTCCCTGCTTTCTGATATTTCAATCCCTTCCTTGAGCACTGACAGGAAGCAGTAACAGCCTGTGCACACCTCAACGAGGTATCACAAGGCTTTCGTTTCGTCATCAGACTGCGGCAGAGCAGACATTTCCTTTGGGCTGTGTGATGTCTGAACGGTGGCCTCCGAGAAGCAGAAAAATCTGGAAGAACGGGACTCTGAAAAATCCTGAGCGATTACAAACACATGGGAACGAAACGACACGGACAAGGAAAAAGCCATTCATTTAAACCAATCAGTCACTGGCACTTATTATACCGTGTTCCAGAAAGCCTGCTCCTTCTCCTGAAGCAGGAATGGCATTTTCTAGGTTGTAGCCATGAATTTTAGGAGGGGCTTTAAAACCCTTTTTGAAGTCTGCCGTTTCCTTTGCATCGAGATCAGTACGTCTGGAAAAGGCGATGACATGATGATGAAGTCAAGAGTAACTTTTGTGCCCAGTTTGCACAATGCAGCTCTACAGTACAATCCATCATCTAATCCAGAAAATATCTTCGTGCCAGCTGTGGTTTTCAGCACCATGCCCTTTGGAATCAGCATCCAAAGTGATTTAACAGCACAACTGATCAAAACCTCAGTTTTCACTGAGCTTCTGACACACTCGCAAGAGGCCGAGTGATTTTCTGCTTATTTAGCTGATCTCGCTGCAACAGCGTTGAAAGTGGTTTTGCAATAATTAAACTAATTTATGTCAATTTTGGAGGAGCTGGTCACTTTTTTGGAGCAGAGTGGGCTTTGAGGAGAGTGGCTTACTCTGTGAAATATCGGCACCCAGTCTGCTGCTAAGGCAAACATTTCCTATTCATAAAACCCAAACCAAATGGAGTCCAATGCATTTACAAACCAATTAACTTTAATGTCAGTGAAGGCTAAAAACCCTATGTGTGCTGTAAGGAGGATTTGAGCCAGAAAAGGCCATAATTTTGCAAAATGGATTGCTATCCAGCACAGGGATCATTTCCATTTTAAACAAGTGGAAGCATGGGTTACTCTGTGTATTAATATTTCCCAAGGTGTATTCATAGTGCAGGGAATACCCATTTCCCAGACGCAAATACTGTGTTCTGTAATTTCCAACATCCAGTGAGAATTTCAGGACCAAAGAGGATCCAAGAGACAGAAAAGCCTCTTTTGTGATCAGCTCTCTTCTCTGTTTTGCCAAAACCTCCTGCAAAGCGGCGGCTCCGAGCGGTTCTGCTGCTGCACAGGAGAGGTGGCAGTGACACGAGCAGCGTACCAGAAATGTCACAGATCTGTTCTGCTGTGAAAGACACAAACCTCAGGGACCAAACCTTGGCCAACAGAGATCAAGAGGCTCTGGGACCCTTCCCTGAAGAGCAGCAGGTCAGCCCTGAGGGGGACACTTGCTCCGGGCCCCTCTGTGGCATCCTCCATCCAAGAGAGCAGCACGAGGTCTCAGGTCTGAGCAAGTCCCTCCTGCTCCTGGAGAGGATTTTCCTAGAACAGATTCAAAAATAAATAGAAATCAGTATGAGGTGCTATCTGAGCAGTGAAATATTGTTCAGCCTTATGTGTACAGGTTTACCAGCTCTGTCCATCTTAGTCCAAAACTTACCTTTTGACTACCAAGAGAAAGGACAGCTCCCACCAGCCCCTCGCCTCCCAGGGCACACAATATTTGTAATCCATCCATCACTGCACTCAGCGACCTGTGCTATTTCTTACTCCAGCACATCGGCTTTTTAACAGTGTACAGCAAATGTGGGCCAAAACCTCGCTTCAGCAGATTTGGTCAGGATGGGTTTTCCAAGCCTACTGCCATCTTCTCACTGGAGATATTCTCTAACTCTCCTTTGGCTGCTGGCTTCCTGAAATTCATATAATTACCACGAATTTGGAAAAGAAAACTCAGTGAAAATTTCTGTGAAAACACCGAATCACAGTATTACCCAAAAACCCCCATCAAAACAAAGAGAAGGAAAACCATTAGGATATATTAATTAACTTATCTGCTGCCTTATCCCTTCTGCAATACAGGGAGATCCTGAAAGCAGTGCTGCTTGTGTAGCATTAACGATTCGTCACTCCCCAACTGTTGCAGCCATTCCACGGCTGGCTGGGCTGTCGGGAATGCATCCCTCACGTGTTACGAGTTCCTGGCACTTGCATTAATCACCGAACTCCCAGGCATCACACCAGTCCAACAACTGCCACCACACCCAGCCCCACCAACGTCCGGCAAACATCTGTTACAATCTGTGTGATGCAAGCGCCCGGGAGATCAATTTTATTGATTTTGAGATGGCTACTCACTAAGTCATTTGTAACTATTTGTGAGAGTTTTCCACCCAGGTTTTGGATTTGAACTTGTGTTACCTGTTACAGTCACTGCTTGTTATTATGCCAAAGTGTAAAATATTACAGAAAAGGTGAAATAGGTGCTTTTGAGAAGATCAGAACTGTGGCTACACAGAGGAAGCTTTCAGTTCTCCTTTAAAGCTTCCTCTGAGTTAACACCGCGGCACTCGCTGCTGTTAAATTTGTTTCCTACGCTAGGTTTCGAGGCTGAGAAGCGAGGCCGCTCACCCTTTCGGGAGGAGGGATTTGTGCCCGGGTCCCGGCTGGCTCCGCAGGGCCGCGCGCGCCTCGGGCTGGGTGCGCGGCGCGGCTGCGCTCCCGGCCGTGCCCAGCAGGCGGCGCTGGCGCCCGCCCCGCGCGGCGCTGCAGGGGCCGGTCCTGGCGGACACCGGGGAGTCCCCGCATCCC
>VWPU01009230.1:0-11294 GCA_013398955.1 Callaeas wilsoni
GGGCGGGCGGGCCGCCCGCGGGAGAAGCCAATCAGCGTGCGCGGGCCGCGGGAGGGCGGCCAATGACGGGCGGCGGGGCTTTAAAGGGGTATTTAAGGCGCGGCGGTTTGAATTCAAACAGCTCCGGCGGCCCTGAGGCGGCGGGGCCGGGTTGAGCGGCGGGGCCTGCTGGTACGGGGGTATTGATCACGGATCGCGGTCGGTAACGGGTGGTAATCGATAAGGGACCCGAGGCCTCCTGTGCTCCCGTCGCTGACCCCGCTGGCTCGCTCTCGCCCGCAGCCAGAGCCGTGCGTGCCGCTGCCGCTCGGGCGCTATGGATAGGAACATGAAGGAAAACCACGCCGCGTACCCCGGCCGCGCTGCCAAGGTAAAGGTACGAAGTACGCGCCTTACGTTCGTCTTCCTGAGCAGTTCCCTCTATTGGATCGTTGGTCTCGATGCCTGGGAGTTTGCCATTAAAATTCTGGTCGGTTCCAGGAGTGGCGGTTTTTAGTTTTTACTTGGTGGGTGCGTTTCTCCCCATCACACGTTAACTACAGGCTTCAAACGAGTAATTTATCTTTTAGTAGTTTTCTTATGGAGAAAACAGTGCCCAGAGCTGATTTTTAAATTAATATTATTAATATGTCTCATTAAATGGGGAAAACCTCTTTATGTTTTAAGTACTTAAGAGCCTTTAAAGAGAAAGCAAGTGTGTATAATCAAATTATTTCAGATACAGTTTTTAAAAGCAAGTGCTGTGTCACTGTCACTATTGATACATGTGTGCAGCAGTGCTAAAGATCACCCTGATTATGTATTTTTTCCATTTAGAAACACACGTGCTTTCTCACTATTTTAATGTAAAACCAAGTAAGCCTGGTAAGATTTTGGAACAGCCTAAACAAAATTTCCTTTTAATCAACCTGTCAATACATGGTTTTTAGTGTTCCTGTTAAAGTGCTTTGTGTGGTTTTGCCATCCCGAACGGGCCACAAAGATTCTGGTGTGCTGCTGTACTATTAACGTGTTAACACTTCTCTTTGAAGGTTGCCAGTGCCATTGGGGATGGCCCCAAACGAGTCCCCGTGTCCCAGCACTCAGCCCAGAGCCGGTTACTGACCAGCGGAGCTCCAGCGCGAGTCCTGTGTCCTGCAAACTTTGCCCAGCGAGTTCCCGTGCAATCCCAAAAACCCGTGCTGTCAACCCAAAAACCGCCCAACAACCAAACAGCGCAGCAGCTCCGACCCAAACCGCCCCTGCAGGCGACTGTGAGGCCTCAGGCTGCAAGCAAGAGCAGTGAAAAACCTCCCCAGGCTGCAGCACCCGGTAATTCTGAGGATGAGGTCCATGTGTTTGCAGCTGTGACACTCAGGATGCTCCCTAAAGCTGCTGCTGATCCAGGGCCCGTCCTGGAGGGAAGTTCTTGGTCGTGCTCTCAAACAGAAGAGCAGCACGTGGTTCACCTCGGGTGTTACTGCGCTGTCCTTGTGAATTTAATCTCTAAATTAACCATTTAGAGCCAATATGGTGTTAAAAACTTCCAGGTGCTCAGCAGCCATCTGGGAGTTAATGTAATTGGTGTTCAAACCTCACAGGTTTTCCAAGATTCGTGCACAAGAATACTTTCTTTGGAGGGGATGAGGGAGGGAGAATTCATGGGGTTTTACTTTCAGAAAGCTTTTAAAATTCCATTTTGCCAGCCCTGTTTCTTTCCCAGCAGTCAGTTATGCTGGGTTGCTTAAAATGTCATTGAAAGGTTTCTAAAACCTGCTTCAGGTGATGCACAGGGGGTAGATTTGCTCCCATGTGTGCATTTGTGGGTCTGGTTCATTAATTGATTTACTTCTTTGTACACAGCAAAAAACCCTGAAGCAGAAAGCACCTCTAAGCAGAAAACTGAAGAGACTGCTAAGAAGAAAACCGAAGAGACCAAAAAGAAAAGTGAAGAGACTAAAAAGTAAGTTTTATGCCGAAATTCTAGATAACTGAGCCCTGCTGGAGTTCCCTTGGTTGAGGAGCCCGGTGACCCCTACACTTGGCAGACACAACAGGAGGAAAGCTTCTTTTGACCTGATAATTGTCAGGAACAAGGACTTGCTGTAATCTAAAGAAAACTTTGGGCTAAATGCAGAGTAGCTCTTCCCATGGGCAAACACTGATAGCTGCTGCCCCAGTCACGGGATGTACTCATGAAAACAAAGCCTCCTTCATCTGGGCAGCAAGATGGAGTCTGACTGGGATGAAATCGTATTTGTTTATGGCAACTTTGAGTTGTTTGGCCGTGCCCTAGTGATGTGTCTGGGTTAAGAGTATCTAAAGAAGCCCAGCTTGGTAAATAGTCTTCATTTTGTAGTTGTGTGGTTGGTGTAGTATCTGCAAAAACTTCAGGAAGGAAGGAAGTAGCTTTCAGATCTTCCTTTTGAAAAAATCTCAATGCATATTTTAGTCTCTTGGTGTTTTCTTACAGACAAAAATCTAGCTTAGAGCCCCAAGCACCTTTTCAACAGGAATGTTATTAACTGTAAGTTTGAGTTGAAGCCAACACAACTATCCAGCTCTGAACTTTCTCTTTCCTCTTGCAGAAGGCAATGGTCTCTTGACGATTTTGAAATCGGTCGTCCTCTGGGGAAAGGAAAATTTGGGAATGTGTACCTGGCACGTGAAAAACAGAGCAAATTTATTCTTGCACTGAAAGTGCTCTTTAAAACACAACTTGAGGAAGCTGGTGTAGAACATCAACTACGAAGGGAAGTGGAAATACAGTCTCATCTTAGGTAAAGTTTAGTGACTAATTACTCTGTTTGCATCTAAGTAAAGTAACCTTGATTTTGATAAGGTTTCTTCTTTATGATAAGGTTTCTTTGTGTGTTGTGAGCTGAAGAAACACTTAATGGGATGAAGTTCCCATGCTTGCCTTGAAAGGGGAGGAGCAGGACAGGGAAATTAAAAGTTTTGGACAAACAGAAGAACATTGAAATCTCTTTGCAGGCACCCCAACATTCTCAGATTATATGGCTACTTCCATGATGTGACAAGAGTCTACCTGATCCTGGAGCATGCACCTCGTGGAGAAGTCTACAGGGAACTTCAGAAGCTCACCAAGTTCGATGAGCAAAGAACTGCTACTGTAGGTTGTTCCAGCTTCCTATCCATTACTCTGTGTATCTGGAATATCTGCAGGACCAAAGTTCTGTATTCTGCTGGGGGAAACTGAGATTCCTTAGCTGCTAGTTGGAATATGGACAGGGAATAATTGGGAAGACTTAGTGCTGTGCAGGAATTTATGTTCAGAATTGCTTAATATTGCAAGGCACAGCCTGTATTGCCAGACTCCAAGAGTTAAGGAATAATTGCTTCAACCTGAAACTATAATTATGCCTCAAAAAGGCTGTGCTGCAGCCAGATAAACTCAGGTGCCAATGCTTTTGTGGCTTAAAGATTGTTCTTTCTGCACCCAGTACATCACGGAACTTGCAGATGCCCTCTCGTACTGTCACTCCAAGAGTGTGATCCACAGAGATATCAAGCCAGAGAACTTGCTGCTTGGATCAAATGGAGAGCTAAAAATTGCTGACTTTGGCTGGTCTGTGCATGCTCCATCTTCTAGGTGAGAATTCGGTCTCTTGTGCAGTGAAATCCTTTGTAGTGTCAGTTTTTGTGTCACACAGTTGTGGAAGGGAGGTACGTGGGAACTTCTTAAAATACTGTGGAAAAATGCTGCTACAATGAAGGTCCTAACAGTCAACTGGTGTGACAGAGGAGTGGTGTTATCCTGATTTTTAGTTGACACCTTGCTGACCCTGCAGGAGATGAAGGTTGGTCCCTGAGATGAGAAGCCAGCACTTGGACTCAAACACTACGCTGGCAATTTGGTTATTTCTTAGAGAGTGGGAAACTGCACCTGACAAGGGAGGAACAGATTTGTTCTAGCAAGTGGGGTGAAGAAAGGAGCTAAGACTGATTGATTGCAGAGACTGAGATACTTTCAGGAGAAGTAGAAAATGTCCTGCTGGCTTTTCCTTCCCAGCTGTTGTGGTGGTGCTGAGTCCATTCAGGTGGATTGCAGCAAGGTACAGGTGATTGCCAGCATTAGTTTTTATCTGGCTCTTGAAATAGATCCTGTAATTATCTTCATCAATGATTAACTTGGACTTTTCTTCAGGAGAACAACTCTGTGTGGAACACTTGACTACCTGCCTCCGGAAATGATTGAGGGAAGAACACATGATGAAAAGGTGGATATCTGGAGCCTGGGAGTTCTGTGCTATGAATTCCTTGTAGGGAAGCCACCTTTTGAAGCAACAACCTATCAGGAAACCTACAGAGCTATTTCCAGGGTAAGTGCCAGTGCTTATCTGGAGTAGCTGGGTCATGCTTTTAGTTCTAGAAAGGTTTCAGCAAACTGAAGTTTGAAGCATAATGAAAACAAACACAATAATATACGAACACTTCTACAAGAAGTGAGAAGCTTGTTCAGGATTATGATGAAATGATTTGATCTCATCCCAACAGGCAGAAGGTGCATAGCCTGCAAGGCTGGCACAGCTTTCAAGGTCTAACTTGGAGGTTGAGTAGAGCCCTTTGGTTCTGTCATTTGGTTATTGCTAAAGAACTTTTGCATAATTTTTAATGTCCTTTTTTCCTTAGGTGGAATTCAAGTTTCCTCCATTTGTAACAGAAGGTGCGAGGGATTTAATTTCCAAGCTCCTGAAGCATAACCCCTTCCATCGCCTGCCCCTGAAGGACGTACTTCTCCATCCCTGGATCACAGCAAACTCTACCAAGATTCCCAGCAGCAGGAAGAGTGATGGTGCTGCCCCATCCAAAACATAGTTTTAGGAGGGTGACTTGTGGGATCAACAAGAGGAGCCTTGTACTGTGACTACTGTAATGCTTACAATAGGAAAAGCAGGTCTTGGAATCTAGTGGCAATTGGGATTCAAATCCTTGGGTTGGCTGGTGTCTTACACTCGAATTGCAGCATAAAATTATTTGACTTCTAGCTGGAGCTTGTGGAATATTTAATGTACTTGAAATCAGTTCCATGTGGGTCAGG
This sequence comes from Callaeas wilsoni, assembly GCA_013398955.1. Classification (NCBI taxonomy): domain Eukaryota; kingdom Metazoa; phylum Chordata; class Aves; order Passeriformes; family Callaeidae; genus Callaeas; species Callaeas wilsoni. The sequence continues at coordinate 5,042 of VWPU01009230.1, forward strand.
TTTGCTGATGTAAGGGTGAAGCTGTTGGAGGCTCTTGTGCCGTGGTCTGTGCTGAAAATGGTTCGTGGTTCCGCTGAGAGAAGTTGTTGTTCTGGCTTATGGAACAGTGCAATATCCTGGAGATGCCTGCTCCTCCCTCCCTGGGCTGCTCAGGGTGTCCTAGCTGTGGTGTAACCTGAAACTGAGCGAGGTGAATGCCTTTTTCAAGTGTTGTAAAAATGATGTGGCAGTTGGTTTTGTCTCTAGTTTTAAATGTGAGCACTCAATTTGTAAAATAAAGACTTGTTATACTGCACCCAGCAGGGCAAGGTTCCTTGTGGCACTGCTTGGCTCCAGCACCAGCACAGCTGAACTCCTCCTGGTCACAGAGGTGAATTCCCACAGTATCATTCCCACCTCTGTCAGAAAGGAAGCTCCAAGTGCTGGTACCACAGAGTCATGTACTACCCCACAATCCCAATTTAGGATTACAAGGTAAATACCAAGTGTGTTGCTACTCTCTGCTTGGTTTATTGAGAGCTTGGCCTGCTCTGTCCTTTTTCCAATGAATTTATTCAAAGATCTCCCATCTGCTAATATTTCCCAGCCCTTTCTCTCACAAGTCCTTTCAGATGAGGTTGTGTAACAGGAAGTACAACATCTGGTGTTAAGACATTCCTTAAAATGGACCAAGGGTCACGTCCCTTGCCACCAAAAGAGAGATCAACTTTTCCAGTAAAACACTTCAAGCAAACTAAGAGAAAGCAATTTATTGTCCTTTCATTATAAGACTTCGCTATTTTATAAACAATTTTAAAAAATGATCCTTCTACAAGCAAGGATTCCAGAATTCAAAATATATTCTTGAATTAATTTAAAATATACTTTGCAAAAAAACTTCATCTAAACAAACTGGCAGTAGTTTATACAACCATATTTATCTTAAGTAATCAGAATTCTGGCCATAATTTATATGAAGCAGTTTCTTTACAGCAGGAAAACTCTAGTTTAGAGCTGATGCCTTTTACTGACTTTTAGGTACACTTACTTTAAATGATTTCAGCTTTGAAGATTCCTTCTCTATCATAAAGTTTAAGACAAAACATCTTTCTAAGAAATGATTCTAACTGAAGTAAACAAGGATGCCTCAGAATTATTTTGGAATTCTTATCCTTGGTCCACATGAAACCTGGGAAGGAGTTAAGGTGCAATGTAATGTTCTGGCTGAGGGGAGGCAAGAGGCTGCTTGTAACAAGAAGTTATTTGCTCCTCCTTTCCTCCCTCAGCCAACTTTCATCAAAACTCCCTAATTCCTTCCTCTCTATCCACTAAAATTTAGCAAAAATAAAAAGTACCAGGGTCTCTTCCAGCTATTTTACTTTGATTTCTGTATGAATAGATCTGTCAGAGCCACCTTGGGGTAAGTGCAAGCACAAAGATAATTCAGAAAAGAGCTGACAGCAGGTCCCAAACACCCCCAGATGTGGCTCAAACTCTCACAGCAGCACAGGCCTGAGCCCAAAAGCCAGGCTTACCCCAGTGTGACACTGATTTATCTGTTTTGGGATCAGTCTTCAGGTTAACTGGAAGGTGGAATCTGGATATCCACACCTGTAACTACATTCTAACACCACCATGTCCCCATAAGGACAGGCAAAACCCTCTCACTGCCACATTCCCCATTCTCACCCCAAAGCACAGGAATTCTTGCGAGTCTGCGAATTGGAATGCTTGGACTTCAAGTGCAGATTTGAGTTTCGCTCGCAGGAGCAGAAAGCTGCTGGGGTTACTTTGAAGATTAAAAAACCCAGTGTTTCTAGTACAAAGACAGCTCTCAAAATGTTAAAACCCCCCAGGTTATCTGTGCCTTGATGCTGTTTGGAGTGTGTTCACATAGGTAATTCCGGTTACACTGATTGCAGTAGACTCAGGATTTCTTCTGAGTCTATAGACTCTTTCAAAACTTTTTTTTTTTTAAGGCTGACTCCCAGCCAGTGCATTTTCAAACAATAAAATCTTAGAATTTGGAAGCACTACACATAGTTTCAGAACAGTGCATCATCTATTGTGACTAAACCAATTATGACTGCAATAATTAATCATATGGGTACTCCTACTGAAGTGAGTTCAGTGCCTGTGTTGTACTGCAAGAGAGGCTACAATAAAAGCCTCTTGCAACAAAAGAAACACCCACCTGCCACTTTAGATTCCAATACACACCCTTATCAAGAGAACTACCCATGCAGTGAGATATTGTTTAGTCCACTGGAAAGAGAATCTCAGTTTCTCAGCTACACAGTAATAAATGAATGCTATGACTGTTTTGAAAAGAAAAAAAATGAAGGCTCAAAAAGCTGGATTATAAAGACCCAGAACTGTGCTCATTGTCAAGCATTTATATTCCCACTGTGAAGTGCAAACCAGATCCCATTTGGACAGATTTTTCCAAAGAATAAGTGGCAAAAGGGAAAGGAGACAAGACAACACTTTTCACAGTGACATTTACCTGAAAGAACAAGTAAGAAATGCAAGATGATGTCAACCCGAACCCAAGTAAGTCTTTTAAAGAAACTTTGCACCTGAAGAGCCACGTGGATGTGGAGCAGTGGAAAGCAGAAAGGAGGGAAGGCCTCACGGGTTGGAGGCAGGGGGTTTGAAGAAGCCGACCTTGCGGCAGTAGCGGACGATGAAGGGCACGGACACCACGGTGATGCTGATGCGCACCGGGGCAAAGAGCTTGTGCACGGCGTAGGCCAGCACGAAGGTGCTGGTGCCAGCTGCCATCCGCGACTGCAGCGAGGCCTCGCTGAAGCCCAGCTTGAGCAGAACCGCGCTCATGTCCACGCCGCTGCGGAAAGAGGAGATGCCGCTTCAGTTAAAGCTCAGAAATATAAAGCGCTGCGGTTTGGTTCAGGGAATTGAATGTGTTACGCTTCCAACCCAGCCTTTAGAGAGAAAATTTCACTGCAAAGTGATTTTCAAAAAGTCACTGTGAATTTGCATTGGAATTTCATCTTCCCAGATTTGACATTAAACCTTGTTCTGTGTCTTAAGGAAATTTATCACCTAAGCACAGCCCAATGCAAACCAAATGAAGTATCTGTTGTTAGGCTTATTTTTCTAACACAGGTGTACAAAGCTGTTAAAATGACAAACTACCTAAAATCTAGCAAGTGAAGGAAGTGTTACGTATACTACCAAAAATCTAATAAGGGAATTATGCTGTATGTATATTACCTAAAATCTAGCAAGTGAAGGAAGTGTTACGTATACTACCAAAAATCTAATAAGGGAATTATGCTGTATGTATATTACCTAAAATCTAGCAAGTGAAGAACTGTTATGTATATTACCTAAAATCTAGCAAGTGAAGGAAGTGTTATGTATCTCAAATCAGTATTATCCACCAAATTCATTAATATAGACATAGCAGATTTCATCAGGGATTCAACCACACCTGAAGGAAAAAAGAAGTTGTCACCCTGTGCCACAGTGTAGTGAACAGGAGACATCAGGCATTCCCATAGTCCCACTGGAGCCAGGAATAAGCAGCAGGGAATGTTGGGGTAACAACACGTCCCCCTGTCTCCTCAGCTGGAATACCTCACGTCACTGATGCATTCCCACAAAGCCACACACAGAATTCCCCACCTCACGCCTGGATGGTTCTGTCGTATTTTCTTTTTCACTCTAATCCTGTTCCAGTGGCTGTTGTTTTCAGCAGTTCCACTGCACAAACTGCGTTCAACACTCAGAAAAATACGTTTATCTCTAAGCCCCAGCACTTTTACATGGCTCTATCTCTCCAGACCAAGCAAGAACAAAAGCTATCTGCAAACCAAATACATTCTCTTGCCCGGTCAGTTATGCTGGTGCTGCCTGTGCTGTTTTCACTGCTGATGAACCTGTGCAAAAAGACCATGTACAACTCTCCTGTCTCATGCCTGATGGGACATCAGGTCTATTTATGGACCCATCCATACTCAAAATTCAGGAGGTGTCTGTATAGATCCAACAGGCATAAGGTGCCTGTCTTCTGTCAGAAATAAGCACAATGGTAAATGTATTTCACTTTTACCATTACCTAGAGGTGACAGACAGCTCTACAAACCTCACCTTGACACAGCCAGGTAGAAGATTCCCAGAGATACTAAGGAAATTCCAACATGGAAGGAAACCCCTACAGCACCATATTCTTTAAAAACTTGTTTCAGCTGCTGGGATTTGTTGAGTTTCTTGTTTTCAGCACCGGGATCAGCGGCTGTCTTTTTGAGGGGTTCAGCTGCACCCTAAAAAGAAAACAATTAAAAGTACTTATTAGCACTAAGCACAAGATCATATTCCAGTTAGTTGAACCAATCAGAAATAATGAAAGAAGTGTCTTGCACACAGAGGGATTTGGAAGACAGTCCCACACTTCTGCTCTTCCACATCAGCACAGCAGATGCTGTGGCAGAGCCCAGACAAGCTCCCTTCTCCCAACTATTCCTGTCAAAGGGATGCACTGAGCTTGGTGTAAATTCTCACACAATTCTGGTTTCATAATTAAAACCAGAATATTTGATCCAAATGTGTGCCAAGGCACACCCACATAGCTGCTTGAGACATGAGACTGAGGTGTGAGAGCTATTTGCTTCCACCCACTGCTCAGCTTTACCCAGTGGATCCTTGGGGCACAGCTTTTCCTTCCAGGGCTCAGGAGCCAGTGGCACTGCCCACCTGATACCACTTAATAACAGCTCGCTGATGGAAGAGATTGAAGGTTTAAGTTCCTATAAATCACCCTTAATGGACGAGCTGATAAAAGGAAGAACTGGGAAGTGCAAGTGTTGACAGCAACAAGCAACTCTGTCGCCACGGTGTAGACAACAACTGCAGAGACATGCCAGGGCTGGTGTCAAGAGCCCAACTGCCCCGAAAATGTTGTCACAGTAGAAGTCACTGATAGATTTTTATTTGGGTACACTTCGAGTACAGAATCTCATACTAAACCATACCCCAAAGCAATCTGAAAAGAAATCAAAGGAGGGCAGCTATGTTGGTAGCAATAAGGCAGCCCTTGGAAACCCTCCCCATACTCGCCAGAGAAGAAACACTGACAGGAAGAAAGCATTTCCACAAAACCCTCAGGATTTGTCTCTAACTAGCCAGCAATTCTCAGGAAAGATTAGAGGAGTCCTTTCTTTCCGCTGAGCTCAGCAGCAGTCGTGACAGTGTGACAGCCACCACAGGACAGGGACAGCCACCAGGTGCCTGCCACCACCGTCCCACTGTGGCTTCAAGGCATGCAGATTAGAGGAAAAATATTCTTGATTAATTCTTGGACTTACTAAGATTGTAAATTAGCATACAAGACAGTCTTACAACCCTCGTGGTAAGCACACCATCCGGCCAAACCGTAAACCCCCATTTGTTTGCTGTTTTTCTCTTTTATAATCATAATGTGCATTGCTGTGTATTTCATTTTGACAGGAAGTCATGCAAATAAAGAAACAGGGAATTGTGTAGCTCAGCTTATCCTGATTCTTGTAATTTTAAAATTTTCAAGCACAATAGATAATTTTAGATTTTTCTTTTGTGGCTCATGAGCTCTGGGTCTTACGGACGGATCATAACGACTGAAAAATTGCTTGTTCTGATCTTCCAAATCCATTCCAATTCACCTGTATTCACAGGTTCACACACCAGGAATAGTATTGAAGCAAAATGTTAAAAGAGAACCACTTCAACAGATATTATTTGGAGTACTCACGGCAGTCATGTACGGAATAATGTCCAGCTTAGCAAGTAAAGCTGCTGCCTATTTCCATGTCACTCTGCGACAATATTTCAGCTAAAACCCCGATTTTATTCTCATCATTCAGGCGATTTGAAGCATGAAAACATATCTAAAAACACCCCGTGATGCTTCGCAACGAGGCAGCAGAAACCACGCTGCAAATTAAGCTGTAGAAATTAAACTGTAGACGAGGCACCCTGGAAAGCTCACACTGCCAACGTGACCACCAGCAGGTGCAAACCAGCTCCCACAAAAACCCGGGAGAAATACGATTTACTGATCCCATGGGGATTGCGGGGTGCAGGCGAAGATACCTCCAAAAAAACCCTTAAAAACATTTCCAAACAACTTCAAAGACACCTCCAAAAAAAGCTGAGGGACACGTTCACACCGGGGCACTTTGTGCCGCCCGGCGCAGCCCCGCGGCAGGCGGCCCCTCAGCCGTCACGTACCTTGGCGGCGGCGCGGCGCGGGCCCGGCCCCGGCGGCAGCGCG
>VWPU01009235.1:0-41165 GCA_013398955.1 Callaeas wilsoni
GGAGCGGGGCGGGCCCGGGCCGGCTCCCGCCCCTCGGCCGCCTCGGCGCCGCCCCCGGCACGCAGGGCCTGGGAGAGAAGCGAAGCCGCGGGAGCCACTCGCCCCCTGCCCTGCCCTACCCCGGGTCCCCGTCCCCCTGTCCCGGGCAGCAGATCTGCTCCCCGCGCGATGGCAGCGCCCGGTGCAACAGCTTCCCGAGCGGCTCGCTGCGCTCCGATAAACTGATAAAGCCTGGGAAAAACAACAGAACGCCAGCACTCACACACCACACCGGAAGCGACCATAGTAGGTTCCAAATATTTTACTAGGAAAACTCCACGTTTATGGGACAGTGACAACACTTCTAGATTACCCACTAGATCGACAGAGAAACAAACGCTCTAGAAGCAGTTGCAAACCCATTATTTTACTCTCCCAAACCTCTGAATTTCAGCTGAACAGAACACTCGAGTGTCACACCAGTGTAAGCCTGTGATCAAAACCTAACAGTGCTGTTTGTCTCTCAGAATAGCAGAAACAAAACCACTGTACAAAAATTCTAATTATAGCCTACTGTAGGTTAAAAGGGTATAATTTCTCCCTATCTCCTTCCCCCGTCCACCCTCCCCATTTCCCTACAATTTGGATGTCTAGAAAGCAAGCATTACTGTAAGTTAGTATTTGCCTTTCAACCATATTTATTTAGTCTACTGTCATCTGTGTTAAAACACTTTTTTGGAAATGGAGCCTGAAAAACACTCCCTAGAGCCTCGCTTTTTCCAGGGGAGGAAGAGGGGCTGTGCAAGGCTCTCAGGAGCCTACACAGATGTTACAGTCACAGCTACAACCACCTGCCTACTGCCCTGGCGTTACAGCCACACTGCCAGGGTCCTCCAACTCCCAGCTTTGTGCCGTGTCCTTCAGGAGGGTTTCTTGGAGCACTGCGCTCAAGGGCTAAGGAAACAGGTTCAGAACATGGTACCACTTTACCAGTTTACTCATGCTAAGATTTAAGATCCCAAAAGCTTTCCCAGGCATAGGCAAGCTACATGGAAGAAAGTTGAAGAAGTCTACCGCTGGAAAGAAATACTAGTAATTTTTAGGAAGCCCTTCTGAATACGAGTAGAAAAAGTTGAAATAACCACTTTACATCATATCAGTGTTAAACTTCGTTGTATTTTCTAATCTAAGCTAAATGAGAAAAATGTTTACAAAAATATACAGTATTTTACAGAGTGCATCTTTCAACATCATGAAAATTTTTCACATAGTCAGAGTCAGACACTTGCAGAGCCTTGCATAGTCTAATTTTTAAGCAGTTCTTATGGACTGCCTTCTACATGTGTACAAAAGGTAAGTCCTAACACCTTACACATCTGCATTCATAGCACCCTTGCAAGGGCATGGTACGTTTTACACAGATTTTGGATGATCATTAAGACTGTTCTTCTGCTTGCAGTCAGAAATCAACAGAAGTAAGCAGGTACCACTGATTCATTCCTTCCCAACAATATCAGAGCTACAGCACTTGTGGATGGTACCATTCCAAAGGGAACAAATTTCACATATATGGAGCCCAGCCCATATACATCTGGCAGAGCAGGTTGTCATCACTTGCTTCTTGAATGAGGTAATGAACATGCCCTTCAATAGATAAAGGTAATCCTTTGATTCTGTTTCTAGTCTTAATGACACCTTGCAGCCGTTGTTCTATATCAAGGACATGGGTTTTGGCCTGGAAAGAAGAAAAAAAAATTTGTACTATTCGTGAACTTCCACTTCTCAAAATAAAACAGTATTTCTTAGGATGTGTTTGAAATCATATTAGAATTTAATACAAAATCCAGATGCCTATACCAGCTACATTGAAAACAAAGGCTACTCACTTTCAAAAGCATTTCTCTAGAATGGATGTATTATTGGTCAAGCTATAACTTTTGCCTTATATTTTTACAGTTAAAAGTTACCAGAGAAGACTGAAAGAGCTATACAAATGTATTTGAGAATTGTTAGAAAGCTTTATTTCATACAATTACTTTCAAATAAATGCAACATTTTCCTAGCCTTGTTCTTGGAATTCTGGATAAAATTTAAGTCTGGAAAACTTCGGTCAAAATTATGAGCAACTGAAAATGAAGAAGTTGAATTAAAGAGGTTGTGCTGAGCATCTCAAAATGAGCTGCTCCAAGGCCCACTAGAGTTGCTAGTTCATACCAATTACACATTTTCTTTTAAAGCTCAAGCATAACACTGGCACCCCTCCAGAAAAAGCAGCTAACATATACAGCTATGTGGGTGGTCTTGTAACTAAAAGAAAATTATGTAGACACAGCCTGGTTAGTAACTATTTGAAGACCAGGAGATTTTCTGTGCTGAAATAGCCCAGGTTAAGTTCTTTGCTGTGATACAGTTTCAGCGCTGTAGTTTTTCCTTATCTTAGTTGTTGTGTTTGTCAGTACTCCCTAAGTATTATCTGCTATTACACATTTATTTTCATTAAATAGTCCTTAAAAAAAATAGAAAGGGACAAATCAGAAATTTTGCACAGAGGGAAGATGATAAAAATTAAGCTATATTTTGGGTGAATACTACAGACTTCAGCAGCAGCTAATAGAGAAATAGTATGAAATCCTAATTTTAATCAAGTAATCCTTGATATGTACCAAGGCATGTATTTATTCAATAATAAACATCCACTCGGGAAAAGCACAAAAATACACATGGAAAGGACTCCAGATGTTACCATCACTGTAAATCTGGAGGACGGTGCAAGTGAGGGGTAACAAGATCCGTTGCTTCTGCCGATGTTGTCCTTGATTTAGTAACGCTAACAAGAGAATTACAGGCTCTTTTGTTTGGTTCTTTAGTAGATAAATTACATTTTTTATCAGTAAAAAAATCTCTTTAGAGATAAAAATTATGAACAGAGAGATGACAAAGAACAACCAGGGAAGTTTTTAAATGGAAGGAAAAACAAAAGACAATTAAAGTTTCAATTAGAAAATATGTAATTCGTAACAATAATGAATATTTGACATTTGAATACCTTAGGTTGTGTTTGTTTTAAACTCACCTTTTCATTGACAACTTCTCCAGTTTCATTCACCTGGGCTTTTGTATTCCCTTTAACAGGTTTACTCCATTCCACAAGAGGATCATGGAGAAAAGTCTTTAAGACGCTAAAGAAATTAAAAATTAAGAAAAGGATATGATACACAAAATACATTTAATTTTCAAAACATAAACACCAACAGGAGCCTGTAGTTAGTGCTGAATATTTATACTGCTTTATATTTAGCTCCACGTCCTGGTGAGACTGAGCTGCAGGACAGGCATATGCTGGAACTGCATAATGCCCAGCAGTCACTGTTCCCCACGTTTAGACTACAGACAGCTTTGAGGAGTTTGCAGCAAAAGCAGTTGCCATACCTCATCAGAGGCTCCCTTTGATCACGCATCAGCCTCAGAGTGACTTCACAGGCCCTTCGGAAGAGACCTTCTGTTCCCATCGGACCCATCCCATTAACCATGTTGTGAGTGAGCCGGAAAGGAACGATTTCCGGAACTTCAAAAGTTTCTCCCTTTACATCGATAAAAAAAGGCATGCCCTAAGTGTTTCAAGCATTATTAAAGAGTAACATTTGCATTGGATTTAGGTTTTTCCTCCATCTTTGTCAGTGGCAGTTTCCTAGCTGGCAAGAGATGTTTGCTCAGATCACAGTCCTGCTCAGATAAGGGGAAATTACCATGAGTAAAGGACAGCACTGTCCAAATAATCTCTTTTTTCCTGTTTTAACACACTAATTCAGTGTATAAAATTTTTTTCTTAAATATATAGTTATGCTCAGTAGTCTCATTGCAAAATGCTATCTTTTCTTTTATAATGTGCAAGTTAGCCTAATTAATTGTTATATAGGACAATTTAGACTTACTGAAAAGAAACCAGAAGAAATAACCTAACAATATTTCTGCCTCACTTATCTGAATTAAAAAGGCCACATGTACCACACCAAAAGCATCTTTCAACTGAAATACCAAAACTCCAAATCCCAAATTGGCCACAATTTCTGCTATTTATTTTTACAGAACTGTTGGAATTTTTGTGCTGAATTTGTGTAAGAGAGAACAAGAAACTCTCCACAGCAGCAGAATTCTGAATGTAGCAATTACAGTTTTGTTTGGAGGGCGATAGTAGAGAGAGGAGAGTCACAAAATATAAACAGTTTAAAATTCGGGCTGTTTCAGTGTATCCACATCAGGTCATCTGATATTGGCTAAATCAAAAAGTTGGTTTTCATTGCAAGCAGCATGCAGAACAATCACATCCTCTTTATATATCCCAGGCTTTTTTGGAGTATAAATAAGAGACAAAGTGAGACAAAGAACACAACGGTTACGTTAAAATAAAAATGTGGAAAAAACCCCAAGACAGTAGAAATTTATAACTTATAAGCATATAAAATAAAGAGTAAGTTCAGCAAGGGGCATTTCTCACCTTATTGAAAAGGCAGTTGAAATCCACGTGCACACACTCCCCAGTGAAAGAATCAAACAGGATGTTCTCCCCGTGCCGGTCTCCCAGCCCCAGGATGTAGCCCACCATGGACATGACGGCAACGGATCGGCAGTAGGCTGACCTGCTGTTGTACCTGTGCAGATACAGCAGGCAGCTCTGAGGCACTGCTTGGCTTAGCTGTCCTGATTCTGCAGGCCCATTAACTCTTAGGGAATTACACAAGGTAGATGTTCTTCAGCTGACCCAATCCCAGTCACTCACCATGAAGTAGGGTCAGGAAATGTTCTAAGAAACCACTCATGAAAGAGAGGAGGGTGACGAGGCAGAAGGACCTCTTTGAACATTTTCAGCTTTTCAGGCAAAGGTGCTGACTTTGGAAGCATGTGCTGCCGCAGTTCTTTTCCAGTCATATAGATACCTGCAACAGACTTCCCCAGTTAGGCAAAAGAAATTCCCAAATATAAAGCCTTTTATGTATTATTGCAATATGGTAATTTAAAGAAAATGTATGTCTCCATAATGTTGAAATAAATGATCAATTGACAAATAATCTATAAACCATGTTGATTGTGAGGTACAGGAAAGTTTTTCCCCAGCCTCTTATTGCACTGACAGAAAGCCGCTTTCTTAAGAGAAATTCAAAAGAAATCTGATCTTTTCTCTGGAAAGCTGGTGGACACTTAACCTTGACTCAGTTGTATATTACCTTAATTATCTCACATAAATGTAACAGAAATGAAAAATCAAATCTAAAGAAAAAGTTCACAGTATTTTTTATTATTCAGTGCTGCACATACATCCCCATGCTACTGGCGCTGCTGCTGAAACAATTCACATCACTGTATGTAGGAAAGTATTAAGGTGCCAGTGGTATCAGTTCTTGTAAGGAACTTGTTTATTCCAACTCTCTTCCTTTTAAGAGCAAAAGTCTACCATACATATGAATAATAATATATTGCAGATAGTTAAAAATACATGTGACTTCATCTTCATAGAATTTAGCCTGACTCTTGCCATTCATTTACTTAATAAAATACAAGCCCTTTAAAAATACCTAAAAACTTTTACTATAGTCTAATATATTTCTTTACCTTTCTCCTTATAAAGTTTTATCAGGATATTTCTTAGACCAGCAGTGTTATTCACCCACTCAATTATGCCACATTCATCATTTAATGGAATCACTGCGTAGGTGCGAATATGGAGCTCTCGCCTACGGGACTCTGCATCTTTTCTCAAGCACTTTCACAAAAGAAAAATGAGATTAACACATAACACAGATAGGATCAAAATAGATCTATAGCATTTACATTCTATCTCTGACTACTTTCCAATCACACAATCTAGAATTGTGTGAAATCTGGAAATCTAAGCTTCAGTCTGCAGTAGGTCAAATGAAAGCAAAATGTGCATCTGTTCTCTAAAGTAAATTAAAGAAAGGATTTTGCAATAAAATACTCAGATTGCATAACTTGTGCATGGCTTAAATCCCTTAAAAGCAGTATTTGAAACAAATCTTTCGGTGTTTCAGAGATGTTGTCATTTGCTTTAACCTTACAGAAGACATGGTACCTTAACCTTAAGCATATTGCTGAGAAGCAAAATAGAATTAAAATAAGAGGTATGGCAACCCTTTAGAATCAGAAGATTAATATACCTATTTTTCATAAAATATACTAGAAATTATTAAGTAAGAAATATTAAGCATGACAGCAGAAAGTTTGCAGGCATTTATTTATTGTAAATAACATGTCCTGTCTATTTTTACCGGAATAAGCAATTGTTTTGGCAGAATATTATAATTTGTTATTGTTTTCACAAGTCTGTAAGAAGTCATGCAATATCAGTTGCTACTAATTTTCACTGAAATAAGGTATTTTGCACCAGTTTACTTTTCTTCCAGTGAGCTTTATCTCAAGCTAAATTGGCTTGTTTTGTTAGATAGCTCAGTGTTCTGTCCTGGTCGATAAGTACAATGCATCTGATTGTCTCATTCATCAAACCTTATTAATAAGGGAGTTGAATTCCATGAGCCGACAGTCTTTTCTCAGATCATCTTTTGGCTTGCACATCATAATGTAAGATTTCCCATCTGAACCTTTCAAGGTGATCTTTTTTGGCTTTTGAAGTGAGGCTAGAATTTCCACCTAAAGAAAAATGAAGTTCTTTACTAACATCTGTATCAGATCATCCAAAATAAAGTGTGTAATTGTAATAAACCACTGCAACCAATCATGTTAGCATTTCCACGGTGCTGCAGCACATTAACCTCAGACCTTTATCTGAGTGCCAAGGGGCCACACCTGCCTCAGGCTGCTGTGACAGAAGCCCCTCAGTTTCCATAACAGTAATTTTAGAATTTCCTACTCCTTCCTGCTATTTCTAGGGAACTAAGATGTATTTGCAGCTACATTTGTTTAACATGAAGTGAAAAACCAGGTGCCAGCTAGAGCCTTACCGCATCATCAAAGCCCGCAATGTAGGCCCAGCATCCAGGAAAAGGGTCGTGGTTAGCATGGGTACCAGGAATGGAAGGAAGAGTTGGTATCATTACAGATTGCAGGGGAATGAGAATTTCACTGAATGTGTGCTCTTCTACTAATCTTTTCAGTGTTTTGAAATGAATATTCATGCTTAATGTTGAGCTGTTTCCATCAACCTTGAAAAAAATGTTGATCAAAGTCAGAAATAACATTTAAGGTTAACAAACACTTAAAATGATACAGATCTTTCACATTAACTAATAAATAGACTAGAATAATAAATGCCGATTGTAATAAGAAAAACAGCAAGCTACATTTCAAATTAAATAATCAAGAAGTAAATGTATCTGGCTGTTATGGCAGATTTATTTTTCACTTTGAATACAAATACAGAATAATGAAAGAACTCATTTAGCTTTACCTTTATTAACAGGTTAATTTGTTCATAAAAGGACAGCCATCCTATTTTTACAGTAAAAATCTGAAAATCAATGGGCATGAGTGATATGTGAAAGTACAAAACAATGTAAAGCCCATGCACTGTTAAACAAGACATTATGGACTGAAATATTTTACAATGTGCTCAATTTAGAGCTATTTTAAATATTTTAAAATGTAGTGTAGTTTCTGCTAAATTACAGTAATATTATGAATTAATACTATTAATAATAACTAATATTGATATATTATATATAATTGTTAGTTTACTATAATAAATTGTTATTAATATAATTAATATTATGAATTGGTTAATGAAAGCAATCAGAAGCAGCTTTTGCATGACATTCTTGAATAATCCTACAACATGCATGAATTTGTTTATTTTTGTAAGTACCGGTTTGTTGCAGAGTTCCAACAGCTTGTCTGTAAGGCGTGTGGCATCTCCAATAAATTTTCCTAAAGATTCCTTCATGTGAATAGCTCTGTTTAGAATTTCCTTACATCTATTGACACGCATAGGGTAAGAAGACTGAAAAAAAAGAAAAGTTAAAATTTATTAAACAATGAGTTTAAAGATTTCCCCCCAGTAATTAATATTCTTTCCTCTACTTATTGCTTATCATATTTAATATCTGGAGAAGGATGTGCTTCAACTGAAAAATTAAAGTGGTTCTGTTGGTGGGTGTGTGAGGGTTACTTCTGAAACCACTGTGGGAGTCCCACAACATAAAGGCCTATATTCAAGAATATGTCAGTGTATCCTGAATGTTATTTCACCAGCCTAAAGAAACAGTATGCACCGTGCTTCCCAGTCTGCTTTGGAATGACCTTACTGCCGAGTAATTAGTAGTACATCTATCTACTAAGTTGATTATTTGATTATAAAACTGAAAGTACTATAACACAATTAGTAAATGCAACAAAATCTGTTACCCATAACTACACAATTAATCAGCTATTTGTTATTTAAATTTCCTTTCCTAATACACCATACAAGTTTGGATGCATATCAGCATTCTAATTTGGAACACATAAACTGTAATACCTGAACTAAAACTGCAATAAAATATTTTGCAGTGATGGCACTGAAATCCTCTTCCACAACACTGTATCACAACACTTAAACTCTCAATTCCTTCTTATCAGCTTAGAGTAAAATAGGTTATATTCACATTTCTGAGAAAAACAGTTTTGTAAACTTAATAAAGGTGTAGCTATACATATCAGGGTACCTTGGACACAGCAGTCATCATCCACATTGCTTGCTGTGGATAGGCTAAAAAAACTTTAGCAACAATCACCATCAGAACTGCAAAGACTTCATCATGGGAATGGCAGATTCGGGAGATGAGCTGAGAAAAGGCTGTCAGGAACTGGTAAGGTGCCAGGTGATTCGTGTGCTCTGTAATCACCTTGTTTATTTTAGCCAGATCATTTTTCATTTGAACACGTTCTGAACGACCAGCTGAAAAACGAAAGGAAAAGACTATGTTCCTGCTTCTCCCCACTGGAAATGGAAAGTCATTTAAATCAACGCTATAGAATAATATTTTGTTGGCAATTTCATAAGCCAAAAAAAATTGAAGGTAACAAAAAAGCTCCTACTGTAAAGTTCTTTTTAACACAGCATACAGTGACTGAATACATACACTATTAAACTAAGCAGAATATCAGGAAACAAAATCTCCCTACGCTCTTAAAATTACTTCTCTAAAATGATACAATGGCATAGAACAAACTAAAACCACTCCATGTATTTGCCTGGTAAAAGGATTCCAATGTTCTTTAGTGGAGAGGAAATGAAGAAAGTCTTTCCATGGGATGAAATCAGCACATCTGCTCCTATCTCCACCCCTGCCCCTGAGGGCTCAGCTTGAGTTTCACACCAGCACCTCAGAGACCAGGATCTGATGTGCCTGCAGCCAAACACAGCTGACCTAAGTGTGTAGAATGAGGACAAGATCAAGGAGCACAACTGTCTGCTTCACTCCAGACCTGCAAGCAATGTTTGCAATTTTCATTTGCACCAAAATCTCCCACCCAAAATGCATCTGTGGTGTTAGTTTCACATGCTTTCATGCTGCCTGCCTACAAGATTTGTTTTTCCCCTTCGTTTCAGTAAAATGAGGAGGAAAATTTCAGTAAAATTCCCTCAAAGACTGGAACCAAAACAAATTGAAAAAAAGCCCAAAAGCCTAAGACTTTACTGTAGCAAGTGCATACAAAACTACTACTCATCACTCATGAGGCAACTTAAAAGTGGTGACCAGGGGCATGCAAGGATTTTCCCTGTATCTTTTTAATGACTTCAGTTACCCAAGAAACAATGCTGTCTCATTATATACTTTTTAAAAAGTTCTGGAGAATTTAATTACAATAATTAATATTCTCCTGCATATTAACATCTTGTATTTTACAAGAATAGCAGTACTTTCTTGTTTCCATATAGCCTCAGGCAATAAATCTAAACAAAGAACTGTAAATATACTTCACTGCTCTTTCAATCATCTATTCAAAAGAATGTCGTGGGAACTACATACTGGGAAAAAATGTTCTACCTTTATCACATTCATATGCTTTTGCTCCAAAGTCCAGCCACAAAGAGAGCATTCTTGGCATTGACTGATAGATGAATTGGTTTCCATACTGTAGAGACCTGTGATTGCATATTTAAATCAAAGTATGTTAATGATATATATTAGAAGTAATACAGATTTTACATTCTCATTTGTTTAATATTCCATTCTAACTTTAGAAATTTATGTCAGCATTTTAATGCATCTGCAACACCCAAAAATATGCAAAGGGTTTGTTTTGATTACTCAAAACCACAGATGAAATAATTAACTGTCTGACAAAAGACAGACAATTGCTTAGTCAGAAGTAAAATTAATTAGGTACAGAAGCGAAAAGGAAGCATGCACTCTTTTGTTTTACAATAGTGCATAAAAATTGGAGTCAGTCTGAATTAGTGAAAGACAATATATTCCTACAGAAATGTTTTTTTCCCCAGTAGAATAGTCATCCTTTTATAGAAAGTAAGCAAAGATCCTCTCTAACCTCCCAAAGTGATGAACTATGTATCTAATCAGATCTCCTTGTTTTTCCATCTTGTTGTCAGTTACCATCGGCATTAATTTATCATAGTATTTCGCAAGATAAAAATGTCCATCTTCCCATTCTGGCAAGAAAACTGTAACATCCTGCAACAAAATCAAAATGTGATCATTACTTTTGAGAGGATGCTAACTTAAAAATAAAAAATATAAAAGTTATTCTCAAGAAACAAGAATCTCGTATTAGTTATGTTGTCCAGAGTACGTACAAGAAAAGTATTAATTGTTAACCCTGTAACTCCAAAAATTCTAATTTTGCCTCAAGATAATTGCCTCTACAAACTAGAAGTCTGTTTTTAAAATACTTTTTGGGTTTGGAGACAGACAATTCAAGAGACAATGACATAGGATTCCTGAACTAGGAAAGATGATACTTTCATTAAAATCAGGTTCCTGATCCTAATAAACTCAGTACTGAGTTTCTTAGAGCTTTTTGAAAAGTGAAACAGCAAGAGGTTAACAGTTGGACTCGATGATCTTTCTGACCTAAATGAATCTATGATTCCACATTTTTCACATTTCTGTTTTCCTTCTAAATCATGATGTTTAAAAGAAAAACAAAAAATTGTGTGACATATATTAGAAAAGAAATAATTGGTGAGAGGCACATCCCTTCTCTAACAACACTGGCTTCTTTCCTGTGCCAATACTTAGCAGAGAGTACTGAGTGTTAGTGTTTTCATAGAATCCACTGAAATTTCATTTGTTTCCATTATTTCAACCTTCATTTGATTTGATATATTTACATTTTTCTCTAAATGACTGTTACACAAGTATGTTATTTAGTAAGACAGCAGTAACTATTACCAGTATCAAATGCCAAAACTTGGAGAGGAGACATGCTGCTTTTAAGGAAGCATAAACATCTGCATCTCCTACTGTTCTAGGAGGCAGTATTAATCAGTGCCAGAAAGTATTTCATAGGCATCACAAGACGAAGCATGCAGTGCTGTGTTGTTCAAGAAGAACATACCAGTTGTCCCTTTTCCTAGTTCTTCAGAGACTGGAAGCATATTTAAAGCAGAGTTACAAGTCACTACCAGAGAGAGAAATAACACTGAAGAGTAGAGCAATGTATCATCAAGTCAACTCTGTGTATTTGGAGGAGTCCACATTTTAGTGAAGAATTCTAATCTGTGCAAGCATGAGAAAAAAGCCATGCTTCTGTAACTTGTTTTAAAAGAATTATATGAACTGTAGACTTCCCTGAACTGATGTGTTACATTAAACCTGGTTAAGACAGTTAAATCTTTACAAGAAGAACTGCTTCCCTCCTACACATCGATGCACTATTTAATTCCATTTATGTTACACTTGGCTGACATCATCAGGAGCAGAATGACAGCTTACTTAAGAAATACATTATTATTCAAAGCTCCTGCCTTGTTAGCAGTAGTATTCCAGATTACCTTATACTTTTTCATGACTGCATTGCTTTCAAAGTTAGCAGTTTCTTCCATAAATCTGCCCACTAGCAGCATTGCTCGACCATGGATGAGCTGATTTTTGCTATTGGAGGGTGCTTTATTTTCAGGGAAACATAACTCAACCCCCTTCTGGAGAACAATCAGTGCTTCATGAACCTCTCCCTAAGGGAAAGACAGAAAACATTTTATATACTTTAAATAAGAAAGATGCAAAACTTCCCTCTTACAGTTGTTATTAAGGCAAAGTTACATCCCCAAATGTGTTCCACGCCATTCTGGCTGTGGTAACTGAATGTTACTGACTTCAAATGCTTCTTGCATTTCCTTGTTATCTCAGCATTGTTGTGCCTTTAGGTGTACCACAATAATTGCCTTCATGTTTGCTGCCTACTGCTGTTAGTTAGAAGGAAACAAATAAAGGAGAGGTCTACTATTAAGATAATTTAAATTTGCCTGAGCTGCATTGACAGGTAATCCACCAATTTTATACAAAGGTGCCAGGAAGGCCAACGGATACAGAACAGGGCTAACCAGCAGCTGGAGGATCAGCTGCAATGTGTTGATAGTCCCAGCTGACATATCTTGGTTTATATATGCTGATTGTGTGCCATTTATTTCTTGAAGAAAACTAAAAATAATATTTTCTTGCATTTAAAAAACTAAATTCCATTTCTGTTTTCCTTACCTTGGACCAGAGCCACTTTGCCCTTTCTACATAAAGTTCCGAGAGCGTCGATTCCCCAGCGTTGAGCAGAGCGTTATAGGCAGTCTGGTGATGACCGGCTTTCCTTGCAACTCTCGCACTCTGGAGCCAACACTGACCAAGGAGCTCACTGTAATCCTGGCTGCAGGGACAGTTTTGCAGAAAATGAAACATTTCTACTTCGAACGCTGCTTTAAAATCTGAAGTAAACATCACAATGTGTTGAAACACAAGGTGAATTTCTCAGTAAATTATATACTACATAATGATAACTTAAAACTGTTTTAATACATTTGTTTCACCTTTTTTTCCATTTAGGACTTGAAACAAATACACTTTCTCCCTGTTTCTTGCTTCTCTTTCCTATAGACACCACTTTTTCTGCTTGTTTTGAAGGTACATAAATTGGAGGACTACTTTTGTCTACAAGGAATTCCCAGAGTTTTATCTTCTCTCTTCAAACACATACATGGAAAGTCAGAGTATTACTGAGAATATAACACAGACAAGAAACAGTCATGTCCTCACCTTTTACTGAGACTAAGCAAAGCCCTTCTCAGTGCTAAAATGGGTTCTTTTGCTCTGTAAGAGTTTTGGGTCATTTCAATACGAGCACACCAGTTCAGGGAATCTCTACTGTGGTCACCATCTGGTTGCTGAAACATTGGGCCAATACTGTGTTCCAACTCACACAGCATATGCAACCTGTGTTAGCAAAATACAGGCAAAAAATTGGTGAAAATTGGTTGCTGTTTGAGATACATGCAAATGTTACAAAGTTTTTGCCATTTTCTTTCTAAAAGCTGGCTCTGTAAATAACATCACCCAGTAGGATTTATTCTGAAAGCAAAAATGCAGCAAAAGCAAGCACACAATAGCAAGGATTTGTAAACCGATTAGTTATTTCCTCAATATTCCTTTGCCACGCTGCTGAACAGAGAGACAACACAGATCACTCAGAGAGGAAGTCAATCTTTACAAAGAGTATTTCTATCCATTACTTTCAGCAACTACTCTTCAGAAAGTCTGACATTTTCAACAAATCCCATTTTAAAAGCAATATACTTTTACTTAAAGTGAAGTTATTCCATTTGTTTTAAAATACCATTACTGTTATTATCTGTCACTGTAAAGATGGAAAGCTGAGAGGTTGTAAATGCCCCAGTTCTCACTGGCAGAGAGTAGTGGGTACAAATGTAGTGGGTACATCTGACAGAGAATAAGTGACACTTGGAAGGTTTCCAAGTAGCCTGGATCAGTGGCTAAAGGAAACTACTTTGAAATACTTCCTTCTCAATACCCAAACTTCATTTCCCAAACAACACCACAGAAATTACTAACAGAAAATAGAATTAAGAAGTACCTAAAACAAACACTTCAACTGGCTTCAGCCAGTATCTTGCCGTAAGGATGCCTTTACATTGCAGAGGAAGTATTAAGTCTTTTTATTTGAAAAGGCTACTCACTTCTTAGTCTACTACAGCCAAATTAAAAGTTTATTAATAAAGAAAAGTAGAACTACTGAAAGGGATAGGGTTTAATTCTTACTGCTCTTTCTTGATAAAAAAGGGAGTGTTTTTCAGCCTCCATACAGATCAGAAGCAATGCTCTTAAGTTAATGGAGTTACTGGCCTATTTGTACTACTTGAAGCATGGAATTAAATTGCTGGTTTTTATTACCTGACGTTTACATTTGCTTGCTAGCTCATTTGGAAAGACCATACCACACAGTTTTATTGTGAATGTTTTCCATAGAGGATAAATAAAAATTCCTAATTAATCAAAAGTTTTCAGTTGGATGAATATAGAAAAAAAGGTGACAAAAAATGCACATCAGTATCCATTTACTGTAGAAATGCAAAATTCTTGCTGCTGCATACGTGATTACGTGATTTCTGAATTTAAAAGTAGTGACATGAAAATGAGAAACCTGATAATGTGTTCATATCCTCGCTGATAGGATCCTCTTTCAAAGCTTGCTGCTGAAAGGGGCACAATCTGTTCTGCTCGGACAACCTTGAGAGTCTCGTAAAAAGCTGCTTCATTTTTCTTCTTGGCTGATAATAACAAATGTCCCAGTCTGACGCTCCAAGTAGTGGACTTCACATCTTTGGGGAGAAAAAGAAGACTCTGCTTACTTAAGTAGCTTAAGTTGAACATGCTAATTTTTCTTAACATACTACTGGAAAAATAACTTTTTCTCAGAACTAAGTAATTTCATGTTAGTAACACTGTATAATTCAACTCCACAATCCACCCAGCCAAACAGACCCAAAAGATACATGCACTTGAAATTTCTGCTCAAAGAATATCCAGGTTACAATCAAATATAGTTATAAAATCCAGAAGACACTCAGAACCAACCTTCCTACCAGTAAAATCCAATACAAATGACAATAGCTGCCCCTTGATTCAAGATGATTAAACTAAAACATATAATTGTTCAGAAATACAATGAAGTATAAATACTTTCATGTAATTATAACTTACCTGAAGCCAAATAATTTTCCAGTAAATCCCATTGTGACAGTTTCCAGGCTGCTTCCACTCTGTAAGTGTTCAATTCAGAAATCCATTCAGACCTATTAAAAGAAAACAAAGGCAATACAATTTTGTGCTGTCTCCTCTCAGTATGTTAATTCTACATTATATTAGCAAATGTTCTTTATATAAAACTTCTCTTACTTGAAAAGAGGCAAGATAAGCTTGCTTCTAAAGAAAGTCAGTAAAACCAAAGGACATGCACTGATAACAAAGAAGAGCTGTACAACAAGATCTCACAAATGCAACCTCCAAAGAGTGTATCTAACTTCTGTGGTACACATCAAAACCTACCAGCTTTTCATCTGTTTACCTATTAGACTACAGAATACAATGGAATCAGTAACATGGGAAACAATGAAAATATTCTATCTAAGAAATAAAGCACATACCAACACTGTTCACAGTGCAGACGAGAACCACGAAAATGTCTGGACTTCTTGAAACAAATAATTAATAGATAAAGCGTTCAAAGTTTTCTAGTGTCACATTGCGAATTCAATTATGTTTAGTAAGCCTCAAATGTTTGCTTATGAACAGAAATGGCTACTGAGGTAGAGGTTTATACCAGAGCTTCATATTATTCAAATAAACTGTGTATTAGATGCTTACTGTACCTGTTTGCAAGCACTCCATTGACCTGAGTCATTACAGTCGATAACTGACCAAGGCCTAACATGGACTTCACTACACCATGATAGTGAATAATCTAGAAATAGGAAAAAAAACAAAACAAAAAATGAAAACCCCACACATACACATTAATGAAATTCATGGCAGTCTGAAGGAAGAAATATGCCCATATGAGTGCTTTTTAGAATACAAAACGACGTAACTAATTGCACCATAAGCTAAATGAACATTAAAAAAATCTAGTATGAGATTTGTTTCAGTTCATAAGACACTTCCAACAGCTGTAATTAGTCAGCAATTGGTATGATAAACACTTAAGATTTGTATTTTACTTAAACATTCTTAAGAGGTTTTTCTGCCTTAGTCTTCTGTGAGCTAATAAGATTAAAAATAATAATTACATTTATTAAAAAAAAAATTGTTTTTTATTTACCTGATCAGGTTCCAGTTGGATAGCCCTATCATAGCAGGCTGTTGCATCTCTTAACAAGCCAATACTTTCGTGTTCTAGGATTTGTTCTTTGAGAGACGGCTCTGCTTTCCGAATGGCGCTCACCCCAGCCACTCCATCTGGCTCGTGCATAGCAGCATACAACTTCTGTATTCAAACAGAATTGGACATGGCCATTAAAAACAAGAATTTATTTTATAGACAACATGTTCAGAATCACACAATTTCTTGAACATGGAGCACACACTATCCTGCAGGACTTGCTGGCAACAAACTTTCAGCCCAGTTTTGCTGGGCTCCTTCCAAAGTTGATCCCTACTTCTGCTTAGCATACAGTAATACTTATGATCTCATACTATAGATAAACACATGAAGTTACCTGAAACCATCTGTATAAACAGAAAAATAAATATCCTATTATTACATGATAGCATAAAGATGATTCCTTCAGGTGAAAAAGCAACATACTAAGTTTTTTCAAATTTGAAATGTCACTGAGGAGTATAAACCATAGGGAACCACAAACAGGATCATTCTGCAGGTTAAAATACTTCCTGAAAAGAATTTCTATAATTTGCAACACCTTTAGCATCTGCTCTTTTTCTACTTTAGAATAAGCCACTTGGAATTTCTTCAAATGTGCTTTGGCTTTTTTTTCTGTTACTACAGTTGGCCATAATTTCTGACAAAAGGCACAGAGCCAACTTCAAAGCAATAAATGTTGTACTATCAACAAACCCACACTTAATTATTTTCAGGATTTTATAATCTTTTATTATACACCAGAAAGCTACTCACTCCTTTTCAGAAAAAAAGCATGCCAAGCAAGAGAAAGTACTAAATATGCTGAAACACAGATGACTAAACATTTGTATCCAACAGCAAGTACCCAAATAAATCTTTTCTTCTTCTCATCACAAAGAAGAATTTGACCAAGTTTTATTCATCATATATATTTTCATTTTAAAATAAAAACAAAAACCAGAAAGAACTTCAGAACCTGAAGAAATCCAAGATGTTCCTGAATATTTTGTTTCTTCTCTGTGATAAATGATTCAAAGTGCATCACAGCCCTTGTGTAAGCCTTGGAGCGAAAGGAGGCCACAGCCAGTGTATCCTGAGGAATGAGGTCTAGAAAACGTGTCACATTTTGATATTCCCCATAATCCTCACTTGATGCTGTTGAAAAAAAGACTTATTAAAAAGTTTGTCAAGTGAGGTTTCATTTCCAAGAATTACCTTATGCATCAAAATTCAATTAACTCGTTTAACAATTTAGTGAGATAACTGTACTAATTTAAGAACATCGTTTTCTCTTCTGTCAACACAAATACATTTAAAACAATTCTGGTGAACTTTCTACATCTTGCAAGACAGCACAGAATATTATATACAATATTGTATATAATATAATATTATAGATGTAATATAATATTATATTCAGTTAAACTGAATATTTAGAAAACTATCAAGAAATTAACATTTCATTGTTCAAATTTTAAACCTGTATTTCTTGCAACAGGCATTCAGAACAATGCATTTGGAGTGGAAAGGGTGGAAATCACAACATGCTATTAAAAAATCATAAACCAGATTATATGTTATACTAATACAGCATTTGTAAATGGTCATAATGTGAAGCTGCAAACATAAATAAAATATTTCTTTGCAATTTTAAATAAAATAAGCATCACTCACTTTTTAGATCACTTCTGTCTTTGCTAGACTTGCCAGCATTTTTCTCAGCAATGATTATTTGAAACTTATGTCTAGCCCACTGAGTGAGATGATCAAGCATGGAGAACACTGTCTGTGTGCTCAGCTGACTCAGATCAGAGGCGCTGTCTTCAAGCCTCCTGCTGGACTGGTCGTCGTGCTTCAGAACAGCCATAATCTCCATGTAAACCTACACCAAGGTAAAAGACACGAGTGTCATACTGGCACCAAAACTGTAGGGAACAGCAACTGACACAAAAGTCACAGTAAAATATTAGATATTTCAAATGTCTATTTTAATAATTTGGGGCTTATTTTCATGATCTTGTCCCACAGTCTCAAGAGGAAAAAATGGCAAACCAAGCAGCAGCTGATGACAAGGGATTCCATACAGGGAGAAGGTCTTGAGGTTTCAAGACACAACAAATGCTACTGCACCTCTTCTACAAACATGATACTTCAAGATTTGGTAAGAACCAAGTTATCTACTGGTTACTAGATCACAGATCTGCTTTTTTTGCTTATATTTAAGTAAATGCCACGACAAAATAACTATTTCAGTTTGTTTTAGTCCAAAAAATATGAGTTAACATACATAACAGACACTTACTGTGGATGTGCTTGTTCACAGAAGAAAAATCATCACATGCCTCTACACACCCACAGTGTTTAAACACAGATATTTTAGCTGTGAAATTTCAAAGTAGTGAAATGTAAGTTGTACTTTTTAAGTATCTTCTAACTCCTTTGTTTCACCCAGGACATGCTTTCAAAAGAGCCCTTGCAAACTTGCATCTCCCTGTACATGCACGTGCTGCTCCCAGCAACCATGGCAGTGCATGGGCACGTGCACTGACAGCTCAAGCAACCTGCAGGAAAGCAGGATGACTTCTCCCTCACCTCTGCTTTGCTACAACACATCTACAAATCCTGCTCTACATGAACCTGGTAGCTAAACAGTTCATCCACTGAAACTGTAACTGTATATAAAAGAGAAGAAAAAATTATGTGTCTGAATTCTTGGAATTGTACAAGTTCAATTTATTGGTTTTGTTTCACACTTCCTCTTCGTACCACTCCAGCTGTTGATGTTACTGCAGTCCTAACCAACTACATAATATCTCATCCTAGGCCCAACTGAGGAAATAGATGGAAACCCACAGAAAAGTAGTTCCAACACAAACTTGTATGAGTATATTCAAAACCCTGTTAGAAAATTTATATTATTAGTACACAAAAAGGAGTTTAACACCTAAACAATTTATTCATGTAGGCCTACAGAGCTGAGCAGCTCTTAGGAAGAGCAGCTCCTGACCATTCCTCTGAAAAACACTACCATCTCATACATCTCACCTCCTGTTGATCCTCTTCACTGCAACCCAACAAAACATAGACAAGGATGTGTGGAAGCAGATAAATCGTCACTTTATAGTCATTTTTCATCATAATACTGCAACAATCAAAAACTTTTCTGGCGAGATCATGTCGCACCTATAGAAAAATATTATTTCCAGGAAAAACATAATTACAAAAGTGCAAATACATGAACAATCAATAGATTTCCTTTTGTTGACAAATACAAATTATAGTCCATCACATAATTTTAAGATACCTGTCTCCAACAGAAAGTTCATTAGACTTAAACCTGTAACAGGGATTCCGGATGGCAGCTGCTATTACACGTAGCAGCTGCTGACAGCACAAAAGGACAGGTACATTTCCACTTTTCCATGTGTTTTACACCATTGTGAACTTGCATTGGCCATAGAAAAAACCCTAAGGCTGAAAGTCTACCACTACACTCAGCCTCTCTTCTGCCCTTAAAAACCTGTAGAAAGTAGGAAATTATGAGGACATTCAATTCTTCTCTATCTGAAAGAGGACAGTGTAGTTACTGAGCTATTGTAATTCAATTCACTTCTTACAGTGGTTGATCTGGAAGTGACATTTTTGGTGGGTCACTTAGATATTGGAAAGGGAAAAGAAAAAGAAGAGACAAGTACTTTTTACGTGCAAGGACTATGGAGCTACAAGGAAATCTTTCCAAAACTGAGAAGGTAAATTCAGAAGCATTTCAGATACTTTTCACACGCATTTGTCAGTGCCCTCAGTTTCACAAGAGTGTCAGGACAAAGGCAAGTTTCCTTGACTTTCAGCTTTGACACTGCCTGTGAAGCCTTACCAGGAACCAGTGCTGGGGAAGGGAGAGGGCAGTACCCTGCTGAAGAAGCAGGGAAGTCCTTTAAGAGGCCCGTAGCCAACAGACATATTCTCCCATTCATCCCTGACCTGCAGAAACTGAAATGATGTTCAAGAGCTGTCTCGCAAAGAGCGTTACAGAAAGATTTATTCTCTTACCTTTGTTATAAGATAACCTGCCCAAGTTGCTGACCATTCTGCAAAATTATCACCTAATTTGCTTAAGTAAATTGGCTTCTTCACCTTAGACCAGTTTACAGCCTTCTGATAACTCTTGTACCTGTAATTTTGAAATATCCATGTAATAAAACTGATTTTTATTTAATACAGTAAACAATAGCACATTGTTAGTTATGCAATTCCCTCACTGGAACAATATTAAGTTTCATCTTCTTTAAAAATCTTTAAAAACAGAATTTTTTCTGTAGTAGTCAACATCTTTTGTTCTAGAACTTCTTAAAATGAAATATGAAATAAAAATTCTCATAACTTGTTAGGTTGTTTGTAAGTATATTTTAATGTACTATTCATAGCAGTTTTAAGAAATGCAGTTTGAGAAATATTTGAGTACTATGTTCCTGACAAGAAAAACCCAGAGCATACACGAAAGCTGAGAAAGGCCAAAAAGTCTGTTTTCTGAAAAGGTAAAGCTTATCACAGGTGAGCATGACTGTCTTCATGAGGAAATAGAAAGGAAACATTGATTATTTCAAGACCAATATAATTTGAAATTTCATTTTGTTGAAGTAATGATAACAATAATGTGAAGAAAAAGTAAAATTAAAACTCAGTGAGCTCCTCCTACTTCTATAGAAGGTACCAGTAACAGGATGTTAATAGATTTGAGTAGAGGGGAAAGAAAACAAACAAAAGCTTAAAAACATCATATAAGCCAATGCTCTAGGGACAAACAGGCAGACCTGGGCAAAGCATGAGCTCTGAGTTTTGTTGGTTTGATTTAGAGAGAATTACATTCAAGTAAGTGCTAATTCAGCTTTTAGTAGGAAGACCTTATTTCAATTTTGTATATATGCATATCACTCTTCCTAGAAGAGTGACAGTCACAAAACCATATGAAGTTCATACTAGACTGGAGAAAAAAAAAAATCAGATCTGTTATGAAAAGACATTGCTTAAGCTGTCATATACCGTGTGTTTAAGTGAGGTTCCAAGATCTCCTGCACATGCTCAGGAAACCTCTTCCAAAGCCTGGAGCCAGGGCAGTCAGTGTTTGTCTCTCTACAGTCATAGATGGACAGTAACTCCTGAAAAGGCATGGTTTACATCACCAGGTTAGCACTGAGAATTTTCATGACCCTGTGTATATGACCTTAGAGGTCTTTTCCAACCTGAATGATTCTATGAGAAGTAATGAGAGAGAAGTTATGGAATGCTTAATTCAGAAATTATACCTGCAAAACTGTCATCCAACATTTTTAATCCCCTATTACTAGGCAGTTTTGATTTCAGCTACTGATTCCCCAGAATCTCCAGCTGGTGTTTGGACCACATTATGTCGTATTCTTCATATCTGCCAATAAACCAGGACTAGAATTTAGTCTGATTCCTCCTTGTGCAGGAAGTGCACAACCTTGTGCATACACTAATAAAATTCTTATCCTGATGTCTACGTAGGGCCACCTATTTTCTCCTGGACTAAAGAACTGTCCTGAAGTTTTCACAAAGACATTAAACATCAAAAACAGCAAGAACAAAAAAGAAACCAAAAACCTCCATCCACTGAATGAAACCAGCACAAAAGGCTAGAGCCTGAAAATAAGGGTAGGGTCCCTTTCAGTTGCTTCTTAAAAGTGTAAGCAGAAACCATCTTGGGAATACTGCTTTTCATTTCTGTCTGTGGAACCTGAACTAATTCTAAGTGACTCTCAGGATTACTCCTTGAATCCCTACGTAAGGACTGCTAGTTACCTCTAAAACATCAGATGTCTCCTAAAATATTGTGACACAAAAGCAACCAAATCTATCTTATTTGACGACTATCCAGAATATTAAGTGTACTTTCTAATTTAAACCTGTTACAGGATGATGTTTCAAATACTTCACCATGTACTTCAAAATGAACATTTGTATAGTACAGTTTTAAGTTCAATGTTACAGAAAATAATCTGTGAAATAGAAGTAGGATCTAAGCACGTGTATTACCTGAATCGCATAAGCTGCAGAATCCTGAGCACGAACATTATCAGCATATGCAAGGAATGCTCTGGTCAGTTCCATTAACAATCCATAGGCAAAATTTGGATCTTCCACTCCAGCCTCAATTACAAACAGAATGCCAGTTTTATTAAAATAGAGTAATAGCTGTATCTTTAAATAACCACTTGGAAGTGTAACTCTAAAAGTAAGTCCAGATTTTCAAAGGGTCTAGAGATAAGAGGTTCCCTCCTCCCAAGGACTTTTAGAAGACCCCTAATGCTAAACAAAACACTACTGCAGTGCTTCTTACCACAAATGTAAAGTGTTTTCCTTGAGTTTCACTTGTTGAAAAATCGAGCCTGCCAGGATCTATGGCTCCCAGTTCACCTAAACATTCTCCACAGAGCAGTCGAGCTTGGGAATTTGCATCCTGGCAGCCGATGAGGAGCACAGTGACCAGCTGGGAGATGATTGGCTCCACAGTTTCACTGTCTGTGACATACTTGATCAATTTTTCCTAGGAAGTTGAATAATAAAGATGAGTTATTCTACAACCATGCTTATGGTAAATAATCTCAGAAGTTTTCAATCTGTAACTCATTTCCAATTTCATTTAGCCATGACTTTAGGTTGTAACTATAGTCCAATTGCACTAAGCTGCTTCTCACCCTAGGAAGGACTAAAGAAATTAATGAGGGATTTGGGCTTCAGTTAATAATGCTGTCATGGCCAATATTGTATTTAATTTTCACGCACCTCTCTACTACCTTAATTTTTTTTCTTTGTCTTACCAAGAACCTCTCTTCTTTTCTACATTATCTTTTTCAGTTATTCATCCATTTTCTTATGTGTTCCAATACTTCCTCTCAATTTCTCTCATGCAGCTGTTGTCATGCCTTCTGGGTTTGCTGCCATTTGTATTCTTGTTTGCCTTTTCTTCACTCTCAAGTCCCACAAAGCCCAGGGTTTCAAGTCCTTTGATCAATGCCCATCATTTTATCTGGGTGTCCTTCCTTTTTTGTTTTAGCCCAGCTTTTATTCCTTAGTTTCACATTTAGTCCAAATACAGAAGAAAAATCAAGATGTTTGTCATTGTTATGCTTAATGAAAACTGATACCACAGCTAACATAGAGCAAATAGTTGCACAAGCTGTGGAACTAATTAAGTTTGATTTGCCTCAATTATTTTGCTAGAACTCTAACTAAGCAAGACATGGCAGGATTTTGCTGACCCGAGCTGCAAGAATTACTGGTTGGCCAGGAGTACACACAATGATTGTTTGTTCTTTTAGATAGATTTTTTTAAAAATTTCTGGCTAAAGAGTGTCTCACAATCTTATAACTACTAAGGGTACAGATTTATTACTTTTTCTAATGGGTCACATACACCCTCTGGGCTAATAACCATACAGAATTGTAAAGCAGTGCCCTCAGCTTGTACATGGCTATAAAATTTATTTGATTATGATCAATGGATTCAAACTTGTGAGGGTGGAAGACAAAGAAGGAAGAGAAAAAAAAAAAGAAGGCGTGAGGTGGTCAAACACATCTTAATGCTTTCAGATATTACACACACATACACTTGCTTTTATGTATGAGGCTCCTCATGCAAAAGCCATACATGTCCTAAATAGACAATAAGCCCACATAACACATTGCTGAAATGGACTTCTTAGATACATCTTTCCTCAGAGTTTAAAAAAAAAAAAAAAGGTACACTAGCCTTGCTAAATCAGCATCACAAAGATTTGAAGGATTTGAAAGTCCACTTACATGGAGGTGTCATGAAAAAGAATCTGTTTTCCCCATTACATGAAAAAACAGCTTAATAAACTAAGGAGAATAACCCAGTTGAAGTGAACACCCTGTAACAGTAAGGAGTTTTAGACTTTTGGTCCAGATGCTAATTTGATTTATTTTTAGTTCTACTGAAGGAGGTTTTCTATACCTGGTTTCTATACAATGTTTCTTTCAGGCTGGTAAGTGCATGAATCCGAACATCCACATTCTCGTGCTGAATAGCTCTCATTGACAGCTGCAGGGCTGTCTGCAAGTCTGTGCTTTTGGAGGATTCCTGAACATGATGTAAGAAGTTCAAGTTAAGTACAACAGGAATATGACTGAACAGCATCCCAAAGACCACTATCTTTTTGCCTACATTCTCACCTATATCCACATACATTATCTTCTTGCCTATTTTTAAAAATGTTTTCCTCAAAAAGGTGCTATATTTCACTTTTAGGTAAATATAATGATAGTGTAAATAAAAATTATAAAATCAGAAGAAAATGCTTTACTTAAAGTCTGTCCAAAATCAAATTAATTTCTACTTCACTTGCCTCATTCCCACAAAATAATTGCTACTTCCCATCTATTACCCAATCATTCTGAGGGCAAGCAAATGAAATGGACCATAAGATACTCCTAAGAAGAGACAAACTTAGCTCCCTGTCCAGAGAATATGGCCATAGCTAAAACTGTTGACGTCTCATCTTATAATTTGTCACAAAAGAGATGAAAAGTCAGTGTTCAGGAGATGCTACAGAAACAGGAATATTGAACACGAGTATATTTCATTGCTAAACAAGAATCAAAGCAAGCTTCAACCTATTCCTGAGACACACAAAACCTGTTTTGTGGTGGAGGCAGATAAATGTATTTCCACTTAGCAATACACTTCATATATTTCCCTCAGCTGTCATGAATTCATTTGATGCATTAAAGCCAACCAAATAAATAAAAGAAGATGTACCTTTCTGTATTCCTGAAGGACAACCTGAACTTCTTTTAGTTCAGGAAGGTCAGGCAGAAAATATATTTCATGTAGAAAGTCTCGTACTGCATCCCTAATAGTTATCCAAAAAATATTGCAAAGAATATGGCAAACATTAGTTGAATCAGAGTAATCTTAAAAACCCATCAAAAGATAGCAATGAAGAAATCTCTTTCAATATTGCTACTATGGCCTTCTACAAGAGCCTTATTATTGCTATTGCCACCTTTTATTTTGAAAACTGTTGGTATGATACAATGTAAGAAAAATGAAAACCCAACAAAAGCAATCAAGATATTAAGTAGCAACATTTCTAAAAAAAACCCAGATATACTTTTAAGCTACAAAATATAAGATGAAAAAGAATTATGACTCAACCTTATCTTCAAATCGTTAAGTCATGAGATTTAAAGTATTTTGTATTAAACTTTGATTTTATTTTCAGTTGGTGTGACCATTTGAAGGGAATGTCTGAAATCTTAACATAATAATCTGTGCACTTCATAATTATGCCTCTAATTACTGGAGAAATCAAAGAACTCATTTCCTCCCCATTTCCAATTCTGTATACTTCTCTTTAGCTTAGGGCAAATGTTAGGAACCATCATTATTCTGTAGAGGGAAGTCATTTTCCACACCAGCAGAATAAACACACTCAAGAAAACCTGGCAGGGTTAAATGTCTGAATGGGTTGTCACTTGGCCACAGCATCATATATATTTTTAAGGACAATATAAAAACACCTTTACTGATGAAGCTATCACTTGTCACATTTCAAGATCTCAACATAATTTAGAGAAGGGGGAATTTTACAGAACAATGATTGTTTAGCGGAAAAACAAGTTTGCTCATCTCAGTGCTGGATG
The DNA here is from genome assembly GCA_013398955.1 of Callaeas wilsoni. Taxonomy (NCBI): domain Eukaryota; kingdom Metazoa; phylum Chordata; class Aves; order Passeriformes; family Callaeidae; genus Callaeas; species Callaeas wilsoni. The sequence continues at coordinate 26,002 of VWPU01009235.1, forward strand.
ACTTGAATTTAGGGTTATCCCTATTCCTCTTGCAGGATTTAAACCATATAACTGAAAATATTTTGTGCAGTACCTGTTCTCCACTATGAGGAAGTGGAATATTGCTGTGGTTTCCTTGGGTTGGATATGTATAAGGGGCAATAACACTACTATCACATGGCTGAGCAAGGAGCCAAGGTAGGAATGGTCCAGACTTCGAACAAAACAATCCCAGGCTCTAAACAAGAAATGACAACAAAACAAGAGTAATCAATGATTCTTCTCTGCAGGAAGCATTTCAGGTGAGTCATGAGAAGCATTTTAAGCTATTTCAGCACTGTGGTTTAGATTACTGTCCAGAACAAAACAAAACAGTATATTAAAGGACAGAAACAGCAGGGATGTCACTGTTTGGGTACACCATCATTTCACCTGCAACACAGTTCTGGGAAGTCATCCTTGTATCTCAGAGCTGTTCTCAGCGTGGTCATCATCTTCACTCTGACCGAACTGACGTGTTTGGGACCCATGAGCATCATTAAAGACCTCAGGCTATTTAGAGCCTAGACATAGATGAAAGTCATTTTAGTGTATTAGATACTCAGGAAAACATGTAGGAGTCATATTTTCTATTAAAATCAGCCTACCCTTGCATAAGAAATCATACTCTAAGACATCAAAATTAGTTTGATGTTTTAATAAAGAATTTGGGTTTAGAAAAAAGAGAGTGAAAGGGAATCTCTCATGACAAGACTGTAACAAAACCGCACATTATTTAGGCTGTTGACAGACTGATGAGGGAAGAACTGTGGACACCAAAGGAGTTAATGATTACAGATGTCTATTATAAGACATGATTAACTATATATCTCAAGCTGAAAAGAGAAGGCTTAGGAAATATAGAGGAAATAAACAAACTTGCATTTAAAAGAAAAACCAAACCAAGAAAACCCCAACAGAGTTGACATAGAACTGCTCACAGAAGTGACTGGCAAGCATCAGGAAACAGATAATAGCTCAGCTGTCAATGAAAGACAGAAAAGAAATACTGAGATGCAGGAGATACTTCAGTCACAGTAACACTACACCAAACAAAGTAGTAAAATGTCCAGCATGACAGATCAGTAACACAGGAATAAACCTGAGCTTGAGAAAAGGTCATGCAAGGGGAAACTCATCAAGAACAAAAACCAAAAGAAAAGATAGAAACAATAGCAGGTGCAGCAAAAGGAATGCTATACAAATTAAGAAATTCAGAAAGCATGAAGAAATGGGGCTATGAAAATGAGAATATTTTAACATGAATACCCGAAAAGCAAAAAAACGCCAGAGAAAATGCAGTCTATCAACGTAAACATTATATACATTCTAGCATTGAAAACTTCCTGCAGAAATCATCTACACTCCCTCTGTGAGGTGGCTAAAAGGCCAGCCTTTTGGTTAGAAGCACTGCTTCAGCAGAATTTACAGACTTTGTCTCAAGCTGTGAGCTCTAATTTCTAAATGCTCTCTACTGCAAAGCTTAAAGGAGCTGTTCTGTGAGAACCAAAACTAATGAAGTCCAGTTTCTCTTGGATTTCCATCTTTTATTCTTTACCTTTATCCTCTGGTGTCCTTATATAACCCCATGCAGTAATTCCAGTTTTCTCCCATATTCCCTCACCCACCCACTGGTGTTTGTTTCACACACTAACAATCACACACTTGGATTTCTCCCCTATAATTCGTGGTTGACTGACTATTGCATACACGATGTCTGACTGAAATATGTGATACACTATCTGACCATTAGAGAAATCAAGAACTTTTGAGCTTACACAGAAGTCCTACCCACAGTGAGACCATCAGTTTTAAAGAATCATTTTGGAACTTTAGTATCTTTGAGACTTCCATGACAGTTGCATGATCACACAAGTAATTCTGGAATATTAAAATAGTCCTTGCTTATTTTTGTTTTAATATTCAGAATTAAATTTACACACCATTTTTTTATCCTCAATGCCAACACTGGAACTCAGTAACTGCATGTTAAAAAAAGCCAAGATACCAAGCAATTTAGGTTGCAGATAATCAGCCTGTGGAGAGGAAAAAAAAAGTTAAAAACCCCAATAATCTTACAATTAACACATTCCAAAGCCTAAAAAATTAAAAAGCAGGTATGAAATGCTAATTCTGAAATACATATGAGAAGAATCCCAAATATATACACTGCTACTTAAGAAATATCAGTGTTAACGACAGACATCCCTATTAGGCTGTGGATTTTGCTGTTTTTGTTTTGATTTGGTTTTATGCATACTTGGTATGGATCTCTCTGTTACAGAAGTACTTAACAGGAAATGCCAGCCTTTCTTCCACTTTTTGCCTGAAATAAGTGATGTTCAGAGAATGGCAAATTGCCTTCACTCTCACAATGGCCAGAAGAAATTACTGAAAAAACTGAGCATGACTATTTTGATGTCCTTACCATTTGCTCTGGTGAGGTTATTTCCCTAGGTCCCTGATAGGGATCATCCTGAGAGGCAAAGGAAGCCAATATGGACAAACCATTGAAGACTTGCTGGTAGTGCTCCCCGATTCGCAGCAGTAGCTCGTTATGCAGGCCCTGGTAGTCCTGTCTCAGCAAGCTGCCCAGCTCTATCTCGGTCTCATTCTACAGTTAAACACAAAGTCTTCATTTAATCACAATGTAATCAGCACACTCAGAGCCAAGAGGCATTGGGCTCTGGTTGATTTGTTATAGAAATCAAAGAAAAAGCTTTCAATCAGCTTAGTGTTAGACTAACCAAGCTTTTAGAATTTGCTAAGTTCTTAAAACATCTTAGAAACAGTCCTCAGAGCCAATGGAAACGATTAGAAATAACAAGACCAAAACTTCTGCATATACAATTTCCCAACCTATGCTTGCAATCCCTTAATTTAAATAAAGCAGAAAGCTCACTATGCATCAGCTGTTGCTTCTAATCTGCAGGTGTAACAGAGGAAATGCCAATTTACCTTAAGGTAATGAAGTGCCCGCTCAAGCTCATCCTTGGTGCAGGAACAGACCAAATGAGAGAAGATGTATTTGAAGTTATTAATTAAAATCTCTCTTCGGTTCACATTCAGTTGCTTTGCTATGGTTCTGATAAGTGTGGAGGCTGCAGGACTGGCCTTGGCTGCAAGGTCAGGAAGCAAAACTTGCAGGGTCCGCTGGGAAATTAAGAAAAACAGTTAGTGGAAGAAACAAACAAACAAACCCTCCAAAACCCCAGGGTTAGGCTTAGTTCCATTTGTGTCAGTACCACAACACATGTGTCTGGTCATAATTATGACCATATGTATGAATAGAGAAAAACTTTAATAAGATGAAAATATCTAGTAAAAACACAGATAGAACTAATCACTTTAGGAGCTGCTTCATCTAATCCATACTAAGAAACATGTAAACAAAAAGCGAGCTAGCTTTTTTCTTGTGTCCACCCAGATTCTCCACAAAAGGAAATCTTAAAAAAACCCCAAAAGAAACCAAAAAGCCAACATGCACACACACAACACTTGCCCAGTCTATGATTCAGCTAGAACACTGCTGACTGAACAGTTGTGCATTTCCCATCTACCAACAAGCAAAACACAACTATGATTCTGAAGCTACTTATATTTCCAGTAAAACAGATATCTAACCAGATCAAAAAGACCTGTATCCACAGAACTGTAGCTTTCTTCTTTTGAAGTAAGAAAGCTGACACCAGGCAAAAATCATACCTTACAAAGGATGCCTCCAAGTGCACTAAATCATTAATATAGATACATTTAATGAGTATTCTAAACTTTAGCTCCTTATCCATCATACTTGAATTGGCACTATAGCCATCCCTCTAACTCCTTGATAAAACTGTTCCTCTGCATTTCAGCTCTCAGTTGCAGCATTCCCAAGAGAAAGTGTGGATTAAAATTGAAATTCACAAGCACAAACACAAAATATCAAAAGGACTGACCAACTTACTGAGAGAAAGCGATTTAGATCTGGAAAATCAAATACACTGGCAATCTCGGATAACATGTCCAGAGCCATTTCTCTCTGGTGGGCAGCTGTTTCTTTCTGCAGCTCATTGCCCTGGCACGGAGCACTCAACACCACCATCTGGCTGGAGTGCAGGGATTCCACTAGAAACTAAGCATGAAGAAATAGGTATTTAGCATTACTTTCCCCTTGTTCACTCCCTAAAATTAAACACAAGAGTTTCGCTGGTCTTTCTATGCACCTGTTTTTCTGTCTCATTTATTGCACATTGATCTATGATGATGACTTTGCAACAAAACTGGATTATCATCCACTTAGTAATTATATTCAATTTTGCAACCCTGGATTCAAATATCGCATTATTTAAAAAAATTCAAAATTAGAAAAGTCTGCTTTTGACAATTTTCTTTTAAACAGAACTTTTGTCTTTAGGTAATGGGTATAACAAAAAACCTAAATCAATCTTGGCAGAATTATGCCTGTAAAATGCTGATTTCAATTCCAATTTTATATCAGTGTTCTGCAGCAATAGTACTACATAATGCAAGAGCCTCTCTTTCAGAATGAAGCATCTAGGGAATAAATTTACTCATCTACGGAATAAAATGGAGAAGCAACACTACTGAGGGGAGATAATGACAAAGTCAAAGATTTTCCATTCCTTCCTGACTTTTTATAGGGGTTTTTCCTTAAAATAATTTCTTTCTTGTCCTATGAGATTTCACCCTGAGCAATACTGCAATTTTGACCTTTAATTCCATTTTCAAAATACACAAAAAGAAGCAAAATACACACACTTCTTAAACCACCAACTCTTTTTACCTGACAGATTGGCTTCTTGTATTGACTGAAAAAAGCCTGCAGTTTTATGGCCTTGGCTGCTGCCAGGGCCCGGATTTCTGTGTACGCTGCTCCGGCCACTGAAGCTGACTTGGACAACAAACAGTGCAACAAATGCAAGAGGGCAAATGGTACCAAATCTCCTTTTGATGCCCTTACAAAGCAAGCAGAAGAAAAAGATTAAAAAGGAAAACCGAATTGTTGCATCAATAAAATGACTTAAGAACATGCAATTGCCACCATGCAAAATGAGTCACGGTTGTATTTGCATGGCTTATCTGTACTTCCTATGACAGGGCAGAAGAAAATGAGGAATGCTCCACAGGAATCAACAGCTCTGTAGACTTGCCATGCACTTGGGGCAAAGGCAGACTTCAAAGAAGTAATTTAATCTTACACTTAAAGAAAAGGTTACTTTGTATCCCAAACTGACACAACTTGGCAATTTTCAAGATACTATCAAAAATACCTTCCAATATCTCCTGTTGTGAGAATCAAGGTATCTTTAAGCTCATTATTTCTTGATATTTTGGCATTTGTGTAGGCTTCTTTCATCCTTGAAACAAACAGCTGGTACATAGGAAAAAGAGAGTTAATTTTAGTGTTTGACATTTGTGAAACAAAAACCATAGTAAGTAAGGAACAAAATCCAAATATAAACATGAATTCACCTCTTTTATGAATCCTTCTTCAGAGTCTAAGGATTCTAGTATGTTCTTTATGCAGTCACTGAAAGCTACTCGTACGTCTTTGTCTGGATCTTCCATTAGATTTAATAAAGATCCCACAAGAGTCTTCACACTGGACTCATCAGTATTAAAATCCAGGTGTTTGCAAAGATGAGGTATATTTTCTATAAATGCTGAGTGGCATGGTTGGAGGATGAAAGGAAAACATATTTTTAATACTTTTTCAAAATCCACCTGAAGTGCACAAATGAGTGATGCAAACAAGCCAAAAGCACACTATATCTCTTTAACCAAAAGAATAAATATTGTGAAATCAGAGAAGCTATTTAAAATCCAGATTTTTTCAAGTATTACGGTTTTAGATATAGCCATAGACCAAATTTAAGCCAAGGCAGTTTAAAAAGAATACCACTGACAACATTAAATATCAGCAGTGATATCAACTGAAATACAACATTTCAAGCACCAATAGAACCATTAAAAACCCAATACAGAATAAAAGGAATGGAGAAAGGTACAGAAATAGTGACTTAGTACCTTAGGTGGAAGTGTAAAATGTTACTAAAGGTAAAGCCACATACCTAGCTTTACTGAAGTGGGTGCTTTGCTCTCAAGGAGAATGAGAAATGGCTTGAAAACACAGGCTTGCACAGAAGAGGTTTTTCCATGAGCAGAAGTCACAGTAAGGCTGCTACACAAAATATCATGAGTAACATCCTTAACAGCAGAGTCTGCTAAGGAAGGTCGTACATGGAATGGACCGGAAAGACAACAAGATAACTTCCCAACTATAGCAGCACAAGCCTCCTTGACTAGCTCAGACTCATCTTTGATTTGATTTCTGAAATGGAAACAAAAATGAAATAATTTTATTAGGTCATTTACCTAGAAATTTGTTTTCCTACACTGTCTGAGTTCTCTAACTATACTGACAGAACTATCAGGACAGCTTAAGGGTGGTGACACATAAATCATCTTTGTCCTTTTCAGATCACCCTCATGTTCTGTTTAATGTTTGAAGCACTGGGCATGGTGAGGCTGGCATGTTGTAAAGAAGAAACTGAAGACTAACACAAAAGGTCAGAAGACACCAAGACATATATTAAAAGGGCAGAGAAACTGCAAAGATTTTAAGAGACATATGGACAAATATGGCATAGATTTCACTGACAAAGATATCTCCCTTCCCCTCTCTCATTTAAATTGGGGTCTTCAGCTAGCAAAGGAACTTGTATACTGACATAAGAAGTGAACACTATTCTGTCACACAGACATCATCACATGCACCTATCCTGTTGATATCTGATGATTTCTGAAATTAAGATCTAGCAAATTTTGTATGAAATGAACATTTACTTTTGTGCTTATACTCCATTTATTATTTGCCCATTTTTCTTCTGGCACAAAGACAGAAAAGCTGCATTAATACATACAAAAGAGCTCTGGGAATCACGTTGCAGGACTGCACACTTGGTGGATTAAGCAGGAGAGAGAATCCTTTAACACAAGTAGCCCGAATTACTTCATGAGGACTTTGTAATGCCCAGTGATAAACTGATTTTCTCCAATCCAGATGAATGTTTCTTGGGAAGAGTGACAGAAGGAACACACAGTGTGACTGAGTTTGGGGTGCTAAAGAAAAAAACCAAAGCAAATAATTACTTGACTTAAACTTTTAATACCATCAATCATCCTAAGAAGGCAAATAAAATAATTTTATTTCAGAACAATCATTTCAAAGTGGAACTAGGCTTTATACACCTTAATCTACTTACAGAAACTTTGTGCAGTTTTTTGACTCAAAACTGGAGGACCAAACCTCAAAATAGATGGCTTAAAAGAAGAATCATCAGGATGGCTGTAAATCCAGGGCAGAGACAGCAATCCACATAAGTCATCAAAAATCTGATCACTCAGTGGAATTTTCACTAGGGGGAAAAACCAGCAAAACAACAACAAAAATACACTTTTTCAGCTCTGTAGGGTTTATAAAACATTTTATGTTCTTAATTTGCTACAAAATGTTACTTTTTCTACCAATAAGTATTAGTATCACTATTCCCACATGTTGATATCCTACTTTTTAAACATGTAACAATAAATCATGTAGTGCTAAATCAGAATAACCTAAAAGTCTCATTAAACAGATGACAGAATGTAACACACAAACAGCAGAATGAATACAATTTTGGTATCTCTGGTCTTCTCTGTGCAAAGACTCTCAGGTGGACTTTGGGGTGTCTGGTAAGCTGAACTCATAATAACATTTTAATCTTGGTAACTGAGTCTGTCCTCCATTCTACTAATTACTTTTAAAAAAACCAAGGAAGTACTCCACATTTTTGGTACCACACATGCCATGTTTGCTGAAGCTGGTCACAAGCTTTGAAATCGTTGAATGGAACAAAGGCAGTAAAGTATGCTGCCTCTGTGTGTCTTTAAAAGAAAACTGCTGAAGTTTGTTCCTTTTTAATATATTTTCACTATCTCCATGTATTCTCTTGATCAGAGAAAAAACAATAGAAGTACAGACAAAAAGAAGTAAATGATGTTCAAAAAGGAATGCAAATGAAGGTCTCTAAACAGAAAATAATGGTTTTTTTTAATTTAACCTTTTTTGTAAAAGAGTTGGAATACTAGCACAAGATTCATAATTTCAGTACCTTTACCAAAACAAACTTAAAACAGTCAGATAAACTCCTAATTTACAAAATACAAGATATCTTAGTTTAAAGGGTTTCTTACCTTGTGCATACAGCAAAGCATCAAAGATTTTTACTATTCTGTCAATCACTTGTTCTAGATGAACAATCTGTGTAGCAGCCTCTAACAGGTTTCTGCAGACTTTCACTACTCTTGTGGTAAAATCAGAGGAAATCCACTTGAATTGTATATTCACCATTGAATCTGAGGAGCTTGGAGTATTCTTACATGTATCAGAGTTACATGGATGAGACACTCCATGCTCTTTACTGTTAAAACAGAAATCACATCAATGCAACAAAAGCAACAAACAACATTTAATATTAACTGCTTGTAAACCAAATTACTATGAAAATGTACTGCTTCAAAACATACAGGAGTCAATCAATTACTATGAAAATGTACTTCTTTAAAACATACAGGACTCAATCAATATTTATCCTGATACAGAAACAAGCAATAAAGTAATTACACAAACCATAACGAGATTTACAAGGAACTGTTGCTCCCGCAGTTTCCCCTTGGTACCTTTACCTGGTGGAATCTGTTGGGGGAGAACAATGAACTGTGCACAGAGCAGCCAATCGCAGAATTACAGCGATCCCTTCGACAGTCTGAAGAACAGCTGCTGGTAGACTTTCTTCCTCAAGAAGAGACATTAAGGATGCAGCTTTCTTAGTGATGGCATTCCATAGAGCACTCCTCAGTTTCATGTTTACAGGGCTAAGTCTGTAATTAGACCATATTAATCATTTTCCAACACATATTTTATTTCAGAAAAGATAAATAATCATAGCAAAACCAGAGCTAATCCATATTTGATATAGGATTAGGAAAATACCAAATGAAGCTTTAGCTTAAATGTGTTCTTTGGAAGGAAAAGATCCTAACTCTGAATTTAAGTATGACTCATATCAGATTTATCTGAAAGGCTATAAACGCCTAACTCTACAGTTCTTGGAAGGTCTTGGTAACCATAAAAAGGCAAACATTACACCCATCTTTGACAAAGGCAAAAAACGAGGATCGAAGTAATAGGCCTGTCAGCCTAACCTCAGTCCCTGAGAAGATTATGGAAAAAGTCTTCCTTGAACTCATTTCTACCTGCATGAGGGACAAGAAGGTGAATGGAAACAGCCAGCATGTATTTACCACGGGCAAATCACGCCCTTGATTCCCTTTTACAATGAGACAGGCAGCTCCATGGAGAAAGTGAGCTTCTTTTTCACAAGACTTCCATTGTCGAGAAAACTAGGCTGCCAAGAACTTCATGAAGGTCTGTATAAGTCCTGCAACTGGCAAAAACCCCTGATGCAACAGAACAGACTGAGAGCTGACTAATGAGCAGTTTTGGAGAAAATGACCTGGCAGGCTAGTGGAAAAGTTGAATATTGGAGCAGTGTGACCTTGTTTCAAAGAAGGTCAACTACACCCTGGGCTGTACTCAAGAGTGAAGGCTGATCACAAGCCCACACCTGGAGTGCAGCATGCCCGAGCCAATTTTGAGTGCTCAAAGACAAGAAAGAGAACAACTGCTGGCACAAGCCCAAGATAATCAGGGAGAACAGCACAAGCAGAGGCTCAGAGAACTGGTTTTGTTCATCTGAGCACAACTTGACTTAACTAGACCTGCTTTAAGTACATCCAGTGTAACAGCACAGCCACATACAGTTCTGTCACAATATGGATGCTCTCAGCTTTTGTTTTCAGTGTGAAAAAATTAAAATAATTTTCACTAAACACATTAAAAGCAGTCTCTTTAATAAAGTTTGGCTTAAAAATCTCCAGTAGATTTTGATTCCTCAAAATATAATTTAGATTTTTTTCCCCAGAGGATTTTTCAATCCAGCTGTTAATAAGAAACTGACTCAAGACGTTGTCATTTATTATTCAATAGCCAAATTACTATAAAAGTAGTTACTGAGTAAGTGTCATACATTAAAGGTTCAGGTGATTTCTTTGGATGCTTTGTGGGTAGGCTCAGTCGTCGTCTTTTCTCTGGAACTTCATCACTGCTGCTGCTCCACCCATCAGTATCTGAGCTCTCCAGCTGGTTCTGATGAAGCTCCTGAAAGATTTCTTCTGTTTGTGTTTTTAACGCTGTATAAAGTGGACTCACCAGATACTGGGACGGACAAACAACAGAGGTACCATGATGTATGCTCTGCCTTACTTAAAGATGTGGTATTATTGCTTCTGACTTTAAATATTTAATTGCAAAATATCATGGTAAAAAAGTCCTTAGAAACCTTTCAGTTCAAAAAAACTTAATTACGAGATGAAAGCTCTTATGAGCAATGAAGTGTCCTGTGTTGCTACCAGAGAGGATGCAGCTTGTACAGCTGTTTCCCAGTTCCTGCCATAATACCTTGCTACCAAAGCCACCAAACAGACACACAAAGTTTAACAAACAGGTAGGACACACAGATGAATGTATGGAATAGAGGCACTCAGCATATCAACAACTCATTATCAACACCTTGTTATGGTTTTAAACTAAAACAGGGTTTATTTAGGTTGAACATCAGGAAGAAATTTTTTATTATGAGGGTGGTGACACACTGGCACATGTTGCCCAGAGAGGTGGTAAATGCCTCATCCCTGGAAACACTCACGGTTGGGTTGGGTGGGGCACTGAACCCTGATCTAGTAGAAGTTGCTCCTGCTCATTGTAGGGAACTGAACTAGATGGCCTATAAAGGTCCCTGCCATTGATTCTATTTTAAAGGTCCCTAAAGCATTGATTCTATTTTAATTTAAACTTTTCTGTCTACCTGTCGCTAACAAACATGACTAAAAGCATATGAGCTTTTAGGAGCATCTCAAACTACTGCACACTACTTGCAAAGCTGCCCTCGTATGAGTGCACTCTGGGCCTCACTCCCATCTTATATTATGATTATGGACAGACAGTTGTGCCAGTATAGCTTATGGACAGTTTAATAAATCTGAAAAATATAAGAGTCCAGCTACATCCAACAGATTTAAGAACTTTGAACTGTACAAACATGTGAAACAGTTCAGAAAAAAGGAGTATCAACCTAAATATGCAACTAAAAATAGCATTTCCTAGATTTTCTTCTTTGCATAGGTATAGGTTTTTGTATACGATCTATTCACACAATAAATTCAGTTTTTAAAACAAACCTACCTCTTGTTCTTCCTGAGTTCCAAGCACATTCACAAAAATTCCACATATGGTACTGATACGGGTTTTTCTTATTTGTAAGGCAGATTCATAGCCAGCTGGAACAAACTCCAGAAAATACTGCAGTATACGGCAAAAAGCAGTTTTCAGCTTTTCAGACTGAAGACACCTGAACACATCCCCTTCAAACAACGAGCAGAGCTTCTCTAGCAGCATATTCAAGTAGACAGGTTCAATATTTTTGTAAGAATCTGCTTCAAAGGGCAGCAATGTCCTCACCAACAGTAAGAGTGGTTCTCCAAAGAGTTCTGATTCCTCAGTATCCATTTCAAGTGCTGATTGTAGAATTTCAAAAAAGACTGTGAAGAAAACACTGGCCAGCTGTTCTGGAGGTCCTCCTAAATGAATTAACTTCACCACAAACTTCATTGCCAAAGTTTTAACTTTTGGGCTGCCATACTCTAACAGGGAGCAGCCTATCCCCCAGAGAATAATATCTTGTCTTACAAAAAACAAATCTGCAACAGTATCTGTCAGAATAGACATTAATACAACTTCCAAACATTCTATATTGGCCATACCCATCAGCTGTAATTGTGCCAATCTTAAATATCCCACTTTGTCACTTATATTGCTTGAAAATCTCTTTACAGTCACTGGCCAGACCACTCCATCTCCCCAGAGATGCTTCTGTGCATCTCTTTCATGCAAGATGATTAAGTCTTGAAAAAGCTGTAGCAAGTCTTTAGTTAGTGCTTCAAAAATGGAGCAACTCTTCATTTTGAACAGAAAAAGTAAAGAGCAGATGACATCACAAATGTTCTTGTGCAATGTGTTGCAGTTTGGAGCTGCGGCAATACGAAGAAGCCTTGTTATGATCCAGTTACTAAATTCTAGGACAATAAAAGAGAATCTTTATTATTAAGATAAAAACTAAAATCTCCAATTGAGTACCTCCCTGAGAGCAGATTGCTTATCACTAAAACAAAACTCCTTGAGATAAGTGTATGTAGGCTCAGTAAACATACCTCACTGGGACATTTATTCAGCAGATCCCATTGAAAAAGAGGAAAGGGGCAGAATGTGGGGGTTAGGAATGGAAGACACACGTTTTACACTGGTACTTCCAGACATTTTCCTCTGTCAAAAAGGCAAGGAGTACACCTACAGCATATCTCATGGACACCATATAATCATATATCTATGCAATGGTAATGAATAATGGCAAAATCTGTCCTGAGAAATTTTCATTATCACAAGTGCTAATCCATTCACAATATTCAAAGTCTATCATCATATCTCTTATAAATTTATAACGATGAACTTGCATATCTGCCTTTTCCCCATTTCTGTTCTTTTGGATGATCCCACTGTCTGCAAATTTAAATCCTGAAAAAACCAAGCTTCAACATAAACATTTTCAACAAACTCACCAATGCAACTGCATTCAGTTTCCTCCTGATTTCCATCCACATTTACAAACATAAGTGGGGAAGATTTCATGATATGTTGAATAAAATCAAGCAACATCACAGAACTTGGCTGTGAATCTGATTTCTTAATCAGTTCCAAGGCAACTTTAAAGAAAAAATAAGACAGTATTTAAATCAGCATTGCAGCAACTTCACAAATTTTGTTCACACCTTATCAGCAATATTTTTAATATATATAAAATACTATGATATGGTATTAAACCTTCCAGATTATTTATTGGGAGTATATTTTTTTAATCCATGAAGATAATTTCATGCATGTTGTAAGCCTTCTATGAGACTCCAAACTGTATGAAGAAAAGTATAAATTACTCATTAAATATTATTAACCCCACATGCATTAACATTCAGTTAAAATTCTATCCAACTGCGTGTTGAGTGAAGAACAGCAAATACTTAACATTTCCCTAGGTTTACAGTCTTGCTAGAGAAACAATGCTGAGAATTGTTTCAAACCTCCAGGACATAAAGGGTTTTAAATGGTAAATTCATCTTACTGAAGCAGAAAGCTTAACAAAACACTAAACATATCTAATGCTGCTCTATTTAAACAGGTATCTGAATCAGATTTATCCAGATCCCACAGGGATCCTATCCAGTCTTAGTTAGCACAAGAAGGAAACTATCTGAGATTCAGGCAATATTTCAGTTCTGAAAGACACATGTGAATATTAAGAACTGCGAGCTATGTTACTCAGGAACACTGACATTACATGATACTCCTGCTTTTCAATGTTGTGAGCATTTGTATCCATACAACCCTGCACTGCAGTCACCTCCTCCTTCTTTGGGAGGGGGTGTGTCTGTATGGTTCTCTTATACAGAGACCTTCACATCCTAACAGAAGATACTCCATCACGGACTTCATTAAAAAATAATTGTATTCAACTGAATCTTTCTTAACATGAGAGTTTTAACTTTAATTTTTGGCAAGAATTACTTAAAGTATAAAGCAGACAATGTTAAATTAAAGGAATGCAATGCTTACCAACATCTACATCTGTAAGAATTCTGTCAATGAACTGGCAGAGTATTTGTCTTGGTTTCTGCACAACTGTGTTGTATTCCTCTGGACTAGCACTAAAATGAAAAGTATGATATTTTGATGCTATCAATTTTAAGATACGAAATAATTATTTAAAGTCTATCTCAACAACTTAATGTTAAATGCTGATCTTCTTTTCTTCTAGAAGTCTTCAAAAATAACTACAAATTGATTTATTGGTGTTGTGTAGGGGTTTGGGGGGGTTTGGGGTATGGGGTTTTTTTAATGTTCTTGTTTTAGTGACCAGCCTGTCCCTTAGCGGTCAGGGCATGTAGGGTCACATGTTCAATATACCATTGTACCTAATACAATTGTAGCAGCTCGCTGCCTACTGCAAAACAAAGCTACAGTGTTCGTGCTGCCCTTAAACTCCAGAGCCCGGCACGTTCCAGCTCGTGTGGCTCTCAGGGAGCGCACACACCACACACAGCGGCAGCCCCGGGCCGCCGGGTGTTCCGAGGCCTCCGGGCCGCTCACATCAGTTCTGCGAGCGCCAGCCGGGAGGGCCGGACCCTGGCAGGTGGCGGGGGAAGGGAGCAGCTGAGGTGAAGGCGCGGGCCCGGCCGCAGGACACCACGCACACCTCCTTCTCCCCTTCCCCGCCACACACCGACGCCGGGCGCGCTTCCCCCAGCGCAGCACAGCCCCGCACAGCCCCCGCACACACAGGCCCTGCACGGCGGCCGCCGGCCCGTCCTACCCGGCGAGCTCCCGCAGCGCGGGGATCATGGAGGCCATGCCCAGGCCCTGCTCCGCCATGGCTCCGCTTTGAATCGGGCGGCGCGCCGCGGGGCGGGCACGGCGGGACGGCGGCCGGCAGGGCCCAAACCTCCGCCCCCCGCGCTGCTCCGCTTTAACCGCTTCGTCCCCGCACACGGAGCGGCCGCGGCGGCTCCGGGTCGGTCCCCGATGGCTCCCGCGGGCATCTCGCCGCCCCAGCGGGGCTCTGTTCCGCGAAGCGCCGCAAGGCCAGGTAACTCCCAGCGGGGGCCAAGCGCACCCCGCCGAGCCTCGGCCGGTCCGGCAGCATCACTGAGGCACCGCTCGGCCCCGGGGCGCGGGCGGGGGCTCTCGGGGATGGGAGAAGGGAAGCGCCGCAGTGTTGAGAGTGGCTCAAGCGAGGAGGGGAGCGCCCGCGCTGTGAGAGGCGGCGAGGAGGAAACTTCGGAGCAAAGGGAGCGCTCCATGCAGCTCCTTCCCCGGGCAGGCGGGACGCACCTAGTGTCAGGTGTGGGACAGCCCCGCCGGCCGCCGAGACCGGCCC
>VWPU01009244.1:0-34447 GCA_013398955.1 Callaeas wilsoni
CGGGGCGGGTGGGGCCGGCGGCTGGCGCGGCGCCGAGGGAGAGCAAAGGTCACGGCTGGGTCGCGCCGGTGTCCGGGCGGACGCGGGGCCGGAGCGGGGCCGGCGGGCGGTGACCTCGTAGCTCCCCGTGCCCGGGGCCTCTGTGCGCCCGAAGGAGGGAGGACAGCGCTGTGCGTGAGCGCTGCCCGCGCCCGAGCTCTGTGATATTGACGTGGTTTATTCACTTGCAGCCGGGTGCGTAAGAAGATGGGCGAGTGTTTTGAGCGACACTGGGTGTCACCTGGTTTAAAGGGTAAAATAAAGCAGTGGAAGGAGTGCCCTTACTTGGGAAGTAGTTGTGGAGACATCATCCTCACAGCTGTTACTAAAGAGGTGCCGCAGAGTGAAGTTTCTCATTGGGGATTGCCTGGCTCTTGGAGGCGTTTCCCGTCGCTTTCCGAGTCCGTGAGCTCTCAATAGCGTCTGGCCCAGGCGCTGTGCGCTCACTGGGGAAGAATCTGCCCGTCCAGCGTTTGTACCCACCTCTGTTATTGTCAGACGTGTTTGGAGCAGAGTTTCACTTCGTTTGCATATATGCAAAAGAATTGATTTTTTTTTTTTTTTAAAATATCATGTGTGATTCTTAGTACCATCAGTTATGGTCAGTTAAAAAAATCCTGAAAGTTAAGTTAAAGTTTCATAATATAGATGTATGGGTGTAGTTGTTACCAGCCTTACAGAGTACTTGTTCTCAGATCCTGCCTGGTTGCAGGTAAAGGATAACTAAGAATCATGAGGTGGTATGATAATAGCTTTTATGCTGTGTTGGTTAGGTGCAGAATTCCTGTTAAGAAACCAACATGGGTAATGCTGTCTGCCTTGCATATAGAGACCTCTGTCCTATCTGTCCCTGGGCAGGGTTATGGCACAGGATGCTTGTGCTGGCCTTGCCAATGGCCATTCTCAACTAAACATTTCAGTTATAGCACGCTGGTGATTTTACTTACGTAGTTTTGTGGAAATACTCCACTTTAAATATGGTATTATTCTTCATCATCCCTGAAAACAGAGAATTCTATAAGAAAGGAAAATTATTAGTCAAGGCGCATTAGTTCACAGACCTTTTAACTATAACTAGTTTTCATACTAACCATACTAGGGTTTTTTTTAATACAAATCACACACATTTATTATTTGTTTCTAAAATATGAAAATGATGACATGTAATAGCCCTGTGAAAAGAGTCCTGGCTTGATAATTTCAAACTTTATTTTTGGTACATTTGCTTACAAAGAAATTCTAATTTGTTCTCACAACAATTATTGTATTTGCAGCAAAGGTAAAGGTTACCTGTATCTACTATTCCTAGCTTTGGCTGAGCATACTTAGGTTTAAGTCCGTGCTTTTACTGTAGACCATGGTATGTACTTTAGATGAACTGTATTGCATTGGTAGCCCAAACTGTGTTTCTCAACATGTGTTGAGATGTCAGAAGAGCTAAACTTGCGTGTCCTGTTTCTACAGTTGTTTGGTCACTTTTAATGCAGTCTGAAATAAACCTTTGGAAGTTCTAAATTAAATCAGAACTTAAAATGTGTTTCACCTGTATACACACGTTATCCTATGTCAGCTGTGCACGGCTGACCTGTATACTGAGTGAAGAATGCTTAAAGGGGAAGCTTCTTGGTTTTTTTTTTCCTTGATAAAAAAATTACACAGCATCCTTCTAACTTGAAAATGTAAAAATCCATGTTTATGGAGATTCCTCATCTTCACATCACCTGGTAGCCTTTGGGTGGGAGAGGGGAAGCTGTCGTATTTATTGTGCTACTTGCATCTCTGATGCAAATTTTTAAAAATTTGTAAAACTACTGATTTGACACAGTTGTTTCTTGGTTTTGCAGCACGTCAGTGCTTTCATGCTCTAAAGTTGATAAAGAAAGATTGCCTTCTATCACTGTGTGTCTCACGATGTGCCTCTACTGCCTCTGTGCCTCGCATAACTACACATTACACAATTCATCCTCGGGACAAAGACAAACGATGGGAAGGTAAGTGAAATATTGCATTCTTTAAAAGCTGCTCTTTCATTGTTGTTGTTATTATTATTATTATTATTGTTATTATTATTGCTGAGTTTTAAAGACACTGAAATGTATTGCTTTTTTTTCTCTTTATGAAAATTCTCTGTGCTTAAATACAATACTAATATTTCAAACTAAATTTTTGCTTGCTGTCTCACAATGAGTGCCTTTAGTGCTGTAGAATAGCATCAGAAGAAACTTTATGATTATTTGCATAAAGAAAATATATGAGCAGCTGTTGGTTTAGTGATTATCACAACAAGATTTAGTTCTCTTCGGTATGTATCTGCTTGGTTTTTTCAGTTGTTCTTACCATGAAGGCTTAGGGTTAGTAAGAGAGAGGTTAGAAGAAATTGGAGATTGGCTTATGTTATTGTCATTTTTTTTTATTAAAGGGGTAAACATGGAAAGATTTGCAGAGGAAGCTGATGTTGTCATTGTGGGAGCATTAGTGATTATCACAACAAGATTTAGTTCTCTTCAGTATGTATCTGCTTGNAAAGGGGTAAACATGGAAAGATTTGCAGAGGAAGCTGATGTTGTCATTGTGGGAGCATTAGTGATTATCACAACAAGATTTAGTTCTCTTCAGTATGTATCTGCTTGGATTTTTCAGTTGTTCTTACCATGAGGATTTACGTTTACTAAGAGAGAAGTTAGAAGAAATTGGAGATTGGCTTATGTTACCATTTTTTTCTATTAAAGGGGTAAACATGGAAAGATTTGCAGAGGAAGCTGATGTTGTCATTGTGGGAGCAGGCCCTGCAGGCCTTTCTGCAGCCATTCGGCTCAAACAGTTGGCTGCTGAGCACAGCAAAGAAGTGCGTGTTTGTCTGGTGGAAAAGGCTTCTCAGATTGGCGCACATACGTTATCTGGTGCTTGTCTCGAGCCAAGGTCCTTAGAAGAACTCTTTCCAGACTGGAAAGAGCGAGGGGTATGTATGAGCATGTAAACGCTGAAGTTAATTACTAGATTGTAATGAACTTCGTATCTGACTCATTCTGGCATGAGTTAGAACCTGCTACCATTAGTAATTAGTACTGTTTTAAAATACATTGATGGAACAAAACAAAAATGGATGCCTTCTTTTTAGTTTGTTTCCTGTAGTTCAAGAATGCTACAAGTTTCCTGTCTACACAGATATGCTGTGGCCTTTGCTCTTTTCTGTAGTAGTCCTACTGCATATACACAATATGTCTGCTCCAGCCTGGGGTGCCTTGCACTTGCTGCCTTTGTGCAGAATCCAGCTCCTGTGCACAAGCAGGAAGATGTTTGGTCCTTACCAGTGACAGCCGTGCTGCTTCTGTGCAATAGCTCTTGGTGGAGATGGCACAGAGTACACTGACTTCTGTGCGGACACTGGTGTAACGAAGGCCTAAGAGGATTTTAGGAGGTATAATAGCAGGAAATGAGCTGCCATCCCTCCCAGTACCGCCATCTGACTTGCAACCATCTGCCTGCTATCACCTGAGAGCTGCAAGAAGTCACCCAGAAACTCTTTGTTTTGCCTTACTGTGATAAGTATGCAAGTTGAGCTGCCTTCTTTAGAAAGGTCTAGAATATTGATGTAGTACAAGCCTGTGTACAATAGATATTATTTACAAAGCCATATTTTATTTTTTTAACCTCAGTAGCTGTGTTGATTCTTGCCTGATGACTGCCTCATAACGTACTTTATCTTGTCTCTTGTGATACCTTCCTATAGAAGTGCTATACTAAACCTGTACTTGACTGCCAGTTTTGTTGTTTGATTTTGTTGTTTCTGTTGGATTGGCTAAGAAAACATAATTCTCTACTTCTTCTATTTTATTTTTTTGTAGGCTCCACTTAATACTCCTGTAACTGAAGACAAGTTTGGAATTTTAACAAAGACATCTAGAATTCCAGTGCCAATTCTTCCAGGTAAAGTTTAGTGAGGGAGAAGAGAGTCAGCTTCCTCTGTGTCGTTTTGAACTTCTTCATGAATCAAAACAAGTTTGATTCAGTGTAGTGCAGCAAGTGTATGTAGAATGTAATAGGTTACAGTACACTCTCTGTAGGTGATTACTGTGATAACACAGGACATTACCTTGAAGATAGTAGCTGTAGGTGTGACATCTGCTGAATACAGCTTCAGTTATTTTGCTTAGTGTCCGATGTTTTATACATGTGTGTGTCTTTTTCTGCCTAGGACTTCCAATGGTTAATCATGGAAATTACATAGTACGTCTGGGCCACCTCGTGAGTTGGCTAGGTGAACAAGCAGAAGCTTTGGGTGTTGAGATATATCCAGGCTATGCAGCAGCTGAGGTACTAATGACATCAGTGTGTGTATGTGAAAAGTGGGTTTGGAACCCCCTTCAGTGCAGTCATGATCATTTGTACATGTGCAACATTCCTTTTAACAGATATGTATTGTGAAAACTGTGTTTCTGTGTCTAAATTCCCTGGCTCAGATCTAGCAAAGTGCAAGTAGATCATACAGTATGTGAATGAACACATAACCTTCATGTTTGACCATTAAAGTCATAGTGCTTAGAAGTTCTGGTTTAGAACTTTTAATTAATAGATTCAAAATGCAGTTTCATTACAGTGATGTTTGTTTGTTTTGTTTAAATATTTCCAAAGGTACTTTTTCATGAAGATGGTAGCGTGAAAGGGATAGCAACTAATGATGTAGGCATTCATAAGGATGGAGCACCTAAAGTAAGTATCTATCTTCCCCATAACTAGGGATCTAATTATGAAAATTGTGATACATCTGCTTCTACTGCCATCAGTAGTCTCACTGCAGCATAAGAAAAGTTGTAAAATTCAGTACCTTTCTTCCCTCTCTATTTAATTGGATTGATTACCTGTGAAAGTTCTGGTCTCAGAACATTGTAAAATTCTTCCCAGGTTAGTAGAAAAAACCTTTTCAGAAAAGTTGTCTTGACGGAGATATTGTAAGTGTGTTTTGGCATATGTGAAATCTGGAAGCAAGGGAAAGAAATCCAGGAACTCCTGGAAAAAAGGTCCAAAGGTGAAATAGAAAGCTGTCTTCCATCTGGTAACTAGCAACATGTAAGAGAGTAGGCTTCTGGCTGGTTTGGTTTCCTTGATATTTACTGCTGTAGTTGCACTTGCTGACAGTCTGTCTGCCTTGTTGGGGCAAGGTACACACTGAGTCTTTATACCTTTATGCTGGTTGGTCATGTTTCTGCATCCAGAAGGTGACTACCTGCCCTAAGTGTCAGACTTGGATTTTTGGTTTTTCAGTGGAATCCAGAACCTGCCCTAAGTGTGCTGTTTCCCTGTATCATATGTTGGGAGAATGTGGCACCTCAGAGTTACCTGGAACAACTTTCACACAGAATTTTTTGACTACATAAAGTAGGAGTACAAGTTTTTTCTTAACATTTACTTTCTTTTATAAAGTTTCTTTCTAGTTTCCTAGGGTTTTAAAGAGGTATTCACTTCCACATAAAGTGTGGGCTGTTTTTCCCCATTTAAGGCATGGAGTGAGAAAAAAAGACTTGTTCTTGTTTGGAGGGAATATAGCCAGTGGAGATGTAACGTATTTTTCCAGTGTAATATTGTGTATCTGCTGTAGGGGACAGACACGCTCTTGTTTTCCAGTGCATGCTTTGTCCAGAAGGTGGCACAAGTAACATGTGCAGCTTCTGTAGTAATGAAGATTTATTGGGAGTTTGGGTTTTTATAAGATGGGAAGGAACGATTTTAGGTATATTTTTTAACATCCTCGAAACATAGATTTTTAAACTCCCCCACCCCCCAATCTATTCTGGAAGAATATGTCTCAAGTTCTTGAGTGTACATAATGAGTGTGCCGTTACTGCAGCGTTTTTTACTGCATTATCACTCAATTCAAATGTTTTAGCTGTCAGGTCAGCTGGTACTACCTCCAGTGCATCAAGGCTCAGTTTGTATAACCTCCAAGGCAAGAATATCTTCAGTGTGTTTATACAGAGCCTAATCAAATAGACTGTGGTTAATGAATAGATTTTCACCTTGCAATCAGCACCAACCAAACAAAAATGATAGTGGTAAAAATACATCGTAGAAAATTGCACATTGATTCTTGTGTAGATACTGGAGAAGGTTGTTAACTGTGAAATACAACTCTGTCACATTACTGAAATGTTTCAAATTCATGAATTTCTAATACTTACAATGTGGAGTTGTAGTTAATTTGTTATATATAAAGCTGCTTCAAAGTGGACACTAGATATTCAAGAGGTAACTTTTTTAATATTTTGTAAAATTAATTCATGTTCAGTTTGAATCAGAAATTCAAAAAGTACAAAAAATTTTGCACAATCTCGTGACTCCTGTTTAAATGTAATTCTTAACTAGAAGGAACATTTTCATTTGCTAGGCTTCTTCAGAGATTTCCAGCCTGTAAGTTACAACTAGATTGCACCTCACAGACAATTCAAAACCAAAGCAGTGAGCTTCTCTTGGACCTATGCTGGTTTATCTTGAGATGGTTTAATTGGGTACTGCTGCAGATCTTCATCCAAAACTGTTTTCCTTGTCTTGTTCAACATTAAAATTTCTGACTGAAATCAAGATTTTTTCATTATAAAGAATTTGCAAATATAATCTATATTCTTGTCCAGTGTGCTCATAGATGCAGGTGATGTACTCATACAGCAGTATGTCAGTTCCCCTTCCTGGCTCTCAATCTCATTGTTGGAATTCTTTATGAGAATTTTTTTTATAATTATATTTTACTTAGTTTAATTTTACTGGATGTTTTAACATGCAAAGTTGGAGTAATGTCATAGTATCTTTATTCTGAAGTAGTGGGTCCTTTGGCAGCGGGGGTGATTCAGGTTTTTCGGATATGGTAGTTCTGACTATTCTATGTCGTGTGTTGGAGCACACAATGTTTTACTGTGATGTGACTTCATGAGCAAAAATTAAAGTGTGGGGTTACAGGTAAAGTTTCTTTGTCTGTCAAGAGTTACTTTACACCTTGTGAGTGAGCAGTATTATTTGATATAAGTATCCTCTTATCTGGAAAAGATTCTCTTTTTCCGTGATGAATAGCAATTCACTGTGGGACTGCTTTACTGGAATTCCCTTCCAAGACTTGCCGGAAGTGCGTCCTGGTTAGGTGGAAAAGACATCTGAACTAGAACCATAGTTTGCCATGGTTTGTAGGTTCTGAGCTGTGTTACCAAGTAGTGTAAAACCACTTTATTATTCTCCATTTTCTTGCTGTGAGTTTGGTGTGGCACAGATCTAACTGCTAATGAAATGCTGTGCTTTTGCAGGCTACTTTTGAAAGAGGCTTGGAACTCCATGCTAAGGTCACAGTCTTTGCTGAAGGTTGTCATGGACATCTAGCCAAACAGCTGTACAAAAAGTACAACCTAAGGGAGAACTGTCAACCCCAGAGCTATGGCATTGGACTGAAAGAGGTATCATAAACTTGTATAATTTTAACAATTAAGGAAAATACTCTAAGACTTGAAGGTAGCTTCTGATTGCTTTCTAGCTAATTTGTGTAAGATGTAAGAATTAAAGAATTTGAGTTACACTTTCAGACTTCAGAATCTTTGCTGTTCTGAAGCTGATCAGAGCAGATGCTCCCTGAATGTCATGACTGTTCCATTTCAGCTGCTGCTTCTCTTGTATCTGTTACAACTAGAGGTACCTGTGAATCCGCTCTGTTAACATTTTCAAATTATGTTCATTTGTGAAATCTGTTTTCAGTACTTGTACTAAATGAGAGAGGGATTTGTGCTGCCTAATTTTGGGGGTGTTTAGTACATGAGGAGAGAAGAAAATACTTTCTATGGGCTTTCTGTATATTACTGAAAGAGAGAGAGGAGAGCTGTTTCAGGTAGTGAGTTGTGGACTCTGAAACACCTTCTGGATGAGCCTTTCCTAAAAAAAAAACCTCCCTTCACTGGGCATGTAAAATTGGGATAGGAAAGAGGTTTCCTTTTTAAAATATTCTGTACTCAGGAAATATCACTCATGAAATGAGCTGTATTATTTTAGAATATGTTCAGAGTTTTGACTATAACATATTCTTTATTACTTTAGTATGTGCTTACAGCTGCAGAATATTTGTTAAATGATTATTTTACACTTCTGTAGAGAATAACCACTCTGTAAATATGACATAATCTTAATTACGGTTTCTAATGCTGAAATTGTCATTGAAGAAGGGTTTTCCTGTAGAGTTCCTTTGTTTGCAGATGAGACTCTGTCTGCTTTAGCCAATGGTGCAGTCCAGTAGGAGTGGATCTGAAGTGAAGTCGTTGGTACTAATGAGCTGATATCCGTACTATGCACGCCTCAGGTTTATTTTTACTTTAGACTAGCTGTGATCTAGTCCCATGGACTGAGTGCCCTTTCATGACTGGAATGCTTTAGATGGACTTTTCGGACCCTGTCTTTTAGTTTCACATTGAAGGAATCCAGTTCATGCCTTCCGTGGCTGCTGTATAATGTGAGTCAAAGCACTGTAAGTGGGAGGAATCGGAAGTCCCGCTCAAAAATGTGCTTTTTAATATGAACTGGAACATTACTGTAGATGTGCTCTCCATGCTTGAGCTCATCTTATGGTGCTCAGCTGCCCTCCTGTCATTAGACTGTGCCTGGCATGTACCTTCATGGTGAAAAGATGTTTTGTGAAATGAGCAGAAAATGGACTCACTCCTGAAAACATGAAAATGCTTCTCTGAGTTCACCATGGGTCAGTGGAGCACTGGAAATGTGTAGGAGACAGCAGAGATGGGACAATTTGTTTGACAGAAAATATTTAGATCACCTCAGGCATATTGCTTTGTCCTGACCTCGAAAAACCTACAAGATAATTCATAGAATCATATGAAAAAATAATACTTTCAAAGAAAATAAGTCAACATAAGCATTGCATTCTGTAGCAGAAGTATCTGTCAAAGTCACTAATATTAGAAATCTTGTGGTTGAATGAAGATTTTGGGTGTAGTACTGGAGTCTCAGTCACATTTTCTGATACACAGCATTTAAAGAAAGAGAGGTATTGGTAAAATCTTAAATGGTAATCTAAAAAAATCTGAAAAATACTGAACAGTTGGTATTTTGCTGTATGAATTTTTGCATTGCTCATAGGAGTAAATTAAATTTCTCCTATATGTAATTGTGTGTTTGTCTTTTAATATATTATTGAAAGGCCATTACTTTGCAATCTGAAGTAACTTTTTGGTTATCTTCATTTCAGTTATGGACTATTGATGAGAAGAAATGGAAACCAGGAAGAGTGGAACATACTGTAGGCTGGCCTTTAGACAGACATACATATGGAGGATCCTTTCTTTATCACTTAAATGAGCGTGAACCTTTAGTTGCTCTTGGATTTGTGGTAAGTGAAGTTAGTTTTTTCATTCTTGCTTATTGTTTGATCTTCATTTTATGCAATTTCTTTTCTGTATTTTAATGAGAAAATGTAAATACAAGAATAGCAACAGACCAGATTTAGTCCCTTCTCAGTCTCAAGTGTGCTTATGCCCATACTAGGGAAGGCTAATTTGTCATATTAATCTGTCTTTAATCCAGTGTCTTTTATTGAGACCAAGTGGAAAACTTATGAATAATTTCTTAACCAAGCAAATTTTGGTAACAGCAAAACCGAATGACTAATCAAAACTGTGCTCAAAAAATTTTTGTAAGTTAGGAAATCTAAATCCACATGCACTTTGTACAGTTCCCTTTCGTAATTCATGTGTCAATCTTGTGTTTAACTCCACTTTTTGAGAGAATCATATAAAGGGGAAGCACTACAGTGCTACAAGCAATGTCCCTTTAATTTCTGAGCTCTTCACTTTGATTTTGGTATTCTCCACCCCTGCTGGCCTTGCCCTCTTTAGCAACTGCCTTTCTGAATTGGGCAGGCAGCTTCTTCCTGCTTATTGCCTCTTTATCAGAAGCAGTGAAATCACTAGAGATAGTCCGGTGTCATTCTGGCGGCCAGGTGATGCGAGGAGCAAGGATTGGAAATACTCCCTATTACCAACAGTTCAAAATGAAAAATTCACTATTTACCCTGTGCACGTGCTTCAACACAGATGTTGTAAGAGTCAAGCATGCAAACTGGACTTTCAGCACCATGGGACTGAGCTGACACTTCTGTCTCCTAGATTTCAGAAGGATTACAGAGTGTGTGAAAAACTCTACTTTTGTCTAACTGTTTTGTAAGAAGCATTGAAAAAAAAACTTGTTAGCTTTCTCAGACAAGCATACTTGTCCTGTACAGATTACCAATATTGGAATTAATAAGTACATACAGTAGATATTAAAATCCTGTTTGATTTTAGGACGGCTGAGAGCTCTGATTCTCACAGAGGATGGTAGGTAATCAGTAATGTTCATATTCTCTCCAGTTTAGAGAGGAAAAAATCAGCTTCTGTGTGAACACACAATCACTTTTTTGTCTTTGAACTTTATACCTATTTCAGTCTGAGATGATTCTTGTACTAGGGTTATTTTACCCTTATTTTGAAACTTGTTCATTAATTTTGTCTTGTCAGCAAAGCAGATGCAAGCACTGCTCTAAAAGCAATAAGCTGCCACAGAAATCAGAGTCTTGATTGCTGCTGACTCATGATGTATTTTGTTACTTATCTCTAGTAAAGCTCACAGGAACCAGAAATAATCCCTTTCTCAAAAGAGAAAAATTCGGCAACAGAATTCTTTAAGAGTACCTTACAGATGGGAAATGCAGAGTATATATTTGGGCAAATTGTCAAATGCATAAGAATCCTGGGCATCTAGCCCACTGGCAGTCTTTGTTACCCCATTTTCTGCTTTCATCATTGCTCCCCTGTGCTTTATTACAATGGCTCACCTAATTGGAAATTGTAATTGACTACTCAACAATTTGAAGAACTGTTTAAAGTATGAGAGCACAAGGACATAACAATCAAAAAATAATTTTTTACCTCTTTTTTCAGCTTTTTTAGGGCAGAGGTATGAAATACAGATTTAAAACAAGTTTTCCTGCTTATCCCACCCATTAAACCATGCTTAATTTAATCCATTTTATACCAAAGACAGCTGAACGGTGGTTACAATGCAATTAAATATTTTCCATAATTCAGGTGGGGACAAGAGAAGATTTGTAGCAGCATATTTTCAGATTTGCTTCTGCTGTACCATTAATAGAATGTATTTTTGGCAGTAGTTTAAGCAGAAAGATCCTGAAGTTGCTTTAGTATAAAATAGATTTAAAGACTTGATGTGGTAATATGCAATTGTTTTAATTTCAAATTTTTGTTGAAATTTCATACCTTATTTTTATTAATGTGCACTTTTTCTTTTTTTAAGGTTGGTTTGGATTATCAAAATCCCTATTTGAATCCATTTAGGGAATTTCAGAGGTGGAAGCACCATCCTAGTGTACAGCCTACTTTAGAGGGTGGAACAAGGATTGCCTATGGTGCCAGAGCGTTAAATGAAGGTGGTATCCAGGTAATTTTTTTCATGAAATTTTATCTTTGAGCTCTCTATAGCTGTGTATTTAGTGCTGTAGATTTGGGTTGCATGCTATACCAAATGTTTTGCTGGACAGAAAAACCTTGTCCTGCTGGGTATGGCTGCTGAGATTTGCTAGACTTAGGCTCTGTCATGCTGACAATTTTCTGACATTTTCACTTTACTTTCTAAATGAAGTTACGGAATCATAGAAATATTTAGATTGGAAAAGACCATTTACATCATTGAGTCCAATCGCTGGCCCACCACTGCCAAGTCCACCAGTAAACCATGTCCCTAAGTGCCACATCTGTATGTCTTATCCAGGGATGGCGACTCAACCACTTCCCTGGACAGCTTGTGCGAGTGCTTGGCAGCCCTTCTCGTCAAGATATTTTTCCTAATATCCAATCTAAACCTCTTCTGGCACAAATTGAAGCCCTTTCCTCTCTTCCTGTCACTTGTTACTTGGGAGAAGAGACTGACCCTCACCTCAGTACACCCTCCTTTCAGGTGGTTGTAGAGAGCGATAAGGTCCTCCCTGAGCCTCCTTTGCTCCAGGCTAAACACCCCCAGCTCCCTCAGCTGTTCTTGTAAGACCTGAGCTCCAGGTCCTTCATGAACTCGGTTGCCTTTCTCTGGACACACTCCAGCACTTCAGTGTCTCGTGAAGGGCCCAAAACTGGACAAAGGATTCAAAATACAGCACCACCAGTGCCCTGGTCCTCCTGGCCACACTACTGCTGATCCAAGCTAGGATGCCATTGGCCTTCTTGGCCACCTGGGCACACACTGGCTCACATTCAGCTGGCAGTAATCCCATGTCCTTTTTTGTTGGGCAGTTTTCCAGTCACTGTGCCCTAGGCCTAAGGCATGGGGCGGTTGTAACCAAAGGACAGGACGCAGCACTTTGCCTTACTGCATGTCAGTATAATGGGCCTTGGTCCATAGATCCATCCTGTCCAGATCCCTCTGCAGCAGATTAACATTCCCACCTAGCTTAGTGTTGCCTGCAAACTGACTGAGGGTGCTCTCAATCCCCTTGTCCAGGCCATTGATAAGATATTAAACAGGTCTGGCCCTAGTACTGAGCCCTGGGGAACCCCACTAGTGACTGGCTGCCAGCTGGATGTAACTCCATTCACCACCACTCTCCAAGCCCAGATATCCAGACAGTTTTTCACACAGCAGAGTGTTTGTCCAAGCCATGAGCAGCCAGTGAAGTGGAACTTATATTGCAGTAAAGTATGTTCAGCAGCAAAGATGCTACAGACAGTCTTTTGTTTTGCGTGGAATCTTGAGGAAGACAGGGTAGTACCACTCATCTGTTCCTGCGGGGTCTTCCAAATTACTTGTTTATCCTAGCAAAAGAAACTCTTTTTTCAATGCTTGAGCCTTAAATCACTGACAGTGCTGAAATTGTAATGTAGTTTGGCAGGTAAATCTTTACTTCTTCAAGTACAAATTGAGTTTCTTTCATGCACAACTTCGAATTTCTGCTTTCTTGGCAGGTGGAATACTTTGTTAATTTTGTTAACTTAAATAGTGTAAAAGGTTAAATTTTGAATATGTATTCATCAAGACTGAAGGTCAGCTGAAAGGGCTGGAAAAGCTTGTAAAAAAATGGTCTAGAGTTTATATGTAACAGTTTTAAAGTACTTTCAACCTGTTAGCTTCTCATCTTGAAACACAGGGCATGGCAGTGTGTTCTGTACTCCCAGATCCGTCTTCGAGATGCTCCTTTCAGTTTGGACCTTAAAACTAGCCTGAGTGTTCATGATCTGCAGCCTGTGTGTGGGGCCATGTCACTCTGCCCTCTTACTACTTTGTCTTTCCTTTTTGAACCTCTTCTTAGTATAAATGTGGCTTCATGTAGTTTTTGCAATACAAGTGGAATTTCGTCAGCAGCGTCACTCGTCACAGTCATGTGGAGCTAGGCTTTGACGCCAGTGTGCATTCCTGTGGGTGAATTGTGGGTTCAGGAAGCAACTTCTTGATTACACCCATGCTGCACATTTAATCAATCTGAGCGTTGATTTTGTCCGCTCTGCAGTGGAAATATGTCATATCACGTTGTAACACAGCTGTGTTACTGGCTTATTTCAAAAACCATTGCCACTCCCATTATTAACACAGATAAGATGCAAAATACCAAGATGTTTTAATCTGGATTTTTATGCAACAGAGGTTTCTTTTTCCACCCTGGGCACTGGTTTCTCTATCACAGATAGTCATTGAATTTCTGGCTTTGGTGAAGTAGCCAGATTGTAACTTTAGTTGCAACATTCTTATACTCAAAATCTATGGCTGAAAGAACACAGTATTTTTTAAGTCACTTACAGACATTGTGCTAAGTTACACAGTCAGTAGAACTACAGCTCTTGCACATCTCTGCCTCATCTTTGGACTTATTTGCTGGATTTAAATCAACATGTCCCTTTGCGTTTTTCCTAATATAAAAGCATGCTTTGTTTTGTTGGTTTTTTGGTATTTTTTTTTATTTCCTGTAGATAGATTTGTCTAGTTGATCATGAAGTCACTCTTTTAAAAGACTTCTTTTAATACATGGCTTCAATAAGAAAAAGCTTTATTGATGATTCACTTAGAAAGAGTTTTAAGATTAGCTCTTCTTTTGCATGTGTTGCTTTGATTAATAACTGTAGCAGTCTGACTCATTTGTATCACTCTAGTCCAGGAATATTTTCTTATATAAGTTATTCTGTAGCTCCAGTTTTTGATTTTGGTAACAGTATTGCATCAAATAGGTGTACAGAGTTACCATCAACCTCAGCTTTTTTGTCTGTTATAGATAACCTTATGATCATGATCTTCAGTCTTTAACACAGAGTGAAGGGGGGAAAAGAGCACACATTTTTTAGGGTATGTGGAAGGAAGGATCAGAATTTAGTAACTTAATCTCTGTAGCTGCTATTTCCTATGTTTATTAAAATTGCAAAATAAAGTACTTAAATTCCCATGCACCCTCTATTTCATCTCCATTTTATCAAAAATCTTGGAAAGGTTTAAGAGTTTTGTGGAAAAAATAAAAGGTGGTGTAGTTGTTGAGCAGTGTATGTTATGAATATCGGGGGGAAAACCTTTATATTGATGACCCATTTAAGTGTCAAATATTAGACTCACTTAACAGATTTTAAACTCTGAGCTGAGCTAAGGGGAGGAAGAACATGAGGTTTCCTGTCTGCTGGCAGGAAAGCCTCTGCAGGGAGCAGGTGTCTCCCCTTCTCCAAAGCAGCCTTGTTTTGTGTTGGTATCTCAGGGGCACGATGTGTTTCTTCCACTGACTGTGAAAACAGGCAGCAAATGCCATAGTTCTAATAATGCGAATTACTACCAAAGCTGCAGTATGTGCCACCTTTTGTGTTACGTGACTAATCTTTAATCTCATTTATTCTTTAGCAGTATGTTGGTCACTATGTGCATATTATATGAAGCAGTGGTTGCAGAAGAAAAGTACTTGGTCACCATCTTTCTATGCAATTCTAAGAGTCAGTCAAGGAATCTTTCTATGCTTATGTCAGTGCTGCACCATTGCATCCTAATAGATGTAACAGAGTGGCTGTTTTCTGTAAGAAGAGAGATCATCCTACATGCTTAATGCCTTTGAAACAGTGTTATGTAGCTGAACTTAAACCTTCTGGTCCCAGAAAAGTAAGTTGTAGTTGTGTTTCCAGCCTGAATTACCTTTTCTATGAACCAAATCACTATGTCTCTGATTAAACAAATTGCACAAAACACAGAGGAAATGCTGTGTAATACAGCTTTTTTTAGTGATTGCTATATGACAATTTAAAAGTAACCAGTCCTGGGTGACTAGTAAAGAGGTAACAATTGAACAAGCAGAAGAAACAAAACTTTTGGTTTGGGTTATCTTAAATTCCCAGGGATATATTTTTTGGACATTTTTCATGAAATAAAACTACTTCTTTAGGGTACAGTTATTTAGGCTACTGCAAAATTAATTCTTTCAGACAGTTTTAATAAAAGCAGGATGCTAGATTAAGAAGTGCTGCTCAGTACTAAAGACTTTTGGAGGAAAGGTATGTTCAAAACTTACCTTCAGCAATTTGAGACTTAGGCTTTGATCAGAGCTTTCTGCTCAAAGTTCTGTGGTCAGTCTGTGTTTTGAAGCTGTTCCCTGTCTAAAATCTTAATCACCTTGATAGCTGAGGTATTCTTTAGTTAATATAGGTGTGTAACATAGTATATTAATACTATTGTCCTGATATTTGCAAATCATCTGGCTGTGTTAGGTTTGTGAGTTGACCATACTCTATGACATTATGCTTACAGAATGGGGGTAAAATGGTGATTTTGCACCAAAATGTATTTGTTGGCTGTGAGCAACTTCTAAAATAAGGAGGAGGGGGATGGGCATGATGGCATTGTGCAGTTTCACAGAAAAAGATTTGTGGAAAAAAGCACTGGGAGATGAGATGTGTATAACTTACTGCATGGAAATCAAGGAAACAAATGAGGGTTTGGGGTTTTGGTTTTTTTAAAAGAATTCACTTGAGGTTAAAAGAGGAAAACCGTATTGGTGGGTGACACTACTGGAGCTTGGTTGCAGATAATGCAGCTGGAGAGAGGATATAAGGAAAATGTTGTCACTTTCATATTCAGCACAAGTACTATGTCTGTGTTCCTGTATACATACTATGCTCAAATTCCATGAGTAAGCAGAGTAACTGGTATATGCTTAGAGTGCATATGCAAGTCTGAAAATGGAAAGGATACTCAAACCTTAAGCCAGTTTAATTTTCACAACGTTATTTTCACTTTAACAAACAAGAACAAAACAACCACCTTTCTTTCTGTTTTCTCTTCAGTCAATACCCAAACTCACCTTCCCAGGTGGATTATTAATTGGTTGCAGTCCTGGACTCATGAATGTTCCCAAGATCAAAGGAACACATACTGCAATGAAAAGTGGCATGTTGGCTTCAGAAGCCATTTTTAATCAATTAATCAATGAAAATCTCCAATCAAAGACAATAGGTAAGATCTCTGTACTTTGAGCTGTAATTACCTTGTGTTCAATTAGAACTACCACCAGCTAACAGCAGTAATTAATCTGGCTGAATGAATTAGTTGAAAATGTGAATAAATCATGAAATGGTTGTGTTTCAAATATATTTTATTTATTTACTATTGATAATGTCAAATGATTTAAGAAAGAAATTAGTATTTGCCAGTTATTCATAAGTATTGATCCTCCTGCTAGAACCTCTAATGACCATCTGAAAAATAAGGTTATGCTTGCTGTATAAGTAAACAAGAATAGTTTTGTTCCTACAAACATATTAAAAAGTAGTGCTTCATCATTCAGAAAGTATTACTGAAAGCCTGCCAAAACAGGAAAAAAAAAAGGAATAGATTAAATGTAAGCAAATCAGGGTGAGATTTTTCAATTTTTCAATTTTCTGGGTTTTTTTATCTTACTGTTGTTAGGATCCTGTTTTCATCCAGTCCTTTTTTCTGTCTTTTAATCTTTTCGTTGTTTCAGCTTGAGACTACGTGTATTTTATTTTGTATGTAATACAAGCACATTGAAGTTATCACCTGGTCCTGACCACCTTGTAGTGATTTGTTTAAGCCTTAGTTGTCCCCTTAAATCTGTTAACAAAGTCTGTAGAGAGAGAGAGAATTAGAATTTCAGTCACTCTGGAGGTAGACACTATAGCCAGGTGCCACATGAGGACCATTTTAGAAATCTCCTCTCTGGACTGGTGGATTCGGGCTTAATGAGCTCTCATTCAGCTGAAATGCGCCATACACGGAAGGTGTGCTGAACAATTAAAATTTCAGCTAGACATGCTAGAACGTTTAGAATCCGCCCGAAGCTTGATGGCTAATGTGCTACTCGTATTTTATTATGGACAGGTTTTTTATGTTGTTTTCCAGTCTTGTCAAGACTGGACTATTGTAGCCCCCTTTCTTCTCTTTGCAGGGATAATGGGCTTTATGGAAAATACAGACTGAAGCATGCTTTTCATATGTAGACAAGGCTTAAAACTGATTATTTAGAGCATTTATTCCTATACAGTAGTAGTGGGCAATGGTGAAGGGAAAGCTTTCAAATAATTTTCATTTGAAGAAACATTTTTTTCTAAGAAAAATTACTTGACTTGAACTACACTGCGATACATGTGTCAAGTGTGCAGTGTCTAGCATTTTTAAAAAACACAAAGAGTTTAAATCAAAAGTTTGCAGTCAAATATATCTCATGAATGTGCTCATTACAAAAGGAGAAATTACCTAGTTCTGGCATCATCCATTGGGCCATAGTTACTGAAATGGGACTGTGGTTGCAAAACTTGTATGGAAAAAGCTTTTTAATTTGACATTAGAATTGCAAACCTGGCTTTGGATCACAGGTAGACTCTCCTGGTCAGCACTCAGATTCTATGAGTAGTTGTTTGTTCTCCCACAGAGGTGCCAATGTAGCCACCTGTCTGATTATATTTTGCTGAGGTTTGAGGCAATTTGATGCTGCTTGTGGCTCATTTAATAGAGGCTACAAAGAAGCAGTACATATCTGCCAACAAAACAGGTCTCTTGATTCAACAGCCTGAAACGTGTTGTCTAGTATATTTCTAGCTTACAGTTCTGAAATTCTCATTTCATTGACTTCAATGCTAGCAGTTACTTTTATTCAGCATTTATTTTTTTATTTCAAGGATAGTCTTGATGTACTGTAGGTACCTAACAAGTAATGTACTGCCTTAGGACTTGATGTGCAAGAATATGAAGAGAACCTGAAAAAGTCCTGGGTCTGGAAAGAGCTGTACGCGGTGAGGAACATCCGCCCATCCTGCCATAGCGTACTTGGTGTGTATGGAGGAATGATATATACAGGTATATTTTATTGGCTGCTGAGAGGAATGGAACCATGGACATTAAAACATCCAGGTAATTTCATTAGCTACTGAAGACGATTTTAAATTTCTATGTCAGTCTTTTCTGGTCCTAGTCTCAGCTAGTGCACATCCGGTCCAGTGGTGAGGCCTTAAAGTGTACAAAGGAAATTGATAAAGCATTGAAGCAGACTTTGTCATATTAGCTACCATATAATGTAAATGAAAACATTAAAACAGTGCTTAATACAACTTAGTATAGTTTTTTGTCTCGTGAAAAAGGCTACCTTTTATGAAGTACTTCATTCTGGTGACAAGGGAAGTTGAAACAGCTTAGTTAAATTGTTCTTGAGTAACTGCAAATTACAGTAATTCTATACTGAAATTTATTAAAAATATATTTAGGACCAGATTTTGCTCAGCTCAAGCCAGCCAAAGACTGCACACCTATTGAATACCCAAAGCCTGATGGAAAAATCAGTTTTGATCTCCTGTCATCTGTGGCTTTAAGTGGTACAAACCATGAACATGACCAGCCCGCTCATTTAACTCTCAGAGATGACAGCGTCCCTGTGAGCAGGAATCTGGCTGTATTCGACGGACCAGAGCAAAGATTTTGTCCAGCAGGTAGGTAGCAAAAATGTGTGTCTAAGCTCTTTCTGCAAGACCAAAGACTAAGTACTTCAGGAAGGGTCCACCTGGCCTACTACTTACTTCAAACATTCTATCCCAATTTTCCTCCCAGAAGGGGGTTCAGTTGCAGGTCTTAAAATATGTTACCAATATGTTTGTGATGAAATAACTATTAAACATGGAAGGGAATTAAATCACATTAGTAATATACTCCCCTCATTACACTTGCTGATAAGTAGGGTATACATGCAGGGGGAAAAGTCTTCAGCAAAGTGATAGCTCCCTTCTTGTCTTTGCAGGAGTGTATGAGTATGTTCCTCTGGAAACAGGAGAAGGATCAAGGCTGCAGATAAATGCCCAGAACTGTGTCCACTGCAAAACATGTGATATTAAAGATCCAAGTCAGAACATTAACTGGGTAGTACCTGAAGGTGGAGGAGGACCAGCTTATAATGGAATGTGAACTGACAGGGGATCTATTCAGTGACTTCTGATCACCAACAACTATGTTGGGAGTATTTTATGCTGCAGCATAATTAATGTACAGCACTGACTTGAATGTTAAAGTGTTTGAGACTAATGTGCCATTCTGAATTTTACATATGACTGTTGCATTAAATGGAAAGCTGGTGCCTTCTGGTTAAACCCTAGCCTTATTTAAATAGGACTTCTTTACAGGAGCTGTATGGCAGGCAGGAGTTCTTCTCAGGACTGACAAAGGCGCTTGGATCTTGGATTTACTGCTGAAGTTCAGTGATAACAGGAGCCATATCCAGAATTGTGTGTATGGTGGAATAATTTAGTATTCACCTTTAAAAAAGTATTTTCTCTCTCTAGATGGAGTGATTTACATGTAATCCTACCTGGCAGTCAGGGAAATAAATCAATCTAGAAAATTGTCACTGCTTTAAAGTGTTACATTTTACATCAAATTTACAGGGGCTTTTTTTTCCTGAGGATGATAATAGGGAATACCTATTGTAAAGTGGCTTTAAAGAAAAATACTACTTGCATCTTCATTCTATGTCTACTAGCATTTTTATTCCTTACAAGAAATCAGGCCTGCTCTAATAGAAACTATGAAAATGCCTAAATTCTCTTTGTGTGAAACCAAGCTGTTTAGGAAGCACTATTAAGCTGTGAAAACAACCACCATTGCTTTATACATTAAAAAAATACCTGAGTTGCAAAACACAAGTTACTACAGCTTAAAAAAAAAGAAAGCCACATCACCTTTGAACAGTTTGTCTTTATTATTAGACTTTTGTGTTGTAAACACTGAGAACTGCAGCAGAGGGCAAATGAAAGAAGCAGCTCCATTTATCCTTTTGCATGTGTTAGTGCATAGATTTAAATGTTTAGGAAAAACAATCAAGCAAACATTTTAGCATAAGCTGCTTTCTCTTTCTCTTTTTGGGCTTTTATCTTCTGCTTAATTTTGAGTGTTTCCGTCTGGATAGCTGCTCAAAAAGAAAATGACAGAGTTACAATAATCTCTTTACATTAGGTCTCCTCATAGGTTAACACTAGGTCACTGCTGGAACTTACCTATGTTATTTCATAAAACTGCATTTAATCTTTGATTAGGTCAGATACTAGCAGCAAGAGCCTTGTCCTTTGCTTTGTCTCAACTGGTAAGGTAAACACGTAGAGGAGTGTAGCTTGTGTAGCAAGCATGGTATTGGTGCCAACACAGAACTTAGGAGCTAAAAATCTCACCCAATTAGACCAGGAAATTAAGCTAGTAAGAACCCTGTGAGATACAGACATAGTTCAAGAGGAATTCTGCTGACCTACATAAGCAGGTTTTCCAGTGCAAAAGAAGCATCACTGCTGTATAAAATCAGGTTTTCCACCTCACTGGGTTCTGTGCTCAGAACATCAGTGTTTAAGAAGCCAGCATTTTAGGCATCACACTGGTAAGAATTCCAGCTGAATACTACCGTGTATACTTTGTTAAATTCTTAAGGGAATTTAAAAAGAAACACCTTATTTTACCTTTGTCTTCAGGGGCTATTTCATGAGCCTTTTTAAGATCAGCCTTAAATAAAAGAAAAACATAAATGAATGATTTGACAGAATTTTAAATTAAAAAAAAAAAAAAAGCAATCATTACCAGTGCTTGATCGAGATCTTTTATTCCCTGCCATCCTTGAGCCCGTCTGTAGAGAGCTTTAGTATTTGCTGGATCTATTTTAAGAGCCTGTAAATTTAATAAAATTGTCACATTAACATTTCTTATACTTCACAGCCTCCCATCTCCACAAATGGCACAATTCACACCAGCAGACAATCTTCGCAGTTGGTTTGAGGGTAAGCTGTCAAAACATTAACTGTGTAAAAACGAATGCTATAATGCAGCACACTGAATAGCAAGTAATCAGCTTCAGTACCACTGCACCAAAAGTGGTCTTTTGTGAAGGATAAGCATACATGAGGCCCAAATGGAACAGCTGTGTGTGTGTGTATATATAGATAGCTGTCAATGCTGAGGAGTTGCTGCAGTTCAAATTATCCTAACCTTGAGTCTCACAGGGCAACTCTCTATTGCAGTTCCTTCCTTCGCACCAAAACCTCCTCAAATGGCATCATAAATAAAACACAGAGATTTCCTGTAAAGACTTTTTTCACTGTGGGCTAGAAAGGTGTATGCAAGCAATCCATTTCATCATGCTTCAAGAACTTTGCCAAGTTTCTGAGCTGAATATTTTCAATAATGTGTATATGCCAGCTCTAATATGACAGTATCAAAATAGGAAATACAGTGGCTAGGCAAAGAGATCGTTCTGCTATTTGATTACTTTGATTATTTCTTCAGAATACCTCACATAATTTGGCCAACTAGCTGTTAACCTTATCTTGCTTGTGAAGATCACATTTTTATTGCAGTTAGTTCTATAGTGTGTCTTTATTATTTTAAAGAATATAGTTTCTCAGTGTTTAGAGGAAATGTCTTCACAGCAATGTGTTGCTTTATTAATTTAATTTATTAACTTTAAATCATTAATATACAACATCTGTGTTTTTTAAAATCACTTGGGTATTGGCTGTTAATATGAAGGACGTATTACTGTGGGTACTCCTCCTGATCCATCTACTACAAAGCCTTCAGCCTCTTCTGTGCCAAGAATTAGTTGTCTGGATTGTATACACAGAGGTAGCATTCTTTGCTTTAACCTTGACCATTGTGCTTACAGCTACTTCAAAGCAAGGTTTGTTTAAACAAGTTCAGCTGTTCATAATTCATTATTTACACCAAACAATGCATGTATTCCAGGTTGTTAATTTAAATTGCTTTTGGCCTTGTGAAATCATAAAAGTGAAAGTGTATAGTTTCTCATTAACAATTACCTAGAACTTTATTAGCTAATTTTAGGAAACTGGTGTTCTGATTAAAGCACTGACACACAGTTACAAGACATAAGCTAAATACCTTACAGAAGTCTATTATAGCTATGGGGTTGCCTTTATCTAACAATTCTTTAATCTGAAAAAAAAAAGGTAACTGTGATTTTCTTCCCACAATGGCAAGTATTACTAGTCGCAGTAGTTTCTACCTGTAACACTTTTGTTTCAGTTTTTACCATTTTCTAGGTGACAGGTACCATATTACACAGTTTTCCTATTTTCTTTCCTCACTGCACATTTGTCCATTCTGAACACAGGTTTATGAAATTTTTCCACCATCAGCAGGCCAGAAAGCAAGCCAGCCTTCTAATGACCACACACAGATTAGCTGAGACTTCTGCTTTCAGCACGAAGCCCTAAGAGATGCTGCTCAGGATCCTTTGCTAACAGATAATAGCAGTCTTTCCTCTGTTTCCTTCAAAATATTAGAGGGTTTTTTTACTGAATATTAGAGTTTTATTTTACTGAATTATTTAAAGTTTCCTCAAATTTACTAAATTTGCGCTATGTTCATGTCATGGTTCCTTTTTTTTTTCCTTTAATTCTACAGGGGGTTTTTTTCCATATTTATCATTACCTTGTTTCTTTCTTCCTATTCAGTCATTTTATTTCACCACTAAGCCTATCTGAAAGGTTAGTTATTCAGTTAGAAAAGTCTATGCCTGAGTAAAATACAAGGCCATCAAATCTAGAGGCAAGTAAAACATTTTGCTCATACTAGTCTTCCAGAGGAAAGTATTCCTCTTTCACTGAACACAGTTTAACTCTTTGTAATGTAAGAAGTAGCTCTGCAAACCAAACTGACAATGCTGTGCATTTTTCCTGGCAGTAAGCAACAGCCCTCTTTTGTTTGTTTCTAATAATTCATTTCAATTTCAAAATCTTTTTTAAGGCTTCTACGTATTGGAAAGTTAGTATTAACTTCACCATGAGCTTCTACTTGTTTACTTTCAAAGCATAAGCTTGTCAGAAGACTCTTTAAAAAAGCTTTGTAGTCTTGTGTCTATACAGGCCAATTCTTGGTCAAAATACTAAACATTATTACATTTACCTCTGAACAGCTCTCAATGGCCCCCTGCCAATCTGACAGTTTTAGTTTGCAAGCACCGATGTTTAGAACACAGGTCAAAGCAACAGTCTTTAACTTGGGTTTGTCTGCCTCCTCTGCCACTGCTTCAGAAGCTTCTACATACCTGCAGAAAAACAGATTCACGCACAACATGTATTAGTGTTGCAAATTCCATTTTGTCCTGCCCTTAGGTGTCTCTCCACAGACATGTGTGAACTGCCCTATCCATACTACTTCTAAAGCAGCTTCAATTCAACTATTACAAATCTTAATTAAATTAAATACATAAAACCCACCCTAACAAAGACCTATCAGCTCACTAAGGAATGTTTTCCTGTAACTCTTAGACCGCCACTGTACTAGCACATTCTTTTTCTTAGACAAAAGCACTATTCTACTGCAGGAAAACATTACAATTTATCTCAGTTTATTCTAAAAAAACATGCTGCTCATCAGTGCCAAAAAATCAATACCACCACTCCACCTTCCACATTCACGGTAAGCTTCATCTCTTCTTGAGTTCCCTCAATAATCTTTTAATTAGCTTAGGCATTTGTGGCTAAAATCTGAAGCTAACTTTACTTTAAAGGAGTGTGGTTTATGAGCATTAGTAACACCACCTTCTTCCCACTGCTTTCCTTCATGCCTTTTCCTGAACTTCAAAACTGACACTGGTTCAGGATGGAGCCACAACAGTTACTACATCTCAGTTCCAAAAGCAAATTTCTTAATTTACAATGTGCTAATGCTGTCTGGTTTTTATTTCCAGTGGCAAAAGTCTGCTGTGGATACAAAAGTTTTAACTCCTTAATGGCCTGTTTGATAGAACCTCTGTGGGTTTTATTTAAAAAACAAAAATTGTGCTTGCGTACGTTCCCATTTTAAGCATGCCATGAATTAATGTAGTCTTTGCAGATCAGTGCCTATGTAAGTTCACTTTTTGCATGCCCTGTCTTTTTTGTTGTTTGTGTACAACCTTTGGATGACATAAATAAGCAATACTTAAAAAGTAAATTAGATGCAGTCCCAGTGCCTGTCCCACTTGCTGGGCATCATGCAAAACATGAGAACCAGAAGAAAGAGAAAACCGTAAAAAGGTAAGCAGAGTTATAACACAAATCTGTATTATGTTCAAAACAAATGGAACACATGTATAATATTTATAAATCACACCAAAACATAAAAGACTGCAACCATTCTGGAAATAAAATTATGGCTTTTAAGTCA
This sequence comes from Callaeas wilsoni, assembly GCA_013398955.1. Lineage (NCBI taxonomy): Eukaryota > Metazoa > Chordata > Aves > Passeriformes > Callaeidae > Callaeas > Callaeas wilsoni. The sequence continues at coordinate 24,727 of VWPU01009244.1, forward strand.
AAGAAATCAGTGAAGCGAGTATGAGGGAGATAATAGAATGCAATACATTTTTTTACAAAAAAAAGGTACCAATTCTAACACATAAAGTATTTTTTTTAAAAAAAAGGCTAAGAGGCAGTAAACAAGAAAAAGAACAGAATATTATAATGGTTACTGTAGGTGAAAAGAAAAGGTCAGCATTGTCAGACGGTGTGCCAGGTGAATTGTACATAAGCCATGGACACCATGGTAAGAGCTATTCTGTTCCTGTAAGTTCTGGTGAAGCGCCAGCTAAAGGTCACAATCCTACATAAGATATTAAAATCTAAGATACAGTAACAGGGCACATCCATAAAAGTATGGCCTACTGGGAAGACCTGGAAAGATCAGATTTGCTTAGTCTAGAAAAATTACTATGATTTCCACCTACAAGGACGAATAAGGACAAAAGCTCAGACAGGAGGAGCCTTCACTGGGTGTGCTTAAAAGTGAGCAAGACACCTAATTGGAAGGGATGGTGTAATTACACCTGACATTTACCTAAAAACAGGTAGAGAAAATGGACAGATACAACATAAAGATCCTTAAAAATCCATTCCAGCCTTTTAATGTACTATTTCCAAAATGTTTGCATAGAAATCCTTTTTACTTTGGGGTTTCTGTTTCTATGATGGGCTTTTTGAGGGCAGGTCGAGACACTGCATCTTGGGTTAATATCTGCAATTAAAGGATTCATTTTATGGTTCAGAAAGACATCATTTATTTGAAACCCAGTCTGCTAAAACCTCAGCTGAAGCATTTAAATATGCCTGAATATTTTTCTTCCATTATTGTTGCTGTTGCTTAACCAGTGATCATGAAGAAGGTCAGGATAAAGGTCAGTAAGTATAACTTTATTTTTAGAAGATGTTCATATACTTAAAGCAAAAAGCATGAAAAAAATTAAAAGAGCGGTATGGAAACAAATGCAGAAAGACCATGGTTTTGAAGGCAAGTCTGAATTACACATGGAGTCAGGATGATGGTATGGACCCTCAGAAAAAAAATAGTAATGCATGAATAAGGGCCACATTTGTCTTTTGAACTTACCAATTTCCTAAACCTATTGCTTTTTATAAATCATAGAAGTATTTCCCTTCCTTGCTGTCCCTTAACTACCCTGGATACTACTGTGCTTTTCTTCCCAGGTACGTACCAGCACAGCAAGAGTATTATAAAAGGAGTATTTAGTCAGTTCTAAGCAATACTTCCTGCCTATAGGTCTTACCTAGCAATGAGTAGAAGACCTACTTGATTATGTAGCTAAAAATCAACCAGATGTTTTCCAGATTCAGAAGGCTCTTTGTTTAAAAAAGAAAAGAGCACTGCACCAGGCACCTTTTAAATGCACAAATCATTGCTTAATAGCAGTATTAATTTGAGTTACAGGAACTACCTGATTGAGTGATGAGAGCCTTACCGTAAACTTTTACTATACTTTTTAGCTGCCATTGCCCAATTTTGCGATTTGAAGAAAGTATTTCCTATATTCTTTGTGTCTTCTGCTATGGCCACAATCTTGTCAACCTAATAAAATAGATGGGAAATATAAATGTATTTATGAGAGAAGCCTTGAATTAACTAATGTTTAACAGTACAATCCCAGGCCCATCCTCTTTCAAGGTTTATAGAATCTCAGAATAGAAATACTCCAATTTTAGACAAAATACTACCTTCAAACCACTTCTGTAATACTCTCTACTTTATGTAACACAAAGATCTGAAAGATGAAATTCCTAGTGGGTTTTCTACAGTATAAATGGTGAGAAAATACTAGAGAAGACATAGCAGTCCAACTGTTTCCCCTAAATGCTGCTACCCACACAGAGCTATATATAAAGGTGTTGACCATTACTCAAAGAAAAGAAGGTATGTTAACAATCAAAGTAATTCAACCAAGACTGTCTCATTCCTGGTGAAATCTTGTCTTCTGCTTCTCAAAACAGTATCACTCACGTGAGCTCTGCACACTCTCAAACTGGAAGTTATATCAACACAATTCTCCTTCTTTCTGAACACTTACAATAGAAGGAGAAAAGAACAACTGTCTATCAAATCCATAATTCCTATTTCGAGAATCATATACATTTCAAGTTACTTCTCCGGTGGCAATAAATAGTTTATAATTACTGCTATTCTACCCTACTAGAATCACTAACCTTGGCAGAAACTGATAGTGTGAGACCAATGTCACCATGGTTTCTGTAGTTGGTTTATATGAACAAGTTTTATGTTAAAGGACACAGGCACCTGCCAACTTTGATTCTGCACCACATCAAATGCTATCCAAAAACATTTTCATAAGTTGAAGTGCTTCTCAATAGCCAAGGATTTTGTTTTCTAGCTCACATGGATTTTTGCTATTCTAATTCTCTATTTGGAATCTACACCTATAGCCCCCTTTTCTTTCCCCCTCTCACAAATCACTGTTTGAATTAGAGTTTGTCTAGTTCACCTTCATGATAAAGTAAAAACCTGCAGAAGAGCTGCTTTCACCAGTCCGCTCCCCAACTCCCAAAAACAGATTTTCTTTCAGTATGAACAATCTAAAAAGTAAACAACTACTGGGAATTGAAAACAACTAGCTCTGATGTAGTAAAAACCTTTTTAAAAGGCTGATCTTTAATTTCTAATAAGTGTGGCAGTCTGTTAAAGGGTGGATATTTTAAAAATTGCACAGAAAAAGTGTGTAGGTAACATTAAGTTAGTCATCTACAGGATGGAGTTCTAGTAATTGCAATTTGACATTACAGCACAAACAAAAGTAAAAAGAAATCAAGAACAGAAAATGTGTGACAATTGTAAGTAATTGAGGTTTTAGTTACTGGGAAAAAACATTGGCTGCAATTAGCACTGGAGAAAAGATAACAATCCCTTCCCACAGCCTTTTCTTTCTTAAAATAGAATGTCACCATTTAATCAGGACCTTGATCCACTCTTAAGAAAAAAGGCTTAATGAACATCATCACAGACACCATGTAACTCAGATTACCTACAAGTCTTACAATCTGTAAAATACCTAAGAAGAAAAGTACTTACATCTTTCAAGTCTATATCTGAATCTTCAGGAAAATCTGGATGAGCATCTCCAGATCCATCCTGGGGAATAATTCCCCAATCATCTCCTTCCTTTAGCTCTCCACATTCAGCGATGACACACAACTGAAAAAATTAAGTGTAAATAGCAGTATTGCTTATTAAGACAATTTTTTAAAAAGCCATGACTTCCAAGTGCTCTTTGAAATTTCCGAAATTCCATAAAAAGGCTTTTTCATCTGTTGTTTGGGTGCATTTATTTCAGAAACCCATCACATCATTAGTCTATCCTCATCAAAAGGCTTTTATCACACAAAGTGTTGCGTTCAGAGGAGCAGCATTCCAAAAACACCATACCCACGCTTCACAGAGAGGCTGGAACAGGGACTGGCAGCAAGCTGAAATGCAGCAAAACACACAACATGGAAGTTCTACTACATTAGAGAAGATGGTTCTTTCTTCAACTACCACGTCTTGTAAAGTTACACAAGTGTTAACTCATCGAACACCCACAAAGTGGTATGACCTACACACCAATTGCTTTTTGAGAAACATGATTTCTGACATAAAAATTATAAGAATTACGTATCATTTAGGTGCGATTGTGAATTCCACCTTTTCATTTCATCACCCATCCTACAATTCCAGCAAAGTCTTCCACCCTCGCAGCTGTGTTGAACAATAAACGGTTTGTGCAAGGGAAATGTACAGTGCAAGAACAAAAGCCTCTTAACAAGGACAGTAAAATGGAAATTACCAGTTAGTAAAAATAACTGGCTAATATTTAATAGTTCTAAATATTACACCAAGCATTTAGAAGAAATGATTATGCATCATATAATGAAATAACAAACATCATCCCTCAGTGCTTTGCATTTTGCTTACCTTAGCAGGATTTTCTCCTTTTACTTCAACGTTTTCTAGTATTTTAACTACACCCATTCCTTTGATCACTTGGCCAAACACCACATGCTTCCCATCCAGGTGAGAAGTAGGCACCGTTGTAATAAAGAACTGAGAGCCATTAGTACCAGGTCCTGCATTTGCCATGCTCAGCAGACCTGGTTTATCATGCTGCATTGGGGGGAAAAAAAATCACCATCAACATTTAAAACATCTGTTATAAAATCATATGGAAGATTCTGTAAGGCTGTTCATAAACATAGCCAGGAAAGCCATAACAACTTGGTAAACCAGACAGTTACATACAGGTGGCAACTAATTTTACCTACCGTGACTGAAGAGGGCAAATGCTCAGCTCTGGGTCTCTATCTGCCCACTACCAATCTAGCAAGCACAGCTACCTGTGTGACTTAATGCTGTAACACCTGTCTGCTGCTTCTACGCTCCATCCCCTGCACAGCTGCTGAGTTTAGGCAGATTACCTGAGAAACATGTGAAGTTCCTCACTGAATTATTTAAGATCACTGCCCTTAAGAAATGAGGCTAAACACCACTGAAACCAACTTCAATGTTTGCCAAGATGGGTATGTAATGTTAATTTTATAAGGGCTACTCACATAAAGTATGGTGTTGAACTGTGGAGTTTAGAGGACTGTGGTCTTTATTATTTATGGGTTGGAGGTTTTGTTTGGGGATTTTTGTATCTCCTTCACTTTCCTAGAGACACAGTTTTTAATCTGTTGGGATTTTTAACCATCTAATTATTTTGCCACTTATGCCACTAGGCCACAAACTAAAAACAAATTGTTAAACAGCCCCACGTAAGAAGATACTGTTTATCTTGTTTCTTGCAAGGACTGTTTCCTTTTTTAACCTAAGACTTTTCTTGTCCCATCACACAGATTATTTCATTTTCACCTGTACTGCAAAAATGTGGTTTTTGTATGCATTGTGAATATCTTGTTTAACTGGCATGACCCAGCTATGAAGATATTATCCTCTGCAAGTTGGTCTGGTTATTAAGGGCAAGGAACTCCATTTAACATAAGTCAGGATGTTATATCAAGACACTGGTATATATTTAAAGTATTCATGCTGTGGTATTGCTAAGAAACTTGACACTATGGGAAGGGGGAGGGGGGGGGAGATGATGATAGCACACAGGACATAGAAACAGACTTCCGGGCTCAGTGGGAGGTTGATTAGTTTGAGGTAACAGCCTGAGACAGGTTATTTAAGCATCTGTTTTTTCCCTACGTTCTGTACCAGTTCAAAGAACTTCTTGCTTTGAAAATTGTTTTCCCACACAGTGTTTGGATTTCCATGGTGGTAGGGAAAACTCCTTGTCTAAACTGCTCATCTGGTCATAAGGCACAGTAAGTCTGAATCTTTCAGTCAGTATTCGGTTTAGGACCTCTGGGAAAAGGTTCTACAGCAGAGAGCCAGAATCACACCCAGCCAACATAAAGCTACTGGCATCTTGACTTTGTCTGTTCTAACCTTGAAACTCACCCTGGAAGTCAGAGATGGCAAATGACAGAGGTGCCTGTGTTCCAGAGCAAGAGAAGGCAGCTTGTAGGATCGCAGCCTCCAAAACGAGTATCTGACATTTTGCATTGTAGTTACTGGCAAACAAGTTAAACAGAAGGGTTGCCCCATAGCAGATTTTTGCAAATACCATTTGAGGCTGGTCACTGCTTCATTATCTAAGACCTGTAAATCTTACCTTCTTTCCCCTCCTCTCTCCCCAGTTACAGCTAATGCTAGACAGCAATGGTTTGTAGACAAAAAAACAAGTAACATTAAGTTCTGGTGTTGCCTTATAGCTGCAGGTTTACCTTTTGTCTGTAAAGATGTGGGGGGACAAGCTGGAAAGTTATAGAGAGCAGTCTGGTGCCTTCAGTCTCCACACACAGAACCCCATTTCATCTGAGTCCAAGTCTCAACATTAGTCCCAAATTACAAGAGTCTCTATTTATAAAGAAAACTGTTGTCACTCATGAATTTTCTTGCTGTGACTGTTTTGAGAAACACTGCAGATAGATGGAGTGTCTTTTCCCTGATGGTTTCTGCTGTTATTTTGTAAGCTTATAAAGCAAGCTAAAATTCTTGACAAAATCAGATTCTCTAAGAGATCCAAGGCTTGCAAAACTATGCCATAGTAACAGTGCTCAGGGATTATGTAAATTGAGTGTTCCACAACAGCAGAGCCATTAGCTGGAGAAGTGACATCAAGAAAAGCCTAGTGGGATTGCTCTGAGATGATAAGCTGACCACTGACAAAAGTTTTGCAGTTTACTGCAATTTGCAACAGTCCACGCAAACAACACAAGAACAAACAGTTCCAGTGTCCTCAAACATCAACAAAAATAACTCTTTGTTTTCTGAGACAGCGGGTGAGAACACTGCAGAGCTGCTGGATTAAGTGCAAGAGCCAGTGAATTTCTACGTAATAGAGACATTCCAACTCCCAGTAAAATCCTAACATACTTGGCAAATAGATAACAGGAATCAAGCTCTCAGACTTTGTACAGGATCCAAATGGGTTCTTCAACTCATCTCTGGCACTTTGATAATATTTGTTGTAGCTGAGACGTAGAGAAGTACAGAAATGGAAATCACTTGTATCATGTTCATAATTACCTCCAGATCTCAAAGAACAAGCAAAAAAGTAATGACACAAAGCCATCTTCAGGGAGGTGATCCTGTGACAAGTGCCAAGGAAGAGACACTGTTAGCAGCAGTGCTGTGACCACCACGAGAGTGTCAGATTTCAGAGAACACAACTGTAATTATGATGAATACTGGAGTCACTTTTCCAGCTATTGCTCCAAATTTAAGTCCTTTAAGTCCTGTGAGGAGTGTCTGAGGGAGCTGAGGTTTTTTAGCCTGGAAAAAAGAAGGTTCAGGGGTGACCTTATCACTCTCTACAACTACCTGAAAGCAAGGTGGGGAGACCAAGTCTGTTCTCCCAGGCAATCAGCAACAGGATAAGAGGAAATGGCTTCAAGTTGCACCAGGGGAGGTTAAGGATGGACATGGGAAGGAATTCCTTGACAGAAGGGGATGGGCTGCCCAGGGAAGTGGTGAAGTCATCATCCCTGGAGGTGTTCAAGACATGACTGTATGTGGCACTTAGTGCTATACTCTAGTTGACACGGTGGTGTTTGATCTGGACTCATTGATGCCAAAAGTGTTTTCCAACCTAACTGACTGATTCTGTGAGCCTGATACAGGATTCTGATATCTGATTAGTGGAGGATTGCTCTATTTTCTTCTCCTCAAATACTGTTCAGGGGCAAGTACAACTGCAGTCAGGGCTTGGCTTTAACCACGGGACAGTGATGTCTCTAAGTTTTTTAGTCAGTGTTGTTGAGGAGTCCCTCATATGCTACCACATATAACATGATATGAAAATGGTTAATGCCAATGCTGACAATTGTTATTACTCTAGCAGGAGTAACATCACTGAAACTTCACAAACGGAATAGAATTAGTGTTTTCAATAGAGTACCTTATAATGAAAGTTTTCATCTTCAAATTTTTCACCATATATACTTTCTCCACCTGTGCCATTTTGGTTTGAGAAATCTCCACCCTGGACCATAAACTGCTTAATAACTGTAAAATAAAATAGTTATAAAAAGTATATAAAAGTAAAAAAGTATATAAAAAAAAAAAAAAAACAATTCTCAGACGAAGAGCAATCCTTGTCACCAACAACGAAATGGGACCAAAATTCCTCTTTTATTTACCAAGTGTCCCCTAAGTACTAATTTTCAGTTATGCGGATATCACTTGATATTTAAACCTTTACCTGAATTTAATTTCAACCTGTTTACAACTCAGAGTAAATTAGTTTTGCAAAATTACTAGTAAATTTATAATTTACTATTGTCAGTGCATAGTAAGAACACGTAATCATTAGGAGGATCAAAAAGTCAAAAACTTCCCTTCGGTAAAGTTATTTCTTTAACAAGTACTTGAAATATTATTTAATATTCTTTCAAATACTCATGGTAGACAGCTTTTGTTGCCAAAAGGAAAACAGAGGTTTTCACAGAACTTACTTCTGTGGAAAGGACATCCTTTATAATGGAGAGGTTTTCCAGTGGTAGGCCCTGTTCCTTTCTCTCCTGTACATAACGCACGGAAATTCTCAGCAGTTTTAGGTACCACATCAGCAAATAACTCAAAGACAATACGTCCAACTGAAATGACAAAGAGAGAATGAGACATTTTTAAGTCTTGTCCTTGGCATGGCGATGCGTTGAGCATTATATGTCAAAAGAAATTAATGTTTCAAGCTTTATTATTATTATTTAGATTACTATTCAATTTCCATTTTGAGGTTGCTCCATGGCAATTGCTGGCAGACTTACACTGGGGTTTTAGCAAGGTTATTAACAACAATGAATTCCCCTGTCAAGAATAACGTAAGGCGAATAAAGACAGATTTTGCCAAAACCTAATGAAAATGCCAAATGCATTTTCTGCCAAAAAAATGTGTGAGAGAAATCACACACATGTATTAAAGCCAAATTATGTATTTTAATATGCATACTTATTTTATGTCAATTTTAATATATATGTAGTTTGTTCAGTCAAAAGTAGATACAATACAAAAGGACTGTTTTGTGGAGACTTTTAATCCATAAAAAAGTTTATGCCAAGCGCTTATCTTACTCCTCACTCTTAAACCCGAATTTTACTAAGTCACAGTGGTACTTAATATGCATATGAAAAATGGCTATTTACAGTTAGAGATACCACAAGCAATTGTTAAATCCGAAGCTGTACATGTTTTAACTGAAGGAAATTAAACCTGAGTAGCTAACAGATCCTGCAGTAGCCAATGGATTCTGTGCCGAATTGTCATTCCTTCACAAACTGGCTTCTCACAGAGCTATTTCTCACTCCTAGCAGCCTCCATCAGTTGATGCTCCTGTTTTCTCATCAGCCTCACAGTCAATTAATTAACATAACTTCACTCTACCGGAAGCTAAATGTAAATATATTGATTCTAATTAATACAGGAATGAAAACAAATTAGACAACTGAAAGTCAATAAAAGGCAAATCATCTCACAGACTTTTTTCTTTTAGTCTTCTGAGTAACAGAATGAGTAAATGAAAGGCAATATCCTGACAAGATTTAGGCAGTCTCTATCTTTATCCATGTAAATTTTTTAAACCTACGCTTTCAAGCAGTACCCTAACTAACTTGCTGTTGTTTCCTTATTTCCATTTTGACCGTTTGCCCGGATTTTGGAATGACCTCTGGCAGCACTGGCGCTGCCAAGAGAACCACGGCTGTCAGCTTCCCTGAGCTTTCACCCCGCAGCCCCCCACTGCCGGGCCGGCAGCCAGGCAAGGCTCGCTGTGCTGCGGCAGGTCGGCGGCCACGGCGGGGGCCCGGGGCTGGAAGCCGGGGGCCGGAGACTGGAAGCCGGGGGCCGGAGACTGGAAGCCGAGGGGCGGCTCCGAGCGAGGCCGCGCAGCGCAGCACGTGGAAGGCGGCGCGGGAGCGGCCGCACACGTGGGCAGCTCCGGGAGCCGAGGACGGGCAGCGGCGGCTGCCATGGGAACGCGCGGCACGGGGTCAGCGGCGGCGGGCGGGCCCCGACCCCCGGCATCACCCCCGGCACCCCCAGCGGGCGCCTGCGCTGCCATGTTGCCTTTCTCTCCGTGTTCCTCGGGCCTGTTCGCTCTGGCCCCGCGGGGAAGCCCGTTCGCGGCGGGGCCGCCCCCCTCCTCCTCCTCCT
>VWPU01009250.1:0-37013 GCA_013398955.1 Callaeas wilsoni
CCCCGCCCTGCGCGGCCCCCGCTGGGCGCTGCGGGGCAGCTCCGGCCCCTTCCCTTTCTCCCCCTCCCTCCTCCCCGGGGCGGAGGCCGTCCCCCCTCCCTTCGGCCTCCCCCCGCCTTCCGCTCCCCGGGCGGGGTCGAGCGTGGCGTCCCCGCCCCGGCCCCGTGGGGACGGCGCTGTCGGCGATGGCTCTTGGGGCGCAGGGGGCGTCGCTGGGCTCCGGCCTTCTCCCCCCGCGGTGACTTCCCGGCTGCAGCAGCTCTTCCTCCTCCCCAGCCCCCTGCGAGGAGACGGGGCACTGGCGGCGGGGCGGGGGGTTCCTGCCACCTGCGGCTTCCCCCGGGGGCACGCGGTGTCCTGCTGGGTGACGCTCCCGTGCGGGGTCGGGCCCGGGCCGGGGAGCCTTTCCCAGCGCTTGCGGCGCCGTCCCTGCCAGCCAGGGCCCGGCAGCAGCAGCTCCATGGCCTTCGCCTCTGACAGGGGCCTGGGGGAGCGCCGGCGCCCGCTGCGGTACACGGGCTGGGCCAGAGCTGTGCCAAGTCCCGAGTCAGTTAGGTTGGAAAAGGCTTCTGACATCATCCTTTGTGAAATGATGGGGTCGTTCGGCTCAGTGAAGTGTGGGTGTGCTGGGTGGGGGATAGAGCAAATAAGCAGGGTAGAGAGGTGAGTCAAAGCTGGTTATTTGCAGGACTGATTTTTTTGTTGTTTGTTTGTTTTTAGTTTTTTTTATTTGGGGGTTTTTTTTAGTTGTTTTTTATTACTTAGTTGTGCCGTCAGGTTTCAAATACAGCTCCCCAAAATGACTAGGTACCTAGGCAAGTGCAATAAGAAAATAATAGGGTGAGGAATATAGAAAGAATTTAAATAACATGCTGGTTGAGAGATGGTTGCTTTCATTCATATCTATCTGGAAGTATTACCCTTCTCTGAGACTTAATTTTTTTTTTTTTTAAACTTTCTACCCAGTTCTACCTTTCTGCCTTATTTGGACTGCATTGCAGTCCAGAAGTGTCCATGGGATGGGTGACCAAACACCTTTCCTCATTGCCTCTTTAATATCCTAATTAGGAACCTGAAAATGATCTCCTAGCAAGAGGTAGATGTCTGAAATTTGGGATGATCTTGTTTCCAAAAAGGAGTTTCCCTTTCTGTCCAGTTTTACTGTTTTTTAAAAAAGTCTTCCATCTGCTTTTTCCTCACTCATTAACAGCTTCTAGCCATAGACTCAAAAGCTCTGACTCAAAAGCCAGTAAAATATTAAGCCATCCTAGCTCTGACAGGACATCAGATTAAATCTAAACTCCAAATATAAAGTATTTAAAATGTAGTTAGCATCATAATCTCACTTCAATTTTCCAAGTCTTCCGATCGTTCTTATAACAAGTAAACAGTGTCTTTTCTCCTCTAGTGATTTCTCTGCGTTTCATTGCTATAAACTTTGTTTTGTTTTTGCTTTTGATAATTTGGTTTTGCTTATGATAAAGCTGTCAGAACGCTTAAAGGACTGTAAATAAACAAACTTGTGGCTTAGAAAAACAGGTCTGTTTTCTTCTTTTACATTTTGCCCACCTGAAGAAGGAATGCTCTATAATTCTTGCTTCCCTATTTTTAGAGTATCTTACCACAGCTTGCACTGATCTAGCAAGGAGCAGCAAGAGGCATGTCTTGTTGCTGATTTTTTTCCTATGGATAGCTTAGTTTACAGTTCTTGTGGTTTATGCCCACTCCTTGGACAACAGTGTTTTAATTAGATGGGATTTCTGTTGTCTGCAATATCATTTAAAACAGATGCGGTTATTTTTATTGCACTGGTTGGACTTATCTCATTTAAAATTATTTTAAGTTGCAATGGTAAGGGTGGTTTTCTTTATGGAAAACATAATTTTTTAGGATGTGTCAGAGGTGAAGCAATTTAATTAAAAGCTTGTTATCCATCAAACTTATGCTGGCTTTTTAAATAAAAAAAAGTAAAGTTGTGTTGTATTATTATGGTCTTCATTCAATAAATGAAAATATTTTTACAGACTTTAGAGTTGGGGGTTTTTGTTAAAGCTATAATTGCTTCTTCATATTTTAGAGCTGAGTAGAAGTCTAGGTTAATGAAATTCCAAATGATTTTTTTTTAAAAGTAAAGTTCTAAGTCATGAACAGTAAAAAAATGTTAAAATCGTAGGATTTCTTGTGAGTGTGAACAAGGGTTTTATGCTAGCTGTTGAGAACATTAGAGGCAAAACCGGAAAGTAAAGACATTAAAATCTGTAGTTCACCAGTTGTTTTCCTGAGGTCCTAGAAGAAACTGTATCCATTGATAGAGTCCATTCTTTATTATGCTGCTCTTCGCAGAGGAGCTGGACTAAAGCAAAATAAGTAGGTTGCCTAGAAAGGCAGAGGCCACTGACTACTTTTATTAATCAAAACTTTCAGATATGTTATGTTAAACCATACTTAATCAATTTCTTTCAAAGTAGTGGTATGTATAGCTGTAAATTCAGTAAGTCTTAATCACTGTACTTGAAACTAAACATCAGTTTTGAGTTATTTTAATTCTGTTTATTCTGCTCTTTTCGGCTTTCTGGCTTCACTTTAAAAAAAAAAAAACCAACCAAGAATGAAAAGAAAAAAGTATTTATCTTGATAGGATGATGATAGAAGACTGAATGTAAAAGGCATTCTTGAAAACACATATTCTGACAACTACAGAAAGTATCAATGAAATAATATACAGTTAGAGTTTTGTACACCAGGACAAAAGCCTGTGAAGCACACACAGACACTGCCTGCATGTATTTTGAATGCCTGTAGGTCACTATTTATTTATGCAAACAGGCAAAGAAAACCTTCTGCAGGAGAAGTCAGAAGTACTTTATTTTACAGTCATGGACTGGAAAACAGTACTCAGAAGATTGTACATGTTACAGTGAATTTATTTTCTATGTGAGTTTTTCAGACAGAGTGGAACCTTCTGCTGTACTTAAAGCCGGCTGAAGGTTCAAAATCTGAAAACAGCTGAATTAGTATCTTTTAGCAGAAGTCAGATGTTAGCTCTTCAGCTTAACTTTGACCTTCTGTCTTGGACCACCTACATTCTGTAAATCTGGGCTGTGCAACATTGTCTTTCAAATTACTTTTCCTCGGGGAGAAATATGGTGTTTGGTAATGGAGGGAATCTTGTTTGTAAAGGTGCTTGGAGGATGAGGGATGATGAGACAGCACATGCACAGCACAGTCACGTCAGATTCATGTTTCATCTTTTGTGCTGAATATGAGAACAAAAGTCTGTGTTTACAGCTTGCAAAGTATGAGTTCGAAAATCTGGCTGATAAAAATTTTTGTACTTTACCTTGAAAATTATTTTAGGGAATTTCAATCAGCATTTCAGTTCAAAAGCATTTAGATTATTCTCCCAGTGTCAAAAGTTATAAGGAGAATGGAAGGGCAACAGGGAGAAAAAATCCTTTTCGTGATATCCTGGAGGGGAAAAAAAAACACCTCAAAAACCCCCTGAAGCAACTTCCCTAGAAACCAAGTAATGACAGAAATGCCTGTAAATAACTGTTAATTGTGTGATTGCCGTGTTACGGGCTTTGCATAGGGAAAGGTAAGATATGTATTTAGTGTTTTAAACAACACCAAGTCATACACCTCACTCTTCTGGAGAAATTCTTTGTAATTGTACTTTTTTATTATTATGGAAGTATTTCGTGCTTTTTCTCCAAAAAGAATTTGGTCGGTGTAGTCTTTTCTTGACTATAGACACTGTTAATGTGCAGAAAGTATGTTCAGCATTTTCATTAGAAAATACTGTGATTACGCCTGGTGATGAGTGTGAAAGTCCGTATTTCCTTTCTAATTTTGTTTGCTTTGTTTTTAAGGAAAACAAAGTTTCTGAGACACCAAGTCCTTAATGGGTCTGGTTTTCCCTTGACCTTAACGGACTGCAGATTCCCAGATTTTCAGTTTTATTCTCAAAGGCAGAGTTTGGCTATATTGTGCAGAAGCCAGTGGGGTCTCTGGCAGTGTAAAAGTGTCTGTGGATCAGATTACAGTATAAATCAAGGATTTTTAGGTATATTTAGACTTGGGATTTTTTTTCCCATGGACATTGTTGATAACCCAAAAGCGATGTATCCTGTATTTGGAAGTTCATCAAAAAGCCTGCATTAGTTAAAGATTTAGGGGTATGCTAATTAAAAGTTCCTTTTTAAATAGCCACTTTTGTATTGAGGACAAATTAAAACGATGTTTTTGAGATCCTCATAAAATGTCTCAATTTAAAAAGCAGTTACTTTCAGTTTTCTATTCAAGAATTCCGTGAGTCTTGTGACATTTTGAATCTCACTGTGGTTTCAACAGGTGTACCTTGCTTCTTGCTGGAAAACTGCACATTAGATTTTTGGCAAAACCTTAAGAAGCTATGTATATAGCAGATGAGTTCTTCGCATGTTTGCTTAGCAGAGAAAGCAGGGGACATTGTGCTTCTCACAAGACAACCTCACTACTCTGTAAGCATGATCGCTCCATACAGGAGATGGGATTTTAGGCGGATGAGTGGAAATGAAGACTTGTAAGGCAAAGACAGACTTTTGTTGGAAAAATACCTGTGCACACAGTCTGTCAGGAAAGTACTTGAGTGTGTGTTGGACCATGTGAATTGAGAAAAATGCTGTAGCATATGGCTTCAGTACTTCCTTGAGCAAGGGCCAGAAAGAGGTGTTGGGGAGAGAACATGAAAAATACAAGAATCTCAGTAACACAAGTGTATGTCTCATCTTTTAAATATTTTTGAAACAAAAATAATTGCCAAAATAGTCACACGGTAAATGTTAGTCTTGCAGTCCTACCTACGCGCATCCAAGTTAAAACTTCAACCATGTGAACTGTGTAATTACAGTGGTTATATAGTGTTTTTATAAAGAATACTGTGTATAGTTACAGGGCTTAGAAAAAAAAATCTGTGGTGTCTTGTTTCTTTTCTCTAGAAAAAAGATTTCATCCCTTTGGGATTCATTTAGTTTATTTTCCTGAACTTCTGGATCTTTCTAAATGCATTTTCATAAACATATTTGAAAGTTTTTGATGCTTGAAGTATTGTTTCTGAATTTCTGCTGTGAATAACATAAGATTGAGGGATAATGAGGTATTAAGATTTTTTTACCATTTTCCTAATAACTAAAATTATGTACAAAAAATTAATCTTAACTTTAGAACAAAAGAGGGATGAATGGCTTAACTGGAGGAGAGTAGGATAATGACTTCTGGATGAGGGAAGCATTGCGGAATGTTGGAGGTAGAAGCAGATGTAGGAAGATGTGCTTTGTGAGAATTTAGAAATTAATGGGAGATTTATGG
Organism: Callaeas wilsoni; assembly: GCA_013398955.1. NCBI lineage: Eukaryota > Metazoa > Chordata > Aves > Passeriformes > Callaeidae > Callaeas > Callaeas wilsoni. The sequence goes on from VWPU01009250.1 coordinate 5,350, forward strand.
CCATCTGTAATATGGTTTTGTATAAAGCTGGGTTGACTTGTTTATATATATGTTTATATAGAGATGTTTAGGACTTTTCTTTACAGTGTTGCTAAATTATAGTGATGTGTCACATACTAAATACAGAAGCTTTTAACCAGTAGATGAATTAATTTCTGGGGAGTTGCAATGTAATTTATAATGAAAGTACCGGAAATTTTGGGGAGAGGCATCTGTGTTCAAACTTTCTTTAATGATATTTTCTTCTATGCTATTTCCGTTTTCTAGGCAAGTCAGTATGACCAAAATAGAAATTCAGAAAAGTTAAATTGGTTTGACTTGAGTCTTGGTAATGAATAGGTGCTGTAATATTGAATAAATCAGCAAAAGTGTTAATTCAAGAGCTGGTATAAACCAGCATGTCAACCTAATTAATAAATTGGGGGAATAAATTATTTTCAGTGTGAAGTTACAGAACTTTGAAGCTAACCTTTTTTAAAATTTATTTGTTAAGGTGAAATTTTTTTGGATTTTTTTCTCAAGGTTTTCACAAACACAGATATATTCATCCGAGTTTATAAGGCTGTTACCAACATTTGGATTATTGTAGTTTTGATGGTTTTGTTTAATAGTGGCACTTGGAGATTGTCATTGTCACTTAGGTAAAAAGATTTTGAACTGAGGTGAAAATGTGACTGTGGTTCTGGGCTGTCCAGATGTGTATGTATTAAATTAAATTTGTGTGCTGGTGAACTTGATGGGGGAGGTATGTGTGCTCATGGTAGCAGAACTGAGGGAAGGAAATCTTTTTTTAAAGTAGACTCACTGAAATAGATTTTACGAGTCTTCAAACATTTTCTTCAGCTTTCTCTGTTTGAACAGGTGACATAATTGACAGATGAAATGATTTTCTGAGCTAAAAGAAACAAAGAGCTCCTCCTCATTTTAAAAGTCTCTGTTAATTTGTATTATAGGTTATTGTTGGGTTTAATCTATTTTTAGTGTTTTGCTGTTTTTTGGTTTTTGCTGATGAGTTACAAACTCAGTGTTATATGTTGGCTCATTAACTTCAGGTTGTTTATAGTATACGATACTATTGAACAAAACTTCATTTTACAATGGAATGGTTTTGGGGAAATTTCAGCGTTTCGATGTCCTAACGGCATATGTGGTTGATTGTTCTTTGTGGGGAATCTCTCCCCTCTTCAAATAAACATCTCAGAACTCCTGATGTAAAAATAGATCAATATGTAGGTATTTTTCACATTGTACCTGACAGGATGCTGTCATTTTAAATGTACAAGGAAATGGATTTATACTAGTCTAGAGTTGTTTTTTTTTTTGACATGTGATAGATAGAAGGTTAATTGATGTTAAATGGATGCTTCGTTAGCCCTTCATCAGCTACTAAACTAGTACAGGAGGAGTGCAAATCATTACTACAAAAGGCCAAGGCCAGTATGTTTTCTTAGTGAGCTTTATAGGTCTTTTTTCTTATCCCTCCCTTCTTTCCCTCCTTCCCAACCACACAAAACATAACCAGCTGTAATGATAGGAGGAGAGAGCGAGCAGCTTTTCTAAACACACACACACACACACACACACACACACTCTCGCACTCCGGCCCCCCTCTTTCCTCCTCGTACCTCAGCAGAGTGACAGCTTCTAGATGTTGCGTGCGAGTGAGTTCAGCTGGTGCTGTGTGGTCTGGGTGTGTGGTCTCCAGCTCAACCGAGAGGCTGCTAACAGGGTGGATGAGAGAGAGCAACACTGTTTACTTTAATTTATTTCGGATGCCGGAACTGTGCCCGGAGTTTCTCCCGAGCCGGGTTCCACCGTCAGCGGTGTCAATCCCTCGCAGCTGCAGCCCAGGCTGCGGCGGGCGCTGAACTCCTCTGCCGAGGGCTCTCCCAGCATCTGCCCCGGGTCCAAGCCTTTTAATCCCTTGTGGCTCAGAAATGTTAATGGCATCGCTGAGTGCTGCGATTATTTTGCTTTCGCTCTGTCGAGATACATCGCCATGAAGATGTACCTTGATGAGTTAAGGAAAGCGGGACCTCTGAGACACTGAAGGAAATCTGCGGAGACGGCTGTTGTGAAAGCAAAACTGCTGTGCTCATTCCTTGGCTACCCTAAAACTAAAATGTCTAGTATGCCCTTTGTGGCTGATTGGAATATTCAGGAGCCTTTTGAGAAAGCACAGGCTATCATATTATGTCATTTAATACTCCAAGTCTTTTCTTTTTTGTCGTTTGCCCTCTGTGTCGCAAAACTTGCACATCTTCCCGAATTGGAACTGATTTTTGGCATGTAACATTGTCCTGTAGGTTAACATGTTTGTCAGTGTTAATATTGGCTTGAATCAACGTGCCGGATATGACAGGGCAAGACAAATGAGGCTTTGTTTTTTCTGTGTGACAGTGAAATTACCCACTTTTTTATGTTTGTTCATCTTTTCATTATAAGTAGCTTAGTGGTGTTATGAAGAGTTTCTTTCCCCCTAAATGTAAGATTCGTGAGCACTTCTTGTTTAAATTGACAAGTCTTCTTTTATTATTTAAATAAACATGCATAGATTCTTAATATCACTTGGAATTTCGGCATTGTTTAGCTTATTCACTTCCCAGTCTTTTCTGGCAGGCTTGCAGGAATGGACTTTATATTATTAATGCAGTGTTGAAGGCTGTGGAAATTCTAGGGCACTGAAGACCTCCAGAGGGGTTAATAAATGTCAGTTATTTTCACAGTGCTGCCTTTTGGATGCTTTTAATTCTTGGTTTATGTAGATTGTCTGTCTGAATTTATATTGTTGGGAAGATAAAGCACAGAAAAGGTTGTAATAGTGTTTTTCATCATTTTGTAATGGTTTTGAGTACAAACATCTAGGAAACATTTTACTTTGTCGTTCTTATTGGGGTCATTTGCTGTGTCTCTTCACTGACTTTGTCATAGCGTGTCGTACTCAGGGGACTCTCTGGGTTTTCTAGTGGAAACAAATTATTAGATTTATGTACTAGAAGCACAAGTTTGTGTAGTTTACGGTGAAAAGGCCATCACTTACATTCTGGAATCTGAGTATTTATAGCTTGTTTTAAAAGGTATGTCACAAATCTTTTCATATGGGAATCATTTAATAACGTGATGTTAGTGTAACTCACCTATTGTTTTCAAGTTGGTTTTCTTGTGTTTTGATGTTTGTTTTTTTTTAAGTAAACAACAACATCTGAGGCAAACTGCGATTTGCACACGGGTGATGCTTTGCTGTTCCTGCCTCAGCATGTTTTAAATTGTATTCTGTCACATATGTATGAGTGAGAACAAATAAATATTTGATATCTGAAGGCTTAAATGCTTACTTATAACTTTGACTTTCTCAATGATGACAAATTGGGTTTTTCTTCCCTCCCTTCTTGACAGCTTTGATTCCCTTTGCTAGATGACCGTGGCACTTGCATTGACCTTGAGTCTGCCTTCCTCCAAGAGAATCTTTTAAGTTCAGTGTCTGTGACAAAGCATCACTGAAAACTTTAGTTAAACTGAATTTTCAGTCACTGGAACCATCTTGCTGTTTTGTTTTAGAAGTCAGAAAGTCTGCTTTAAAACACTTCAACTGCTAATTTTTCCCACTGGTGAAATTTGTAAGGTGGCAGCATATTGTTACTCATCTTCCAAAGTTCCATGCCTTCAAGATGTTTGTAGTTTCACTTCGGGATTTGAAATTACCAGCCAATTTAATATCCTTCAATCCTGAACTTTGGTTGTTCATGTATTTCATATTTTGGTGGTACTTCCAGAGTGTAGTAAAATGTAGAAAGTAGTACTTTGCTTTACAGAACAGCTATGGTAGCTATTGGCATTTTACTTCGGATTTCTCCTCTGTTTGCCATTGAAAGATGAATGAGGAAACCTATGTAAGAACTCTCATTTCAAACCAACTTTAAACTGAAGGCTTACAAAACTAAAAACAAAAACAAAAACAAATAGACTTGTGCATTCTCTTATGCTGGACCATATTTCATTGCTTCATTATTTATTTTGAAGTGGCTTTACTTAGGATAAAGATGGAAGATATCCTCTCTTTAGCAAGCTTTTAATGCTCAGAATTGTCTGGATTTTTTTTATTTTTAACCAAACCTTTGTGAGAGGACAGTTTATTTGAGAAGCTGGTGTAAAGACAAAGATGTTGTTTATGAAGGGCATTTTTCAAGAGGACTTTGTAGTAGGTGGTCTTTGCAGAGGTTTTCTAACTCCTTGTGCTTTTATGACAAGAATTATGACAGAATAATAGAATACTATGGGCAAGATCGTGGGAGCAGTCAATAAGATATCCACGTTAAATTGTTGGGGATATACTGTGAAGAAATTAAGTTTGAAAAAAAGGGTGGAGAGAAATAAAGAGGGAGAGAGCTCTGCTAATGTAGAAAATTATCCATTGTGAAAAACAGTCTTGTTGAAACCTCTTCAGTGAGCCTGGCTCCTCAGAGGAAAGATCTTGTATAGAAAACTGTCTTTCTGCAATCTCTCCTTGTCTGCATGAGAATCAATCTTTCAGGAAGAGGGCTGTTTTAAAAAAAATACTATTTTGTGTGTAATACATATTTTGTTAAGAGTAGATTTTTTCTTTAGGGAAATGTACGGAATTGCAACAAAAGCTTGGAATTAGGTGGTTGTTGTGTTTTGTGAAATGAAAAAGTAATTTTTGGTCACATTTGCCTTAAATATTTTTTAAAGAAATTTAAGAACTTGCCACAGCAGTATAGTGGCTAGGCTTCCCAGTAAGCACCTCAGCCATGTTAGCTATAGACATCTGTCCTAAGAAGGAGAGGAAATATTATAAATTAATTGAAGGCTCCCAAGCATTTGCTTGATATTTATAGTAATGGCATATTACAAAGAGTTCCACTCTTTGAAATAAATGAAAACAATTGCTGTTTAAAAATAATGATAATAGAGCATCTCAGTGCTGTAGTGCTTTGTAATGTGTTGAGATTTACTGTGGTATTCTCATTCCAGTGAGGTATTTTAAAGCAATTCTGCAGTAAGTATGGAAATACTTTAGAAGAAATAGTAGATCTCAGGAGGCTTAGCGTTTTTATTACATTTATTTAGCTCATCATGAAGGGGGATCTAGTGCCGGTTTCTGAAATCCAGAAAAAGATGTTGCAATATTACTTTTGAGTTTTGGTATTAAAACAAGCCAATTACCTGTGTGCCTAGGTATTTTGAAAGAAACAGTAGCTGCAATGCAAGGGAACGATAACATTTGTGGGGGATCAACCAAATAATACCACACAAATAATACCACAGTAGCTTCTATTTTACTCGTTTTTCTGAAGGTTTATTCCTCTCCGTATTTCGTGATGTTCCTGAAGATGGCCTTTTTACATCAGTGTTACTGATTAATATTCCACATAAATATTTACAAAAAACTGCTCCAAAGTAAAAGAGGTGTTTTATGTTGACTAACTGGTATCTAGATACATGTTACTTCCTGCAGAAGGTGGTTGTGTGCATGGGAGGAGAAAACATCACTGTTCTTCACAGCTATTGTGTATCTTTGAGCTCTGCTGAGCATCTGTGAGAAAAGCTGTAAAGACTACATAGAGAAGATTATGAGGAATAGATGCAGTTTGTTCTCCTCCCTCTTGGTAAAATTAGGGACCTGATTCTCGTCTAGCATCATTTTTGCACAGGACTGTAGAGGAAACTTCAAATTCTGAAAGGTCCGAACTTCTGTGTATTCATCTTTTATAGGAATAAACAAGACTTCCTTTGTAATTTTGTGTTCTGATTCCTCCAGGCACAATTAGATTTGGCAACGAGAGCTGGGAAGCTTATTTCTATTGTGCTGCTCACTGTTTTGTTGGGCAGTCGTGTGCTGGTGGAGGTTTGAATGCAGCATAGATAAGAGGAAAGCTGGACAAGCCTTATGACTCCAGGATTAGAGATTTTGACAGAAGACAAGGTCTATAGTTTTCACCTGTGGCAAGGAAGTGGCTCAGTAGTAGTGCAGATGGTGTATCTGGGCAAGTAGGCTTGGAAAAGGGAATGTGAGGCAAGACAAATTACCAAAGTGTCTGGATTTGAAAGAAGGATGGATTAGTAACATCCCTCTCCCTCCCTGCTTGAACTTACAGGTAAAAAGTCAGAGGGACAATCGACAGGATAGGAGCAGAAGCAGTTTGTCTGCAAGATGAGGACCTGGCCTCAGTTTTGAAATGAGGCAGAGACTGGCTCTGTGTGAGGAGGAGGAGGAGAAGCCAGTTCAGCGAAAGAAGTAGGAGTAGGGCACAAGCACAGAGCACAACGTTCTCTTCCATAGCTGGAGATGACTGTCAGCTGATTTCTTTGTAATCTGCTTATACAGTTCTTTCCTTCAGTGCTGTTCTTCCCTTGTAGCCTCCATCTGTTGACTACTTGCTTCTCCAGCCTCATATTGGGTTCCTATAAAATGTTCCAGTATTTTATATCTAAGATTATTAAGAGCACCCATATAATATTATATAACTTAAGCTCTTTTTTACCAGTTTGTTTGCAAAAAAAACAGAGAAACCAGTGTTTTATTAAACACATTATGTAGTTTTTAATGTCAAGAAATATTACGAGATTTGCCAGGTAAAGATACAAAGCCAAACTAGATATGCATTGTGCGTGTTATCAGGGGCCCTTACCAGCCTTCCTTCATATACACTGGACATGGCTCACATATTGCAACTTACTGTGTTCTTGCTTGTTCAACATGAATTTACATCTCTTATTAATTGCATACTGTTCAGTCTGAAAACCTCTCTGGAGCTATTAATACTTCTGTTGTGTTCAGAGTACCTAAATGCCTTTTCTATGTTAATGAATTTGTTTTCAAAAATAGCTTTTGAGATGAGTGATAGCATTCTTGTTTTAAATATGTGAAACCTAGAAACAGACATTTAAAATCAGACATACTTATAGAATTGAGGTGGTTGTTCAGGACCTCAGTATTTCAGAGTGTTGTGCAGTATTCCCTATATTCAGGATGCGTTTCACACTGACTTCAGTGTGGCTGTGGGCTCTGAAGTTGGATCAGAATTCAAAGTTTTGTTGTAGGTGACCTGCTATGCACATATGCTATGGACAGACAGAGACAGGAGATCCCTGTTCTGAGGGCAATATTAGATTACTTTCAGCATGAGATCTTCCTCCCAATTCCTGCCTTGTCTATTTCCATCTTCATTTTCAGTGTCTGTTCTGACTTTGGAATGTGAAGAAATAAACCAGTCAGTGGGAGCTTCTATGATTCTCATGTCAGATCTAGGTAGTACCACTGAAAAATGTGGGGAGGCTGTGTAGAAGCATGGGGTATGTTTGTACAATGAAAGTGTTTTGTATATGCAGAAGCCGTTGAAACAAGTATGTCTTAATTCTAATTTCTTAACTGCAGGTGCTTGGAAACTGCAGTTTTGCTGCCATTTATTGTTAGAGATGGCTTAGAGAGTTTCTGGGTTTCATGGGCTTGACCATTTGCAAGTAAAACTGGAAAATACATCTTGATTCAAAAAACAATAGCTAAGAGGAGCCTTATGAAGCTTGGCTTATATTCCGCATATTTTTTACCAACCTGAACTTCTGAAAGTGTTTACACTGAAGTGTTGTATATGTAAAACTGAGATTTTGGAATGGCGATGGTATTTAGTAGGTGTTGTGATTCAGGTTATACTCATCATATATATATCATCATATATATTTCCTCAGCTTCTTATAGCTGTTTATAGCTGCAGAGCTACACAAAGGAAACTGCTAATAAAAAATAGGAATTTGTGATCAGTTGCATAGTAAACTAAATGTAGACCACATAACATGGGTACCATATTTGTGTTTGAGCTACAGAGCTTATTAATGACAGAGCTAATTAAACTGGTCTGAGTTGACTCAATTTCAGGCGCAAAGGAATACTCTTCTTGAAATGCTTGTTCAGTAATATTATGTACATTTTTGTTGATACGTTGGGATATTGTTTGTTTTGTTGATGATCTCTGCTAGTGTAGTGTTTGCAAGTCATGTTCTAATTTTCTCAGTGCATGTTAACATTGATACTTTATACAAATATGTGCTGAGGACTTCTTCACGTGGGACTGGTTATGCCAGTAAGTCTTATTTTGATGAAGAAGTTATCCAAAAATGTAATCATAGTCTATTACTTATCTTAGATTACCAGTTCTGAACTTTGTAAGGAATACAATAATAACTTTCAAATAGAGGTTGGAGTAGACTTATTTGAATTCTGACATAAGTAATTTGAAGTCTGTGTATATAGCTTCATTAAGCATTTGGAAGGTTAATATTTTTCTGAATATACTTTTTATTTCTTTCAGAAAGCTATATTTAATTCTTTAAAAAGTGCAAAGAAGGTAGAATTTTTCTTTACTGTTTTATGACTACGTTTCAGAAAAGGCTTTCAGAGTTGTATTCCATATTTACATTTGTATTTCTCTACCATTTCAGAAGAACAGATTGAAATGGCTTTAATAGTTTTTTTATATAATTAATGGGGTTTTAATTTATTATTTCTTGATGAACAGATAAAAGCAGCTCAGATTGCAGCAACTGAACAGTCATCATGTCTCGAACACGGCAGCCCCCACTTGTAACCGGTATCTCTCCCAATGAAGGCATCTCATGGACAAAAGTGACAATTAGAGGAGAAAATTTGGGAACTGGACCTACAGACCTCATAGGTAAGTTGGAAAAACACCTTTTTGGTACTGCAGAAGGTAACATTTTAGATATGATTAGAGATAAATTTTTTTCATGATAGAATCTGTGTTGGATATTATGAGGAATGCCCTTTACACAAATATGCACTTGAATCCATAAATTCAAGGCTGCTGCCCGATGTGTAACTAATCAGACTGACTGTACCTTTTTAGGTGAACCCTTAATCTGACTCAGCATCCTGTGCTGAACATGAACAGGAAGAGTGAATGCTTATTGCAGTGTACTAGAAGAAGGTAGACATAATGAGATGCTCCTTTGTTACTTTCTCAGGAACTGAGAATTTCCGCCTTGAAATTCTCATGTCAGAAGTGTTTTCAGTGTATTCAGAAAGTCACTGGGGGTTGCTATTCCTTGAAGTAGTGTAAAGTCGGTTTGTGTATCTGTCACAGTTATGACAAAGCAGGTTCAGTGATTTAGCTACACAAGATGTGAAGAACCCTTTTCATTTCTGTTTTGATTTTTGACGTGGTAATTTCATTTGAATCATCATAGCTCTTGCGCTGAGGGAGGGGACAAGACCTTTTCACTGATTCGCTGGGTCACAGACGTTGTTCATTACTGCTCTCTTGCTTCCTTTTCAGGCTGAAAGGTTTTAGCTTATTTAAGTTTTCTGCATATATCCTTGGCCTTTCTTCTTGCTCTTCAGTGAATCTCTTGGTTTCACTACCAGTTGTGGGTGAGACATCTTGGTTGTGTGCAGTGCAGGATGTGAATGCCCTGTGGCATAACACTGTACTTTCACTTTTGTTTTGTATTTCGTCCGTAGAGTTCTGTTTTCTGTATATCTCCTGCTGAGAATCAAACTAATGTTTCTGTTGTTCTGCCTACTATAGTTCCATGATTAAATGCATGAGGATTAGTAGTCAGTTTGAGCCTGCCGTCTGGGTATTAAAGTTTTGCCTGCGTGCATCTTGTCTTTGTTCATTAAATTTCAGCTGTTGTATTATAATATCTGCATTATAGTGCATCCACTCAGTCTGATAAGTTCTGGCTTGCATTTTTTTGGGGTTTATGGTCTTCATGCTCTGAATAAATGAATATCATCAGCAAACTTTATAACCACTTTATCTTGTCATTTATAAATGTACTGAACATAAGTGATCCCGGCATATACCCTGTGCAAACTTTTCTCAGTCAAAACACATCATTTACTGTAACCCTGTTTCTATCTTGCTGAGCTATTTATCCATTAGAGGTTCATATCCTATAGCTGCTTCATTTTCTTAAGCCTTTCGGGAAGGACTCCATAAAATCTTCCGGAAATCCAAGTTAACCGTAACTAAAAATCTTCTGGAAATTGAAGTTAACTATAACTACTGGAATTTCCCTTATTTCTTTTGTAAGTTATGCATATGTGTACTTCAGTAGTCATGTTAGAGACAATTTGTCTAATTTGTTGTGGAATCACGACTCCTCTGAAGGCCACTGGAATTTTGTTTGGCTTTGCTAGAAAAAATATTTCACTTCATGGCTGTAAACCAAGATTCACAAATTCCATTAATGGCCACCACATTGAGCTTTATGGCCAAGCATAAGCTACTACAGTTTTCCTCTCCACTTCAGTTTACTGTATCTCAAAAGGGGAAGTAGTATTTTCCTGAGCTGCTAGATGAAGGTGCAGTACAATGTAGAATCCATATTGAGAAATCCTCAAATAACTGATGATGTTAGGGGTGAGTATATTTCTGTGTATTCGTGTGGCTGATGTACTTCAGTAGCCTCATTATTTCATTGGTATGGTCCTCTTAAAAATGATCAGTGCTGTGTTCTTGGAAGGAAGACGCGTCCTGAACTGTACCGCAGTGTTACAGATTACCAACTGCTAATATTTCTTCTTGTATTTCTTTTAGAGTAACATTTGTAACACACAGCTGCTAATAATTTTATGCTTTGAGGTAAAAATAAATAATGCATTGCCTTATTATTTCCTTAGCTCAGTTGTCAGCTTTCTCCAGTGACTAAGGCCCCAGATATGTGAAGATTTCTTTTAATGGTTAAATTAGGCATGTAAATATTCCCTGTGACTTGAATAGAAATACTTGCAAAAGTCAGGCTTTGTAGGCATGAGAGGTAAGCGAGTTTGAGTGAGGTCTTTATAAAGTTTATAGAGTTTGAGATGCATTAGTGTAAAATGAAAAACAAGAAACTTTTTTTCTATATATAAACAGAGTATCACATAATAGAAGAACATTCTTTTGGTTTCATTTAAGAGAGCCTTCTAGTAATCTCTTTGTATTTTTGAAACCAAATAAACTTTTTATTTGTAACTCTATAGCTCATGGTACAAAATGTCAAATCCAGGAGATACCTCTACCATTTGCGTTTTCAAGGTTTAGTTTGTCTTTTAAGAGATTTGCAGCTGTATTTTTTAGACATTGTAAAATTGTCCGTATATAAGCTTAGCCAAAATCAGAAAGTCTCCATAAGAGTATTACTTATGCCTATTTATAGAAAGACACATAAAAACTAGAAGCTGAGAATGATGTTCTCAGAGATCTTTGTACCATGCAACAGATTCAAATTAAATTTTATTTAAAGAGAAGCTTCCTATTTCTGGAGAAAGAAATGTGGTAACTCTGCTATCAAAACTTCTCCCCCAACATGCCTTTATTTGTTTTAGAAATTGTATTGTGCCATTGCCATGTTTCATGTGGTATATAAAATGTTGATAGAGACTTAACTTTCTCTTCCATTTTTAAGATACAGGCAAAGGCTGTTTCCTGCCATTTCAAAAGTGTTGGACCTTGTGATCTTGTTCTCTTGAGAGCTTTTGGAACCTCTGATGAGTAGACAGTAATTGATACAAGGATCTTCAAACAGTAGTTCAACATTTTTTACCCTACTAAATTGCTATAGCTTAGTTCTGGATTTTAAAATATTGCTTAATTTAACCATGAATTCAGAAAATCTGAGGTGAAAAAATCTTGATTAATTGTTTGGACAAAGTATTTCAGTTAGTTCCTATCACAGTCTTTTTTCCTTTGCAGAAGATACTAGCATAAAACTGTAAGAGATGTAATAATATAACAATAGAACATAAGGTTATATTATTGCATATATGTAATATACATCATAATATATGGGTTTTTTCCTTTCCCTCTTGAAACTAAAACCTGACCTGGTTAAAATTTTGTGAATAAATAACCAAATTTTTTTTTTTATTTTTAAGTCTTTCTGGGTGTATATCCTATTTCATCTCACTCCCCTCCTTTTATTCAGAAAGAATGTTTTCAAAATAAATCTATTGTCCTTCCCCAAGTAAAATTAATGTTGGTTGTAATAAGATTCAGTGCCTTTCCATTTTTTTATTTTTTGGATTTCATTTTCAAGATAGTTTTTGGCAGGGAGTAATGCATTTTTATGTCTGACAGCCATGAAAACTGCCAAATTTGTCTGCTGTGTCATGTCAGAGACTTAAATTGTGAGAAAAAATAAGTGTGAAGCTTTGGTACTGAGCCACATGTGCTGACCCTTTTCTGTCTCTAAGTATTTTCTAAATTGGTCAGAGCTTTCTAAAAATTAAAAACAAAAGTCAAGCCAACAGGGGAGGAACTGCTCTGCCTGACTAATGCGTACTCCAGTACAGCCAACATGCTAGTACAGCCTTGTCCTTTTGGCCCTGAGGCAAAATGTTTCTAGCAAAGGGTGTTATTTAAAAAGAACTTAATGAAGTTGTTCTCCAAATTGATACTCGAGCAGTTAGGATCTTGCCAGTTTTTCCGGACAGCGAAACTCCAGCTAGGAATATGGAAATTGTTGATCTAGATCTGAGAAAACAATCCATCTATTCCAGCCTCCAGAGTCCTGATCTGACCAGAACCAATCGGTTGGTGACCAGTTGGATTGATGAGACCAATTTGATGTGAAATCTCGGGAAGCCTTGGACCTTTCACCTTGGCTCTTAAGTCATAAGAGGCGTTCTTGAACGCTAAAGCTTGTCAGTCTCTTCTGTGAGAAGAGACCTTCCCGTATTTCATAGGGTGTCATCCTTCTTGTGAGAAAGTATAGAAGAGGGAGTAGATGAGCATTACATGATTATTCTTTTGTATAACAAGGGCAGTTTATTCATCAGAATCAGTCTTGCATTGTGGATTTTTTACAAAAGAGATAGGGACAGAATATTTTTCAATTAATACCACTTCAACCAAAACAGCCTTCTGTGTCCACAAATGTACTGCTAAACAGATAAGGTTGAAGAAACATTGCTCATTGTGAATATTTTACAGAGTGTCTTCTCTTTTTTTCTGTGCTGTCATATAGACTGAACTTGTGAAAGATTTGCTGTGTGCAGCTTTTAAAGGAAGTTTCACAGAAGTAGTAAGTTTCACAATACTGAACAGCAGTTTTCCAGTGTCTTGCACAGAAAATCTACTGTACTACATGAAGTAAAAGTCACAGTAGCCCAAAAGTGGTGGAAGAGATTAAAATAAGTTTTGAACAGCACTGCTTGTGTCTGATGAATTGTTGCTGGGACCAAATACCTGAAGTCACCTAGAAAACATCTGAAAAAATGTATTTGTGATTCCTTGACTGTAATTGACTTTAGGGGACTGGTGAAGGGTTATATAATTATGTAAAACACATGTGGCATCATAAATGAATTTGCATAGCAGAATTGCAAAAAATACTTCTATTCACAGTAGTATATTTCTTTTCTTTTTCTTTTTCCCAGGTTTAACAATCTGTGGGCACAACTGTCTCCTCACTGCAGAATGGATGTCTGCCAGTAAAATTGTGTGTCGAGTTGGACAGGCTAAAAACGACAAGGGAGACATTATTGTTACTACAAAGTCTGGTGGCAAAGGAACTTCAACTGTTTCCTTCAAACTGCTTAAACCTGAAAAAATAGGTATATTTCTTGTTCAAATCCACATCTATTTTCTTTGCTAAGCAAATATGTGACTGAATGCCTCTTTATATAAAATGTATGTTTGAAATGAGTCCACCTCAGGACAATTTTCAGTTGTTTAGAAAATGCAGAGTATATTAATAAAATGTCCAGAGAGAGAGAGAGAAACTCAGGGTATATGTAAAATTATTCCTTTCTCAATATCTTGATAAAACCCTCCATGATGAATGAAAAGTAGCCCTTTATTTTTCTTTGAGGAATAGCTCTAAACTTCTAAAATTTTAAAAAACGCAATAACAGATCCGGTAGTTACTCTTAAGTGTACTAGATAAATACAAAATCTGGACCATCTCATGAGCTTTACACCTAAATCCTGAGCTGACAGTTAATCTTTTAAAGAAAGTTGAGTCCTCAGTGCCATGTCTTGTTTGTAATTCAAACCATCCTGCAAGACAAAAAGTCTTAAGTATTTCTCATGAGATGCTTAACCACTGAAATTATTTTGCCAAGCAGTCTAGGACCTCTGCTTAACCTAGAATCCAGTCTAAATACCCTGTGGATTGAAAATGTTTCTCTCAGAACCCCTCATTGATGAAGCTGGATAGTTATCTTTCCTAACACAGGAGTTCCCACAAGAACTGTTTTAGGCTTTTATTCTCAGCCCTTCAGTGACAGTTAAATAAAATGTAATTTCTCCCAAGGTACAGTAATATCTTAATAATAGAAAGGTGAAATGTGTAAGTGCAAATGTTATACAGTGAAGCTTTTGGTGATGAGAGAGGAGAATTCATATTTTAAAATATGGGTAGGTGTGGGGATGGAGTAATTTCTGATGTTGAGTATCTGATGGGCATGTTAAAGGAGGGCAAGACCAATGGTATGACTGGCTCCATTTTCAGCTGAGATTCCAGGACCTGTTGTGCCTCACCTTTATGCATTGTCTGTGCTAAGGCACGGGAAGCAAAGTCAGTTCTGTGTCCTTGCGTGTGGCCAAAGTTCAGTTACGTTTTGGATAGCAAATGGGACAGAAAAGGAATTGTCCCTAAAATATGCAAATGAGAAGACTTTCAATTAATTGCTCTTTTGAAAGTAGCCGATAACAAGGTTTGGACCGATACCAAAATACTTACAGGAATGAAAATACTAATACTTTGTGGTCAGGAAAATGCTCCTAATGTACATGAAACTGTGCACTCTGCAAGAGGGTAATGTTTCATGCCCAGCCATGAATACCTTTACAGCAGCTGTAATAAAATAATTTAGCGTAATTGCATCCAGGTTGTTTTGCCATGTATCTTTCAATATATTACCTAGGCATGCATTTTCTATTTATCGGGATTTTTCAAATTAATTCAGTATGTTAGAAGTTGATGGTGCTGGACTGCTCTTGTTGTTTTAAGGATCTGTGCTTTGTTTTCTCTAGGTATCTTGGATCAGTCTGCTGTCTGGGTGGATGAAATGAACTATTATGACATGCGCACTGACAGGAACAAAGGGATTCCCCCCTTGTCCCTACGTCCAGCTAATCCGCTTGGTATTGAGATAGACAAGTGAGTACCAAATGCCTTTAATCCACTTTTTTAGTGGTTTTCTCTATATGTGTCTTTGTGAATTCCAGGGAAGTTTAATGATTTGCAGGGCAGGGAAAGATCTAAAAACACATACATCTATTAGCTGCTAGTCTTCTATTTGGTACTCAGAGTTGTTAGTGCACTTTGTATCCTGCTTCGTAATCCTCTATTTTGGATCATCAATTAGAACTGCAGATAATCTAAAAGCCTGATATATTGAACCCAAGTGATGGTTAGATTTTGAGGATTGGTAAATAACCTAAGGCTTCAGATTTATACGTTGTTGTTAGAGAATACCTACTGTTGCATTTGAGTTTCACGGAGCTTTTAAGGATGTTAGATTGCTATCTGTTGCTAAAATTGCACTGTAAAATGTGATTTATTATGCCACATCAGCTAGTTTATTTTATTGAAATACTAATACTGTTTTCCAGCCCACAGTCTTCTTTACTTTACTTCTTTAAGTATGGTGGAATTTAAGACTTTTTTTCTGAAATAGAAACTTTATAGTGAATGATAAGTGGAATTAGGAGTCTTTAAATGGGACTCTTTAAACCTGTCCGACTCTTAAAAATAGCGTCAGGAATACTTCTCTCAGTCAAGATGCCAGCTCTACCAAACAGAAGGCTATTTAAAATTAAACTATTACCAAAGTCTCATCTGCTGAATACTCGTTTGTGATTGGCAGTGCATTGGAAAAAATCAGCAGTGTCCATTGTTACCTTGTTTTGATGAGAAAGCTGCACTTGCCCAAAATCTGTATGGGATTTCTAGTGGATCCATGTTACCTTCCAGCCTCTGGATGCACATTTCTTTCCTAGCTTGAATATATATTTTTCTTTCTTTACCAAGTACTAACCCAAGTATTTTTTTAATAAGCTGGAGATTTTATCTCTTCAAGTATTTTTCTTCAGCCTTTGGTGTAACTTCTGACAGGTAATTCTTTCATTTTCCTCAGTTTTCCAATCTGACAAAATGTGGACCCTCATACTATGCAAAGTATTCCAGTGTGTTACTAGAAGACTTTCTGTCACTCTTGCACTCTCCCTCTCCTTTTTGTAAATTAAAAACCCCATAACAATCATTTTTACCACTGTGCTGCACAGGCAACTAGCACTGAATGCTTTGTTAGCTGATTCTCTTGAGTCGCTACTTATAGTTAAGACATTGTCAATATGATAGATTAAGAGTTATCATATAGAAACTTAAGCTGCGTTAGTTTAGAATTTGCTTAATTTAGAGTTACCTATTTGGATGTTTGTTAAATAGAAAGCCAATCATGTTATATTTTAAAGGTTTCTTCTGAAAGCTTTAGAAAATGTGTTACTGAAACTTCAGGTTTTGTGCAAAAAGAAATACATCAGAAACATGTAAATACAGCTAGGAAATAACCTTTTGGAGAAGGAGGGAATTAGGAAATCTTTGGGCAAGCATATCAAGCCTAGTTCATTGTTCTTGATCTCCCAGGTTCATTGCAGGAGAAGCAATGAACTGGCAAGCACCAGTTTGAGAGGTGTAACACTGATCAGTATAACCAGTAGTTGTGTGGAGGAATTGAGGGGTTGAATTGTGCAAAGGGGAAAGAGAGGAAAAGCCTGATCTGGCCTCGTGCTATGGTTGACAGCAGTGTTAATAGTTGTGACTATAGATGAACATTCTGGGTTTAATTAAAGAGTGCCTTCTCAATGGAAAATCTTTCATCATTATCTTAATAAATTAGAGCAATGCGATGTTTACGTCTATAAAATAATATCTAATACCATATAGTTAAACTCACATGTTTGCAAATACTTTACATGTGGGATGGGTAAGTATTGAGAAGTTATACAAAGTAGTGGAAAAAGGTAAATGTAAACTAAGAAAGAGAGTGAATAAGCAAGAAATTAGCTATAACCATTACTAGCTATGGGAATATTTGTCACTAGAAGTGATAAAAATTGTTAGGATGCTTTAAAGTAAGACATCCCAATATGATCCTGATAATACTATTGTGTATGCAGATAGGACTCTGCAACATTACGGATCTCTCTTTTATTCATACCTTTGGCTTCTTTAAACTTTCTCTTTAAATGTGTGCAAATTGGGATGTATTTTAATTTTGAAGCTGAAGCATTTGGCATTGGTCTGACCTGTTGGGATTTGCAACCGTTGCAGCCTGATGGCTGACAAGGAAGGCAGAGGAGTGCCTTGTGTTTGTTATGCAAATAGTGGTAAACAAAAAAAACATTAATGGAGAAGCTCAGGGAGGAAAGCAGTGAAAAACAGATGTGATAAAATGGAATAGGAATAAACTATATAGGAGCACACTGAAGAGAAGGCATAGGAAGGTCGTTAGACTAGACTGAAAGCGAAAGAAGCCCTCCCTGTAGAAAGTGGTATCAGGCATCAGGCTTGGTTTTAAAAGTTGCCTTTTTAAACTTTTGTGGCCTTTTTAAACCTTTTTTATGGTCTTTTGTTCAATTAAAATGTATTTTAAAAGTAATTGTAGCTTTGGAACCATTCAAGTGGATGCTTTCAAGGTGCTGCAAATGAGACCTTGAAATAATAGAAAAAAGGTCTTGTAAGTAATGAAGAGCTTCAGTACAGCATTGCTAAATTATTAGGCATGCACAGGGACAAAAAAAAAGTTATTCAGATTCAGTAGATAGAAGATTGGAGTTTAATTGGGAATGACTGAGATTTAAGTAAACAAAAGGTTTGAACTGTGAATTAAGGGAAATATGTAATAGTGGGTCTGATGTTCTATTAATAATTAGAATACTGCCTATAGATACATTGCAGGAGTAACACATATATATATATATATATATATATATATATATACTCAAAACACGCACTGGAATTGTCTTTCATGTTCATATTCAAATGTTGCAAGGATGCCAAAAAAGCAGCCATGTATATACAGTCATCCTTCTGGCTGTTCTTTAACATAATCAAGGTATTTTAAATGTTACATGTATAGTCAAGATATTTTAACTGTTACATCTATGCATAAAGTTCAGGCCATCATCTTTCAGCCTGCAAGTTTAGCTAGTAGTAAGTATACATAACTGCTGGCTGATAAGTTCTTGATATTTTCCAAAAATTAGTTGCAGTTCTTGTGTCATATAACTAAGAATCTCACTTGGTAATAAAAAAGAACACTTATATTGTAATGAGACTTGAACTTGCTGGTTCTTGTGTTTTGGTGGTGGTGACCCTTGAAGTCACAAATATATTTGTAGAAGAGTGTTTGCACACATTTGTTCTCCTGCCTTCCTAAAAGTTATTCATTCATCTTCTAAAACACAGAGCTGGTCCAATCAGATAAGGTTTTTTTGGCATTGCTGTAACTTAGTGCCTATTGTGTGTATGCTGTGAGGTATTCAATTCCCACCAGAAAACAGGTATTTAAAATACTTAATCTTTGAGTTCTAGTTTTTAATTTTTAGTATGGGGTAAAGACTGATGCAAAGGTTTAGTGTGCTATCACTATCTTTATGCTGGCTTTCAGTGCAAAGCAGGTCTGTGCCACCTTCCTTCCCAGGGAGTATTCCTGGCTGTGGTGTTATGCAGATGTGGCCAGGCACCCTTACAGAAACATTGAATCACAGAATTCTTACAGTTGAAGATCTTCAAAGTCATCAAGTCCAACCTTTGACCAATCCCCACCTTGTCAACTGAACCGTATCCTCAAGTGCCACGTTCAGCCATTTCTTGAACACCTCCAGGGACAGTGACTCCACCACCTCCTCTGGGCAGCCCATTCCAATGCCTGACGACCCTTTCAGTGAAGAAGTTCTTCCTCATGTCCAACCTGAACCTCACTTGTTGCAGCTTGAGGCTGTATCCTCTTGTCCTGTCACTGGTTGCTTGGGAGAAGAGGCCGACCCCCACCTGGCTACAACCTCCTTCCAGGCAGCTGTAGAGAGTGATAAGGTCACCTCTGAGCCTCCTTTTCTCCAGGCTAAACACCCCTAGCCCCCTCAGCCACTCCTCACAAAATTTACTCTCTAGACCCTTTACCAGCTCCATTGCCCTTCTTTGGATGTTCTCCACCATTCAGTCTTCTTCTGAGTTGAGGGGCCCAGAACTGGACACAGCATTCAAGGTGCGGCCTCACCAGTGCTGAGTACATGGGGTGGTCACTGCCCTAGTCCTGCTGGCCACACTGTTGCTGATACAGGCCGGGTTGCCCTGGGCCTTCTTGCCCATATGGGCACACACTGGCTCATGTTCAGCCACTGTCAGCCAGCACCCCCAGGTCCTTTTTGCCAGGCAGCTTTACAGCCACTCTGTCCCCAGCCTGTAGCACTGCCTGAGGTTGTTGTGACACAAGCAGGATTCAGCCTTGTTGAACCTCATACAGCTGGCTTCAGCCCATCAATCCAGCCTGTCCAGATCCCTCTGCAGAGCCTCCCTACCCTCCAGCAGATCAGTACTCCTACCCAGCTTGGTGTCATCTGCAAACTTATTTAGAGTACACTCAGTCTCCTTCTCCAGATAATTGATAAAGATATTGAACAGGACCGGCCCTAATGCTGACCTTTGGGGAATCCCAGTAGTGACCATCTAACACCTGGAGGCAACTCCATTCACCACCACTGTCTAGGCATGGCCATCTAGTTTTTAATCCAGCAAAGAGTACACCTGTGCAAGCATTGGGTTGCCAGCTTCTCCAGGAGAAATCTTGAATAGGTTGCAGGAAGAAAAAGAGTGTGCAGAGTAGTTGTCTCAGTCCGAGAAATGTGGAACTTGGTGTGAAATTCTGACCTTAGCAGCGATGTGGCAGTGCTTGGGTTGGTTTTAGAAGTTTAGCGCTGTTACAAAAGCAGGTTGGTAACACAAGATCATTCAGAATTTTGTACGGTTCTGGGAGAGATTATGTCTCATAGACACCAGTTGAAATATGTTGATGGAAAATTTAGGTCTTCCTGAGATTTGTGAATTAATTGCTTGTTTGGAGGTACCACATACTTCCCCCTCCTGCACGACAAGTCCTTGTTTAACCAAGGGTTCCCTGACTCCTCTAACTACTCTGTTAGACTAAGAAAATGCATTCTCTGCAAAACAGTAGCATCAGTCAGACCTACTAGTGGCTAGAAAATTTTTGAATTGTGTTTGTTGTTTTGCATGTAGCAGAGGTCACTCTGGTGGGTCCATCTCGTACATGAAAGCAAAGGCTGACATGCTAAGTACATTCCACATACTTCTGTATCCACCCACTCAATACAGATGCTTCCCTCTTCCCACGCCAGCTTCCAAAATAGTTCATCTGGGAGAAGGAAACAGATGATCTTATGCTGCCACCTAATGGTAAACATCAGCTTGCTGCCATGAGATCGGAAAAGACTTTCTGGAGGCTGAGATGTTTCTTTTTAAATGGCTTGTATGGAAATGCAGCAAATTTCATCACTGAATGTGATGGATGTGTGGAAACTTGATCACAGAGATGCATGCGAAAAAATTCTGAAAGCTGAAGCAGAGAGTTGCAGTATAGTCCTAGCTTTATGACATTAAAAAATAAAGTAGCACTTACTTCTTGTTAGGCTGATGCATCAGCTGCAGCTACCAGCCTATAATATCTTAGTAGATTTCTCTTACCACATTCTGCTAGTTTTAAAATACAGTGGCCACTTTGTTTTCATATTTCTAATGAACCCAGAGCTACTAGGGAGGAATTGCCAGAGTACACCCTTGTCTTGTTGCTGTAGGAGAGACCTTTGTTAACACCTTCTGATTTGTCCTGTTTAGTCTACACCAGTGTCCCTTATGTTGGTCTTTTTGCATGCATTATTAACACAGTACAGCTGGTACAAAGCCAGCTTCAAGGAGTCTGACTGGTACCAAACAGAGGGGGAGTGTACAGCAGCTCTAGCTGGAGCTTGTTTATGCTGGTTGCTATTCAGAATCTGTGTTTATTTAAAGTTGCTCCTTTTGACCTTTTGTAAACTCCTGTGGAACTGAGCTTCAGATTACCTTTTGGTGGCTTTATCTTGCTTTGGGACCCACCTTTAATCTGCAAATATTATCGTATATGCTGAAATTATTACTGTAAGATCCTGAAGTTCTGGGAGCAAAACAGTTTTTACAGAAAAATTACTACTTGCTAAGATGCGTTCATTGTCAGGCTTTGTTATTTAGTATCCGTTGCATCCTGTTGCTCTTGGTTGTGACTGCTTGGAGGCTGTGATTTACCCATTAAGATCTCCAACTAATCTCTGGAAAATATAATTGCTGTGTATGGGCACAAGTTCTGTAGTAGAATTTGTAAGAGGCCATGTATCCTGTGCTGTTAAATCAGGTTTATTGCTATTAGGCTATACAGAACCTAAAGTTTGGGGTGGTGCAAGGAACGACTTCTATTTACGGGCGCTTGTGGCGCAAGTGAGTTGATTGTGCTCCACATGTTTTGAGTCCGAAGTAAATGTGTACATGGAAGCAAGAACCACTACACCTAATGTTGTATGACTGTATTAACTATACTCAAAATGTGTTTGAGGGAAGTGAAAGTGTATAGTGGCTTGTAACCAAATGTTTTTTTGTTATACTTCTCATTGATATAACCACTATGTGAGATCTCAATTTTTTTCATATTTGGAATTGTTACTGAAGGATGAATAAGACTATTTTAAAATGTTAACTGTAGGTCTAGTACCAGATCTAGTTCTGTTGTAGGTAAAATAGTGTGCCTAGCAGAAAGTTCTAGTATACAAATCCAGGATGTGTACCTTCGCTGAAATTGTAAAGATAGTGTAATACTTAGGGTTGTCAAGGGTGGTAAGCTTCACTCTTCTTTTTCTGAGGTTTTCTGGATTCAATTTGTGGTTACCAGTTTCTTTTACAGTGATTACTTTTATTAATGATTAAGTATTTTTCCTGAAGTGATTCTTGTATAATGAGCAAATCAACAGAAAAATGATTTACAGTTTAATTGCATGGCATCATGATCTAAGCTTTTGCTACTAGTTCATCTTCACTCCGTAATGTTGAAAAGAATAAACCAGAAATACTTTCTCAAGTCACATATGGGCTTGTTTATAAGTAAACGGTAAGCAAGTTTTCATGAGAACATCTTCCAAAAACTGACTTATTTAATTTACTAATGGAAGTTAATGAAACAAACTTGTGTGTATGTGGAGTCAGTCTCTTTTTAGATGCATCTGGCCAGACATTCTAGAAATACAGTTGCTTTCAGTTTGAGCATTTTAGTGAGCAGTTTGTTTTGAAGACAGCTGTAGCAAGTCTGTGTGTAGCAAACTGTAGCATATCTGTTAGTGGAAAAACTACTGGTAAAATGTATGATAAAAATAAGAATACTACACCATGGAGTATAACATATTGTTAACATACCTCACACATTCACGTTCATGTTTCTAGTCTGTTGTGACTATGTCTAAAATATGTCTGCACAGATAAAAGCATTGTTAATTTATGGTTCTACACGAATACATCTGCTGGAAAAAAACTTCTAATAACTTTTAAAGGCAGTCAAACATCAAACTGAAAAAAATTCCATCATTTCTGTCCCCTTGTCTGTAGACAAGTTTCATTTCCAGTAATTGATTACATCTATCTTGATCTTTCTCTCTCTCTATATATATACGAAAAAATTAGTTTCAGTTTTTTCCTCTAGGAATTGTATAGCTCATGCATAAGTTTAAATTGTCATGCATATCCCTTATAAACTTGCAGTAATGAGTAGCATTTGGTAGTGGTATATTTGAATGTGTGTGCTTTTTGTGTTATATCTGTTTCTTTTGGTTTTGGAAAACATACTTGGAAATTCTGAAAATATGAGTGAAATCCTGCTTCTGTATTGATTACATTCACTTAAATAATGCTTGCACAGAATGTCCAGATCTCTTCTGAAAACTCAAATTTGTTTTCTTGGTTTGGTTTTTTAGTATTAAAAATGCAGTTGTCCACAAAGATGTCACCATGTGTGGATCTAATATAAATGCTTTTTGTGCAGTTGTACTGTGTGTCACAGTACAGTCCTTGAAGTTCATGTTCCTACTGGGCACTTTCGACTAATTTGAGGGTAAAATAAAGTATCTTAAATTGTCTTTAAACGAAGAATAAATGGAAACTTTCTTCTTCTTCTTTTTCCATCCATCAGCATTCTCTGCTTACTGTCATTCATGAAATATAAGGTCATTGAAAATCCTGAATCTCACTACTTACGTCTTAAGGTTTTATTTTAACATCGTCACTTTTTCATTGAACACAGACAAATGGTGGGACCCTCGTTTTTGCTTGCTACATTTGTTTCTCACACTATTTTCTCTGTATCTCTCCTTTTCATATCTGTCATCACTTTTCCTTGCATCTCATTTGATTTTTTTTTTCTGGTTTTTAAAAAGTATTGTTTCTTGCTCCTGCTGTAATCAGGTGATACTGATGAAAGACTTCTGTACCATGTCATTATGTACGTAGGTCCTTTGTACCTGCTTGTGCTAATGGCCATTTGGATATGAAAAGAAACTTCCAGGAAACAACTCCTCTCTATATAATTGTACTTTTTAATGTGCCCGCCTTTAGATTTGTTTCACTTAATCTGCTGTTTGCTTTTTGTAATAAAAACAGTTTTAACTATCTTGAAACATGTTTAGATTACAGAAAAAACTAAAACTAACAAATCACTGCTATGCCATTTAAATGGCTTTTCATATGTGTTAAATGGAATTCTTATAACTGAGTCTAAATTGCTACTCCCACCCAAGTTTGCTCTCAAATGCAAAGTACGGCAGATTTTCATTTGCATACGGTATACTTTGAATAGCAAAGCTCACCTAACTTGTGAGCCTTGGAGAGGTACTTCATTGTCTTTTGAGCTGGATGTTGTGATCCAAAAATGACATAGTAAATTTTTGGAATAGATGAGAATATTTCTGTTGAAAGGGACATAAGTCCATCTAGTCCAACTGACTGACCCATTTAGGACTGACCAAAAGTGATTTTGTTTGCCACAATTAGTCTCTGAAGATGGGATGCAGCTGGTGGTGAGGATGAGAGGAGGGAGTGCACCTGGTGATGTATTGAGTGCATGGTGGAATGAATATGGCCAAGTGTTGAGTGTGTGTCTGGACTGAGGGATGAAGGTTGTCATGTTTTCATCAAAAAGTGCTTTAAATATTTTTATTACACAGACTTAAAGTAAATGGAATACATTTTCTGGATGAGTATCTTAGAAACTACTTACAGTTTTAAAAATGCTGTTGAAGAGAATCTGTTTTCACAAGGAATTGGCTCGCATGCTTTCTTCGTGCATTTGTAAGACTGAATAAAAACTAACAGAACCTCCTGGTTGTCACTTGAGATAAGCCTGTTTTTCCTTTGTTTTGTGTACGGTGAACAGACAGATCAGTGTGTTCTGTTTTGGAAGAGAATTATTTTAACTCAGTATTTTTTTCAGCATTTTTATATAATGGAAGTATATTCTACGTATCTCCCTTTCATGTTTCTGTGTGACTTCTGCTGCTGAGGAACCAATAGACAATAATGGTGTCGAGAGATCACTTACAAGCTGTCAAAATTTTGATGTCCTGCCATTTTAAAGTTAAATTGAAGCATTTTGTACCAACAATATTTCTGTCTTATGTGTAATGGTGAAATCAAAATGGCAAAATTAGTTTTACTTTGATTAGATTTCAGTCTTTCCCAGTCACATTAAATGGGTCTGTAATAGCAGATTTAATTTCGAGGTGAGATACAAGTTAACATTTCCATCTTATAGGGAAATTATTTGGGGTTTGTTGTTAGTTTGGGGTTTTTTGTGACTCTTTTACTTGTAAACTGTACACAAGACTATGTTTCACTGAAGAAATTAATATTCATTTTTCAGGGGCAGATTTCCTCAAAAAGATTTAGAGTCACTGTTTCCTGGGATGAGTGCTGATTTCACAAGTGAAAACTTTTCTGCTGCCTGGTACCTGATCGAGAATCATTCGACAACAAGGTTTGTTGCTATCATATAGGTTATTGTTTTAAATGCAAGTCACTGATGGTATTTCATTATGCAGGAGATGTGTCAATGGTGGTTTGCATTTACACCAATAGAACTGTAATCACGATTGTCTCTGGTGTTTCTGCTTGGCCTGAAACTTGAATCAACCAGTTTGCTTAATCTGCTTCTGAGAAAGACCTTATTTTTAACCAGACCTAATTTATGATGGGGTTTTTTTCATCCCTGTGCCCCCATGTCAGATGGAAGCTGTCTTTCTTCAAACTTTAGGAATCAAGAAGTTGGCATGGCCTTGAGTGGAAACTCCAGGTGTTAAGTCATGAACAGAGACACAGGTTATGGCCACTGAACAGATTGCCAAAACTGTTAGTATCAATTAGGTTGTAGTTAACACTTGTGGAAAATGCTGTAGTAGCAGAAGTTGGACAAGCAAGTAGGATCTTTGAGGTAAATCCCTTAAAATCTTGGCAATTAAGATCTTAATTTAGAAATATAGTTCATAGTATGTACTTACATTAATGTATTATATAAATATATTTTTGCATGTATAACTGAGTTCCAAAACTTTTTTCTGCTTGTGTTCACATAATACTGGAAGCTATTTTTAATAGAGAAGATGAGGTTTTTTTGTTGTTTTCAGCTGGGTATTCCAATTACTATTTTAAAGGGAAATACCACTTTGCAAATTGATTTAATTTTGTTTCCTACTGGTAGAAAAAGGTATGAGTTGCTTCTAGGTTTTGGGAGTGGGAGGATATTTGGGTTTTGGAGCTCCAGAAATAACCATTACTCTACTTGGGAAATACTTAAATTTCCTCTCAAAATGATGGTACTTTAAAGGGCCAGAACAGCAAGAAAACGTTATTACCTAATACATGTATAGTGACAGCATGTTTTGAAATCAAGTAACTAAGAGGAGTTATTCCAAATTAATTCTGTCTGTCAGAATCTGATAACTTTGGGCATCATCAAGTTTCTTTAAAAATTGAGGGGCTAATAAACTGATAAAGAGCAAACAGCTTTTGATGTAGCTGTTCATAAAACATTTCCTTGATGTTTGGCCCTTGGACTGTTGCCACTTCATTGCTCATCCATGTGGGAACCAGTGACACTGCCAAGAGAGATGTAGAATAGATCACAAGTGATTGCAGACAGATTGCAGACTGGGGACAACAGTGAAGAGTGTGGAAGCCAGGTATTCCCTTTGATTTACACGTGAAGGGGAAAGCTTCAGGTAATAGGGATGCATCCTGTTGATTCACAGATGGCTGTACCCCTGGTTTCAAAAGCTCTTTCAAATGCATTTTACTTCTGTAGCCAGATCCGTGACTAAAGAGAAAAGACTGCTAGTGAGAGATGGAATTCATTTGAGAAAGTGGGATGGGAGCGTGGGAGCATCCTTGCCAGCAGGTTTATGCTTCGATGTCAGAAACTTCAAATTTGGAATATCAGGGGATGGTGATAACAGCCTGCAGTTAAATGAAGGGACAGAGTGCTGTAGGTAGTTACAAAACTAGCTGGAAGTGTCTAACCTCAAGTGCCTTTACACACTCATGTGCTGCCTGAGAAACAAGTAAGAGAACAGAGCTCCACGTAGAATTAGACAAACATACCACTGGAATAAAGTGGGATAGCTCATGTACCTAGTATTTTGGAATGGATAGCAAGAGGCCACCTGAAAAAGATACCTAGGAAGGAAGAGAGGAGCTTGACCTTCATGTGAAGAACAGCTGGAATAAAGCTATGGTCCCTGTTATGGAGAAGGGTGGTTGAGATCTTGTTCAGTAGTCTAGAATGGGTGACATCGCAGTGGCGTGAGGAAGTGAACAAAATCTTCCTTAAGCAACTTGGGGAAGTTTCCAGAGAGCAGATCCTGGTTCTTGTACAAGGCTTTAATGTCCTTCGTATTTACAGGAGGGGCAGCAATCCCAGGAGGCTTGTGAGTTCTGGGAATGACTTCTAACATAACTGCAGTGTGGGCCTTCAGGGATGCTGCTCTTCTGAATCTGATTCTTGCTGGCAAGGCAGGGAATGTGATAACCAGTGGCAGCCGTGGCTGTAGCAATTGTGAAATAGTTGAATTCAAGACCCACAGGGGTGTGCGAAAGGCAAGCAGGAGAGTACACACTTGGGATTGGAAAGCAGTCATACAGATGACAATCCAGCATTTGTAAAAGTTGACTGTCTAGTGCAAATCATCTTCTGGGATGTATCAGCAGCAATGTGTTAGGTAAGATATGGAGATAATTATTGTGCTTGGCATTGTTAAAGCTGCAGTTGAAGTGCTCTGCCCGGCTATGGCCACTGCTTTAAGAAAGATGTGAGAGCTGAGCCACAAGCTCAGGAGTATATAAATATCAGTGGCTATACAGCTTGAATGAGTTAGGTGCTTTTAAAAAAGAAAAAACATTTTTAACACTTTGTATAGTATCAGCTTAAGTATTTCATCCTTCTTGCTGAAAAAATTCCATCGATTTGTGTCTTTGCATGTCAACAGTTTCAAGTAATGATCTCTTCTGTCCAGTGGAATAAGAAGTGTTAATTTGTACTTTTGCTTGAAATCTGGAGTTTTTTGCATATGAACCCCATTTATATTGGTTTATAAAATCCAAATCTTAGTGTTGAAGGTCCAAGAGCAGTGTAAAACTCAACAGGAGTAAATGCTCAAAGGGTAGGGTGAATCCAGTTATGTTTTGAATGTAATTATAAGTATCTCTTTAAATCAAGAAGCAGCAAAACTGTTTTGGTTGGGATTTTTTTCTTCCCAATTAAAATATTAAAAATATTCTGGAATTGTATAAATATCTCTCCCATATAATTTGTGCTGTTTTTCTGGAAACACAGCAATGGTTTAGTTCTTGTCCTCTACATAACCTTAGCTATTGGAAATGGTAAATGTGTGGTGCACTGACATTTTGGTTAGCTTATGTCTGTTTTTTCTTTGAAGGACATTCTTTTTAAGAAATCAGTATAACATCCTTTTAACTAATTCTTTTAATCCTAGCAATATCCTGACAAATATAAATAAACTATTTTGACACAATATTAGATCATCAGATAACATGAAACAGTGCTTAAAAGGAGAACTATACAGATTTTTGTTCCTTTGAAAGTGCTGCTGGTGAGTACTTCTCATAGACCCAAGTGGACCAGTCCAGGTAATGAGTAATGTTATTTCTGTCCAGCAGATGGAAACAGAAAATTAGGCAAAGTGTTGTGACATCATCAGTATAAAAAGAAAAATGCTTCTAAGTGCACCAGTGTGCTTTGTCTCCCAGTAGGTGGTGATAGCCTTCTCACTGTCTGGGCTAAAATTTGGGTTGTTCTCTTAATGTGTCTTTTTGTACCATCTCTTTTTAAAATGGGCAGAATATTGTTGGAATTGTCTTATGTCTTAGTTTTCTACATTATTGATCACTCTTCTCACAGAGGAGTAGTGCAGTTTTTTGTTTCATTTTTTTGTATTAGGGAGATAGCTTTTGTCTGCAGCTAGGAAGAAAGACTTTAAGAATGAAAATCATGTGCTATATTTGTATTTCTGAGCTTGTTCATGGTGATGTTTTTATAGTTAATCCAGTAATATAACTACTGAGGTTATATTAATCATCATCAGCAAAAACATTATATACAATTAATGAAGATTTATTCACAGCATAAGACTTCTCAGTTAATTGCATGTGCTTGCAAAAAATAAAGATGTGAACTCAAATGTAAACTGGCAAAAATTGAGAAATATGAGGAAACTAAGATTAAAAGAAAGCTACCCTACCAACAACAATGATGAGTTGGCAATTTATATTGCCCTATGAAGTGTCTTTCAAAAATATTTCAGCAGATGGCATATAAAAACCATACCTTCATTAAGCAGGAATCTGTTTAGCTTTTCTTTATTTTGCACTAATATTGTATTCAATTCTGAACTTTATGTCCAAACCAACATAAAAATATTGAACAAATTCAGAAACAAAAGTGAGAAAGGGTTGTGAATAAAGCTGCAGAGTTAAACAAATGTCATTATTGAAGAGACTTCTAACATCTCAGTAGTTAATCTACTGTGTACTAAGTGTAGTGAATTCTACTGTCACCAATTTAATATGGTACAGACAGTTAAGTAAGAGCAATGTTGCATGTTTAGAAGAAACATCTTGACTATTTTGTATTATAAAGAAATCGCTTCTATCACAAGTGATAGGAGCCCTCCATTTAGGGTTGAAACTAAAAAACTGAGATCTTTAGACTAAGAATAAATTCTCATTATTGAAAAGCACACTCGTTAGCAATTACTTGGCCCTTACTAGTTGTTCTGAAAGTAATTGGCTTTATTTTCTAGGTAGTTTGTTCTGTTTATTCATTAGTTTACCTTATTGTCTGAACGTCTCTGAGGTTTTCTTGTTTGTTTTCAGTTTTGATCAGCTCAAAATGGCTGTTGTGAATTTGAAGAAACAAGCCAATAAGAAAAATGAAGGGAGTCTAGCTTATGTGAAAGGAGGTCTCAGCACATTTTTTGAAGCACAGGATGCTCTGTCAGGTAAAAATGCTTTGCACTTGCAAACTATAGGTTAAAAGAAAAGACTTATGTGCATGTATCATTGAATTTAATACTAAAAATATTGTTTCTCTTCACAGTCTGTAATAAAATTGTATAATGAGCCCGAAATCTGTGTTATGTTGGTCGCAAACTAGAACTGGCTAGCTGATTGTTGTGGTTTATTTGCAAAACATGTCACCAGCTGTAACTTACAGGAATTGGAGGCATTCGATCAAATTGCTTAGACCACAAATGCAAGAAAGAGAAGTGTTAAACTGGAGCTAATATTAAGATGACTTGCAAACTGTAGCAACAGAAAAAACCTGATTTTATGATGCCTTATTCAATAGTCAGACGGTAATATTTCTATGAATATTCAGCCACTTGTTCCTTTGGGAATCAGAGAGCCTTTTTGTTCTGCTTGCCATTGGGAGAATGCAGCACACTAGTGAAATTATTGAAGTTGCCATTTTTATACATATATATTTGTTGTATGTAGATACACACAGACACTCCTAAAGCATAAAATGTCTCTCAGGTCAAAGCTCATTGTGTGCTATTGTAGTTCTCTCTAGGGAGGCTCTGCTCTGGGTAAGAAAGCAACAATGCCCAGGAAACCATCCCCGACAGGTTTGTCATTTAGCACTATGCTGATTATGTATCCTGGTCATTGGCCCCTTTGGCCAAAATCTAGCTAGGTTCAATATCAAAAGTATTAAAGAATTTAGCAGAAAACCTGAAGAATGTGGTGGTACTCAGAGGAAAAGACACTAAGAACCATTGTTTGTCTTTTTTTAACCATTTTAGCTGAGTTTTCATTAAATGCTAGCAAAAAATAATAGGCTATTTTGTTGTAATTCATACACATCTTGAAAATATTGAAATCTTATTTTTTTCTTAAATAGTCTCAAACATAATCCCAAATAAATATTGAAATGTGGCTTGTTTTTCACAACCAAATCTGCTTTGAATATGGGGTATCAAATTCTCTAAAAGACTGAAAACCGAGAGTTCTGTTTTCAAGGAAAAACTGGAAAAACTGTTTTCAAGGAGTTGCTGCTATGGATAAAAAGTAGTGCTAACAGTGTTACCTTGTAAGATTATTTTTGACTCAGCAAATACTTAGTAGGAGTTGAAGAAAGTTAAGACGAACCATAAATGTTGTGAGATTTTAGAAAAGCTAAGCACAACTGCATAATTCTCTCTTGTTCCACCTCTTAGTATAGGCTTTTTACCTTTGAAGACTGATTTTCTGATAAATGAGGAGGTCAACGAGCAAGTAGAAATGTGAGAAATATTAATAAAATAAAGGTAGTGAAAGCAACCTCATTAATTTTATTAACTACTATAGTCTCAATTTTTTAAAAATTATGCTGGCTGTAATATTGTTTTGCATCTTTTACCTTTATCAGTGTTTTTTTCTACCTAAAGTCGGGGTTTATCAGTGCAGTCCTTTAGCTATATTATGAGCTTAGACTTGGGGTGACCCAAATGGTTCTTCATGTCACTTTTTGTCTGTAACCAAAATGGCTTGTTTTTGTCATCCCCTCAGTGATCTCCCTTTAGTGCTCAAAAGGAAGCAGACTTTCAGTTTACGTTCTTGCACAGTGAATTAAAGTGATAAAATGAAAGAATGGCCTTGATGCTGTTGTAAAAGAAAATTAGAGACTTAAAGCCTCACTATCTTATAAATTCAAAACTGTAACACTGAAGTTTAAGGGCATCATCAATATAATATGTAGTTTTAAAATTCTGAACCCAAGTTCTTAATGAGGATGCAGTACAGGTCATAGCTGCCTTCTGTAGCATTTTAATACACATTTCTTGGTTGAAATTTAATATTAAATGCATGTGCAAAAGAGTTATTGCTTCTTTTCAATCAATAAACCTGCTCTTATTGCATATGAATTTCAGTTTTAAATGCAGAACTACTTATTTGCCTATTCTTTCTCCTTATGCAGGATATTTTTGAGATAGTATAGCTGGAAAAATTGCACAACTTTTTAAAGACTTGAACTCGTTGTCTCGGTTTGGACAGGT
>VWPU01009269.1:0-12665 GCA_013398955.1 Callaeas wilsoni
ATCCTGGAACGGAGACTGGAGGTGGGTGATGCAGGCAGTGCATCGGGGAAGGCTCTAGGAAGCAAAATTTTGTTTATTAGAGTTCTCCAGCTCCACAGTGCTCAAGGGAAAATAATTCTGGGGGAGAGGGTGGCTCCTCCCATGCCTAAATACCGATGCACAGTAAGACAGTCCTTTCCTATAGCCCATCAGGATGCAGGCGTGGGCAGCTGAGGGCAGCATTCCCAGGAGATGTCAAAGAAATGTTAGAGGCAGCCTTAAGCTCTGGGCTTGGCTCTGACCTTTGTGCCCCAGTCACGTTGTTCTTGTGTCTTGCCTCTGAAGTTTTCTGTCCTGGGGATTCTGAAGCAATGAATTTGGTAACAGCTGTGAACTCACTTTAACAAACCCCAGGAAAGCCTTTGTGAAGATTCATCATTCTGTGTTTGGTTCCAAGACTGTGATTCCTAGCAAGTGAAGCTGAGGCAATGTGTTTGTACCAGAAGAATCAAAGGAGACGTTGGATAGCTGTCCTGGTCCCATCCAGGAGGGTGGCCAGGGTCCCCTAGGAACAGCAGCACACAATTAAGTAGTGTGACACAATGCAGGTTCTCTGGGGGGCCCATTAAAGGTGCCCAGGTTGTCACTGACTGAGTTAAGGTGTGGAGATGGATGAGGTGAGGGGTTGTGAGCTGCAGATTCCCACAGAGTCACTCCCATGAGCGTCCCATGTCTGTCCCTCCAGGCTTCTGGGGAGAAACTTCGAACAACTGAGACCCAAGTGCTGGTGGCTACCCCACAGAAACACTTGCTTGCTGCCAGACTGAAGCTCATCTCCGAGCTATGGGATGCAGGGATCAAGGTAAAGGAAGGACTTGGGCTTGGCAGCGTCACAGATGAGGGAGGGAGAGCCTGAAAGGAGCTGTAGCACAGCAAGACCAACTCCATTAGTTGCGTGTCTCTCTAAGATTTGGGCCTATCTGAGATCACAGAGTCATTCAGGTTGAAAAAGACCTCCAAGATCATCAACCCTACCTTTAGATCTAGGCAGGCAAAGAGGAACAGCCCAGAGCAGTAAAGGCAACTGCTTGCTGCAGGGTTTGGTATTGGTGCTTTGCTGCAGTATTCATCAGAGCGAAGCTGGGTTAGTGATGCACCCTTCCACTCCCTCCTAGGCAGAGATGCTGTACAAGAAGGATCCTAAACTGCTGAAGCAGCTGCAGTATTGTGAGGACACAGGGATCCCCCTTGCTGCCATTGTGGGAGAGCAGGAGCTGGCAGACGGAGTCGTCAAGCTGCGAGATGTTGCAACGAGAGAGGAGGTGAGAATGTCCTTTTACACCAGGTTTTAAAGTCCTTCCAAACTCTAGAGATCACTGAAGAGCTCTGGGTTTTCCCTCAGCGTTCTTTTGGGAGGCCATAGCACAGGTCTGTTGGGTGACTCCAGAAAACCAGTCACAAACTGCATTAGTATCCTCACTTAGTTCTTAAAACTGCTCTTCTCTAATGCTGCTACCTCCCCCTCTGTTTGCTTTGTAGGTTGATATCCCCAGAGAAAAGCTTATTGATGAGATCCGGAGAAGGCTGGAGCCCTGAGGACTTCTCTGGCCGGAGCTGCTTGGCTGAAGTGCTTTACAACTGGAGCCTTCCTCCAGCGCCCTCAGCCATCCACTAGCCTAAGGCTCATTGCCTTGGCTAAGGCAGTGAGACCTGAGGAGTTAAGAGGGTTTTAAACGTTATGGACGGTGCAGTCACCAGGTTAACGTTCTGATTAGCTTCTCTGAGGGACGGGTGAAGTTTGTGTGTTCCTGGTACTGCAGGCCCTGTACCTGTACAGCCATTTCCATCGCTGTAGGCGGTGGTGGCACAGGCACAGATGGATGTGCTGCAGCCTAAGCACCATCGGGCGGAACTCCAGGTTTGGGAGGGGGAAACCGTGGTGTGCTGGGCACCTGCCAGCTCAGGACACGGGGCGAGGGGGCAGGGGAAGGGCACTCCCGTCCCTCTTCGGGCTGCGGGGGCCGGTCCCAGCCCGCAGGCGGGCGCTACCGGCAGGCGCGGAGCTGCGGGACCGCTCTGGGGGAAGCACGTGTCCCATCACCGAGGGGCACAACGAGCGGCTGGAAGAGCCGCGCAGGCTGGGGCGCGCGTGGAGAAACTGTATTTTTATATATTAAACAAAAAAAACCCCATAATAAACCCGGACCGCCCCGTCCCGTTTTACCTCCCCGCGGTGGCGGCACTGCGCGTGCGCGGCGCGGGTCCCGCGGTGCGGGCGCTGCGCATGCGCGGCGCGGGCGCGGAGCAGCCATGGCGGAGGAGGCGGCGGTGCGGGTCCAGGCGGAGACCGTGAGGAGGCTCAAGCAGGACAAGGCCGATCCTGACGAGGTGCGGGGCCTCGGCTGTTCCTGGGAATGGGCTGCTGGCGGAGCAGCACTGTGACTGGGAGCGGCGTGGAGTGAGAACTGGGGAAGAGGGGCTTAGGGGAGCTGAGGACGCCGGTGCTGGGCTGGGAGAGGGCTGCTGGGCGGCGGGTGGGGTTGCGGGCTGTGGGGAACTGGGAGCACTGGTGTACAGGTTACTGGGCTAGGGCTTGCGGCGTTGGGAAGGGGCGCGTCGGGAAGGATGGGAATGCAGAGCTGGGAAGTGGAGGGGCTGAGGCTGCAGGGGAGACTCGGAGTGCGAACTGGTATTAGATTGAAGGGAAGGATGCTTGGGAGAGTTCGGGTTGGGAGAAGGATGCTGGAAACCGCTGGTGCTGAAGTGCACGTGGCAGGAGCTGGTGGTGCCGGGGATAAGGGATGGGGAGATTTCTGTGGATGGTAACGGAGGTCGTGGGAGTCAGGGAATGGTGGGGGTGTTTGCATTGCTGAGATAGGGGTGCTTGTATGAGAAATGGGAAGTACGGGAGGGGAGCAGGGAATGTCCATCTGGTTGCTGAGAAACTGGGAATAGCGGGTGTATTGAGGTTGTGGAATCCAGGTGCCCTGGGAGTGCGGAGGCTGAAGGTGCTGGGGAAGACAGTGGGCTGGGCCTGGTGGATGGTCTTATTCCCAGGTCTCTCCTTGTTCCATCCCCAGATTGCAAAGGAAGTGGCAGAGCTGCTGGAGATGAAGGCACAGCTGGGGGAAGATGAGGGGAAGCACAAGTTCGTGCTGAAGACCCCGAAGGTAACTCCCTGCAGCACCCTCCTGTGCCTCTCTGTGTGCATGTCCTCCCCCCATACACACACCCAGCATCCCCCCACATCTCCGGGCCGAAGTCCAGCATGGCCACACCTGTCTTTGTTCGCATTTCTGTTTCCACTTTCAATTTTAGCAGCAGGGCGGAGAGGGATGAAAACATCCTCTGACAGCATTCAACCCAGACAGCCACTCCCTTAGAGACTTCTGGGCACTTCTGTGACATTCCAACACTGCTGGCGTGCTCAGGAAATTCCCTTCTAATCAAGCTTTATGGTAGCTGCCCAGTGTGAGAGGGCTCATATCTGCCCTTGGTCTGAGGGGCTGAGCAATCCCATTTACTGAGCAGGTCTGGCCAGCTGCTGGAATTTCTGTGTCCTCTTGTGGAAGGACCCTTCCTTCGCAAATCATTTTTCAGTCTCCAGGCCCCTAAGAATAGTGTCAGTAATTCAGTTTCTGCTGAAATACTTTGTAACCTGAATATTTCATTACTGGCAGCTGACCAGAGACCAGCTGCTTCCATGCTGTGGTGTGGAGACAGTTATGAATAAGCTCACAAGCAAACCAGGCTATGGTGCTGCCACTGACATAGGAAATCACAGAAACATGGAATGGTTTGGGTTGGAAGGACCTTAAAGCTCGTCTCATTCCACCTCCTGCCATGGGACACCTCCCACTATCCCAGGTTGCTCCAAGCCCTGTCCAGCCTGGCCTTGGACACTTCCAGGGATGAGGCAGCCAAAGCTTCTCTGGGCAACCTCCAAGGGAAGAATTGATTCCCAATATTTAAATGTCTCAAGACTGTCGCCTTTGTCCATTTCCTTTATGATATGTTTTGTTAAACGTAGTTGTGGTGTGATATCTGGAAAGTGGGAGGGTATTTCACTGTTTAAAAGTGTGGAGAAGGGGATTTTGCAGCCCTCTTGAGTGCCAAAGAAACACAATTGAGTTTCCAGCCCATCTCAGGCTTGTCAGTGGCAGCTGAAGGCCACCTGAGTGACCTGTGGGTGGGGCTGCTTCCTCCTGCCTAACTACCAGGCCTTAGAAAGCGGAATTTGGAGGTCTAGCTAATTAACAATGATTTATATGTTGCTGAGAGCATGAAGGTGGTCATTGAAATAATTCAGTGATCTTTAACACCAAAGAAATGGGAAGGGAGCATGGCCCTGTGAACCGTAGACAGGTGTTTCATGGGTGTTGCATTTGGAAAGATGGTTTTTCTCTGTGTTTGGGAATTGCAGAGCTGCTGGTTGTCCCACAGTTTCAGAGCATGTCTGTCCTCTGCTTCCACCCTTGGGGTGGCTCATTGGGCAGGGGTCTGAATCAGAGCTGTGAAGAGGTGCTGGCTGCACTGTCAGGCTCGGAAGCACTGAACTCTGACTGCTGGATCTGTTGTAGCTCCTTTGTTTCCTGTGCCGTGAAACTCCTGACTTAGGTTTTGCTCTGCAGACTCCATCTGAGCTGTGTCCTGATGTTTTCCAACGTTTTTAGTGCTGCTTTTTTGCCAATATCTGGTGTCTGGACCCGGTCTCTCTGGCTTTGTTAGCAGTACGGCAGCTTCTTCGTATTGCTTCTGGCATCTTTCTCACGTCGTGCCTCCAACCCAAAGTGTCCTTTGCTCCTTCCCTCACCCCAGGGCACTCGGGACTATGGCCCCAAGCAAATGGCCATCCGGGAGAGGGCCTTCAGTGCCATCATCTCGTGCTTCAAGCGCCACGGAGCCGAAGTCATCGACACGCCGGTGTTCGAGCTGAAGGTGGGTGAGGACACAGCAGGTTGGCTGAGCTGCTGAGGGTCCGCAGTTGAAAGTGTGGAGGGTTGAGTTTCCTTCTTCCATTCCTAGGCATTCTCTCTTTCTCTCCTTGTTTTCTGTGTGCTCTAGGGCTGATCCCGTGTCACTGAAGATGCTGTTTGTTCGTGTGTTTTTTTTGTTGTAGGAGACACTGACGGGGAAATATGGCGAAGACTCGAAGCTCATCTATGATCTAAAAGATCAGGGAGGAGAGCTGCTGTCGCTGCGCTATGACCTGACAGTATCCTGCCACAGCTGGTGCTGAGGGGCCTCGTCTGTCCCCCTTTTGGGGCAGTGCTGTCCTGAGGGGGAGGGAGGACCCCAAACTGACAGGGAGGGCATGAGCAGGCCGTGTGGTTCAGTGGGTGCAGAACCCTTGCTCACTTATTTACTGTACATTGCTTCTGTTTGGTGAAGGAATGCTTAGAATCATGGAATATCTTGAGTTGGAAGTGACGCCAAGGATCATCGAGTCCAACTCCTGGCCCCACACAGGACACTCCAGCCATGTTCCTGAGAGCATTTTCCAAATGCTCCTTGAGCTCTGTCAGGCTTGGTGCCAGGACCACTTCCTTGAGGAGCCTGTGCCCTCAAACCTCGGAGGGAAGAACCTTTTCCTAATATCCAGCCTGACCGTCCCCTGACACAGCTTCATGCCCCATGTGTGTGCAAGTAAAGAAGGTCTGTACTGGGGGTGGTTTCTCCCAAGCAGGCTTCCCAGATCAGGCTGGTGCACTGCACAGCCCACATGAGACTGAGATCCAGCCTGAAGGGACACTTAAAGGCAGCGTGTGTGGAGACCTTGGGGAGCTGTGATAAATCCAGCTGTCTCTTAGAATCCTCTGCCCCGTGGGTGCTGGGTGGGGTGGCAGTGAGGACCCAGCCCTGCCTGTGACTGATAACTGGGAGGAGGGATGATCCCTTCCGCTTGCCATCCTTGACTCTCTGCCTCAGGTGCCCTTTGCTCGCTACCTGGCGATGAACAAGATCACCAACATCAAGCGCTACCACATCGCCAAGGTGTACAGGAGGGACAACCCGGCCATGACCAGGGGCCGCTACCGCGAGTTCTACCAGTGTGTGAGTCTGGCTGTGGGCAGGGCCGCTGCTCGGACAGGCTGGGGGCTGGGCAGCACCGTCAGAGCACAGGACTCAACGCTGTGTTACCCTTCCCTGTGTCTGTGGAAAGCTCTGAAGGATCCACTAATCTTCTCCTTAGTGTGTCCTTATGAGTGTGGGAGAGTGGGTGTGACAGCTGTGACACGGTGCTGGCGCGGTGTGGAGCTTTGTCACAGAGCCCCCAGGTATCCCCTTTGCACTATATGGGAGAGCAGCTCCTTGCTCCATCCCACAGTGCTTGCCGGATGGGTGGCGGGGAAGAATTTCCTCCTGATCCCAAATCTGGCAACAGTTCAGCTCTGGGTGTGTTAGCAGGACATACAAACCAGGCTAGGCAGTAGCATACGCTACTTCCATTCCATGTTTAGTCAATTTTAACTTCAAAGGAAGGGAAAACCCAGAGGCCAAATTACAGAACAAGTAACAAAGCAATTTCCTTCGTGGCTCTCGTGGTAGCCCCAAGGAACAGCTTTGCTCTTTTTTACTGACACAGTCCCCAGGGACTCATATTGCAAACAATTTTTTTTGTTTGGGAATATTCCTACTTCATTATACAACCCCTGGGAATACCTTCCAGCTTTGGCTTGGTGATTCCTGTTTCCAGATGACTTGGGGTCGTTGCCTCCTGTCTCATTTCCTGCTCCAAGATCTCACTCCTAGGATAGCTAGAAATGATCTTTTAATATCCAGGCTAAACTTACTTGTATCTGATTATTTCCTTCCTCTCATTTAAAGAGTTCAGCTGTTTAAACAGGCAGGAGCTGTCATCCCTTGATATGTATTCTTCCCCTTTCCCAGGTAAACATTTGGGAAATGTTTAGAGAAATCTTCCCCTCCTCAGACCATGTAAATCAAGCTCTGTTACCTTTGTTACCTTCTCTCCTTGGGGATGTTTTCATTCTTTTCTCAGCCTAGCACCTTTTCTTGCAGCTTTTCTTCCATGTAATTCACCAGCCCCTGTTTTTTTTCAGTGAGATTTCATCTGTGCCATTTACAGCAGTATCAGCACTTTCCTGACTTCCTGTACACTTCCTGTACTTCCTCACCCAACTTTCCCAGGGATTGCATCAGCCCTATTTTGCACTCAGCTGATCAGGAATTAACTGTGATCCCATCCCTTCCTCCAATCCCCCAGTTTATTTTGAGAACTTGGTGACGCCCTGTTGAGATATATCCACATAACGGAAACTATTCTTGTACCCAAAATGTCACAGAAGGCTTTGCATTTGGGGATTCCTAAACAGAAGTTGAAAAAGGGCTGTCTTGTTTCTTCTGTGTTTTATTTCTCTCTGAACACTGATGTTGCTTCCAGTCATGGGATCCCAGCCTATTAAAGCATCTTGATGTTGGGCTTTGGTTCTTCTGTGTGCTGGTTCATCTGGTAATCTGTGGTGGGTACCACTCAGGCTTCTCGATTCCTTTTTCTGTCTTAGCAGTTGAAACTTTGGTTTTGCTTTCCTTGCCTTCCCTAATCATTAACTTGATTGCCATGTGTATTAAAAAAAGCATCCTAAGAATCAAGGCGAAACGTTTGGCATTTAGGCCTTAGCAAATGAGAAGCAGTTTTTTGCTCCCCTTTTGTTCTGTTTATTTACTGCTGCTCCTCCTTTCTGTTGTTTTTCGAGGATCTCTGTTTCAGAGTGTCACACAGCAGCTGCTGGGTCAGGGGAGCAGGTCACAGTGTACACACTCTTTGAAATGCAGTGGACATGAGAGCACTGCTGCCTTCCATGGTAGAGGTCCTAACCCACATCCTGTCCCCTCTGGATCCAGTCTGTGAGGGATAGTGCTCTCTCACATCCCAATTCTGTTGGTTTTTGTATGCAAGCTGCTGTTACCAGCAGTTGAAGCTGTTTTGCTGCTGCCATGCTGTGGTGCTGCATTGCTCACTGCCTTTTCCTGTGCCCCCAGGACTTTGACATTGCCGGGCAGTTTGACCCGATGATTCCCGACGCCGAGTGCCTGAAGATCGTGCACGAGATCCTGAGTGACCTGCAGCTCGGGGACTTCGTCATCAAGGTGAGACTGTGCCACGGTGGGAAGCAGTGNCCTGTGGTTTTACACAGAAGCACCGGTCCCCACCTGTGCCGGTTTGGACACAAATCCAGGAGGAAACAACCCCAAAGGGGCGTCTCTCTCTCTCTCTCTCCGGCTTGCCAGGCAAGCAGGCCCTGGCAGCACCTCCCCCACGGGTTCGGGAAAATAATTTCGCGAGTGAAAGTGAAAAAAACTATTTATTTAACAGAGTCCCCCGCTGTCACGGGGAAAAAAGGATATTGAAACTCCCTCCCCTGTCCCCTAAAAGAGGACTATGGATTTTAGAGTTCTTTCTGCAGGTAAAACCTGCAGTCCTGAGCTGGGCCGGGCCGGGCCAGGCAGGGTCCGACGATCCCCCTTGGAGGGTCCCGCCGAGCAGGTCCGGAGATGGGAGCGGGTCTGGGATGAAAAGCAAGCCCAAAACAGTCCAAAAAGGAACAGAAGCCGCTGAGGCAGATCACAGTCCCTTCTCCGCTGAAAGCCGAAGAGACTAGAGAGCAAAAGTCCTCTAACCAACAACAGTTGTCAGAATTGGGAGAGAACAGAATGCACACATTCTAGTTGCAAGGTCAAGCTGGCCGCTTTGAAGAGTTCTCTCGGCTTCTCTCTCCCCCTTTGCAATTTAAAGGTACACTAGAGATCAAGCAGGCGATGGGGAATACAGCATGGTCACAGAATCACCCCAAGACAGAGGCCTAAGGCCTGACCCAGAAGTTTGTCCCTCCTCTCTGCCTGGAAGCAAATGTGCTTCCCCTCGTGCTAAAGACTGGACCTCCACTTGGATTTGCCTTGAGCTGGGAATGACAGGAGTTTTCCTGAGGCTGCAGCTGACGGTGTTCTCTCCAGACCTAACCACAGTCCCTTGCAAAATTCCAGCAGCCACCTAGAATAATAGAATGGTCTGGGTTGGAAGAGGCCTTAAATATAATCCAGTTCCATTACCCTGCCGTGAGCAGGGACACCTTCCACTAGACCCGGTTGCTCCAAGCCCTGTTCAGCCTAGCCTTGAACACTTGCAGGAATGGGGCAGTCACAGCTTCTCTGGACAGCTTGTGCCAGGGCCTCACCACCCCCGTAATAAAGAATTTCTTCCTAATATCTGTCTAAGCAGGTGATTGTCAAATTCACTGCCTGCAGTAAAACAGGCTCTGGTCCAGGATTCCAGCCTTTATCCCAGCTCCCGATGTCTCCTTAGCAGTGCTAAGTGTGTGTGGTGTAGCCTGCAGACTGCTGCCTTTCCACCAAGTCTTTTTTGGAGCTGAAGCATTTTCTAGAACAAGAGTTGTGCCCTACTGTGGGCTGAGCTTGCTGTTTGCTTCCAGACACGTCTGTTCCCTTGGGATGGCAGCGAATGGTGCTGGATGTGTAGGTGAGGCAGGGTGGGAAGGATGCACAGGAGCAGGAGAGCAATGGGTGGGAGTGCTGGATGCACAGGGGGGTCTGTGAGGGACCTGGAGCTGGGCACTGCAGGCTGGATGTTGTGTTCCTGTTGCAGCACTCAGGGGCAGGGGCCAGGTGCTTCCCATTGAACCTGTCTGGGGTGAGATGAAGGAACTGGGTGTTTGGGCAGTGGTGAAAGCGGTGCCTTTGAGGGTGAAGAGACTCCTGGAGTGGGGAGCAACAGAAAAACCTTCCCGTGGTTATTCTTGTCTCCCACAAGGCTCTTTCTGGTTCATGTTCATGCTGGAGGATTCAAATTCTGTGCAGTTTTTTTTTTGTTTCTGACTAATTTGCAGACATTCTCACTACCCATGGAAATGTTGAATCCAGCTGAGTCTTTGGCCTCAATTACGTACTCTTACAGAGCATAATTAAGCTACAGAATTCACTACACTGTTATAAAAAAAATTAATCCTCATTGAGGATTTAACATAATCAGATGTCCCCTTTCTCTTACACTGAGAGTGTAGGGTAATACTCTGAATTCATCCTCTTGGCTGCGATCCGTTCCTGAGCTGTTTTTACATGTCCCCATGAGAGGACTCATAGGCCCTGATGGGATTTCTTCCTGTGTTGAGTGAACGTGTCTGTGGCTCTGGAAGGAAATGTGATGGCTCTGCCCTGTCTTGGTGGATGTCAGTTGTGCTATTTGGTCTGCTCTGGGAAGCTCAGCTCCCCAAGAATGGGAAAGACAAATTGCATATAGCAAAAAAGCCCCTTGGCAGACATTTCCTATATTCTCTTCCATGCTGAAAACTGCAGGGAAACACAGCGAGACACTGCTGAAGCATCTGCTTGAGGTCATAATTCCTGATGTGCTGCTCCCTTTCCCCCAGGTCAACGACCGGCGCATCCTTGATGGGATGTTTGCAGTTTGTGGGGTCCCGGACAGCAAATTCCGAACCATCTGCTCCAGCGTTGACAAACTGGATAAGGTAGGGGCTGGAGCCTCAGGCTGCAGCTGCTGGGGTCTCAGTGAATGAACCATGGTCCATGAGAACTGGCTGGAAAATGCTGATAAGCATCGAGTTGTTGTTCCCACCTTTCCCTGGAGGGGATACGTGCAGGGCACGGCACTCACAGAGGAAAAGTGGGTCCTCTGGTTATTTGTCCACTATCCCACGAGGTCCTGATAAAAGAAAAGGTGAGAGGGGAAGAATGCTCTTCACATGGGAGGTTCAACATCCCAAACCTTCACCTGCTCAAGGTGTTGCTGCTTATGAACCAGGCTTGTGAAAACCTGCACCAAATTAGGCCAGGGCATTGAAGAGCCTTTTTGAATGCATCAGGTTTAGTCAGGTGGTGTGAGGAATTACAGCTGTGTCCTGGAATTATAGAACAGCCCAGATAGGAAGGGATCTTGAGAGATCATCCAGCCAAACCTTTACTAAAATTTCAGACTTCAGGTGCAAGACAAGTGTGACATAAGCATAAAGTCTCTGTGAGAGCAGAGGAGTAGAGCAGTGCAGTGATAACTGAGAGTGTGTAATAGTCTGTGAGACAGTTTGCAGGTGACAGGGCAGAGCAAACTGGAAATCCACGAGTGAGTAGGCTGACACAGTCGCGTTGTCCAGGATAATAACGCTGATGTTGATAAACGCTGTCCTGCGAGGTGGTGCTGTTCTCCTTTGGTGATGGGATGCTCAGCATCCCTGATGAGGACACAGAGCCTGCAGCCTGTGCATGTTGCTGGCCAGGCAGTTCCAGCGTGATCCAGGTACCACTGGGCAGCGTGTGCCTCTGGCTGTGTGTGGGACCCTCAGGAGGTGGACCCAGCAATGAGACGTGAGGTGGATTGGATGAGGTTTCTGTATTTTCCCTGGAAACAGAGAAGAGGATTGGAAGTGAGGAGTAAGAGATCCCTGATCATTTCACCCACACTTTGCTGACCTGGGCTGGTAGCAGAGGTGCTTTTATCAGTTGTGCTGTGTGTAGGCATTGCTGTTTGTGTGGCTTAGCCAGGTTTGGTGTGACTCACAACAGCCCCTTCAGTGCACAGCTGCCCCTTTAAGACACGAGGCAGGAAGTCTCAGGTTTTGGGCTCAGCAAGCTGCCTGAAGAGCATTGGCTGTTGTCAAGGTCTCCAAGGGATCCAGGCCATTTTGTGGCCTTTTGGGAGGAGGGAAAGATGCCAGAATAGGGACAACTTTTTATTTGCAGCTGATTGTCTTGGCTGTAGGCCCTAGTCAGATAAAGATGCTGGAGATCAGTCTCTAAATGTGTGTACAGTCCTCCTTCAGTAGCTAAGGAAAAGGAACCTTGAAATGAAGTGCAATCTAAAGCTTCAGATTTCTTGGTTTGGGATGTGAAGTAGAATGTGGAGGTCAATTTCTGTGTGTTCAGATTCGTGGAGGACACGATGTGCTGATTGCTTCAAAGTGTGCTCCTAAACTTCATGATAAACCCTGTTAAACACAGCAGCTTGTGTCTCATCTCATGTGGTCATGGTTCTTTGTTGAAGGGTGAGCTGCCTTTTCCTGTGGAGGCCTCATCAGATGGTCAGATGAAGTCAGCTGGAGGAAGTCTCACTCACAGCCCCGTTAGCAGAGATCCATTGCAGAGGCATGACCAAAGTTTGGGGCTGTGTGTGTGTGGAAAAGCAATGGGAAGGGAGCATCGAGCTTCTTTCTGATGGGATCATTTCCTTGTGATTTATCTCAGTGCAGCTGCATGTGATCAAGACTCTGGTTCTCTTTGACCCCTTGGTCAGTGAGAAGATGGCAGCATATTATGCTTACATTGTTTTTTTTCCATTACCCAAGCAACACCTCACACCTTCCCAGGTGATTCCAGCAACACTTTCCTGAGTGGTGTTTATGACTAAATACCTAATCAGGGAAACCACGGCAGCAAGAAGGCTCAGACTTGGTGGTTATACAGTGCTGATAGTTGTTTCTGGCCAGAAATCAAACGAAAAGTATTTTCATAGGGTTGGGATACAAACAGGCTGTGCAGTGGTACCAGAAATGGGGTTATGCACACATGACTGTGCTCTGAGAGCTGCTACTTCTCTCATGCACCTTCTAAGCATGGCGATGTGATTCTGCCATGCAGAGGAGAGCCTGTGTCCCTGGTGCAGTGGCTGATGTCCTTGGAGTTCTTGGGCCTGGTTAAGA
>VWPU01009272.1:0-13205 GCA_013398955.1 Callaeas wilsoni
AGCCGGCGCGGCGGCGCTGGCGCCAGCGGGGAGCGCTCCCTCGGCCGCCACCGGCACCGGCCGCTGCGCTCCGCCGGCGTTACCAAGGCGATGGCTTCGCCCTCGGGCCGGCACCGCCAACCCGGGCCGGGCTTTCGCTATCAAAGCGCGGGTGGCGGCCAATGGCGCGGCGCGTCCCGCCCCTGCGGGCGCTCCCCGGGCCCGGGAGGGACGGAGTTGGCCGCGCCTCCGGCCGGCGCTGCGGGCTGGCGGCGGGCAGGGTGGGGTAGCCTTATCCGCCGCCGCGTCGCGGGGCCCCTGCCGAGACCCTCCCCCCGGCGCTCCGGGAGCCCCGCGGACGGACGCGCAGCTCCACTTCTCCGCTTCCCCCGCTCTGGCGCTCCCCGGGCGCGTCCCGCTCTCGTAGCGCCCCGAAAGCCGCTCCCGCGGCCCCGGGCAGCCCTTCCGCGGCCGGGCTCGGACCGCGGGCAGGGGCAGCCACCCGTGGGCACGCTGGAAAGGCTCATCCTACAGCAGCTTTCCCGAAGCGCCTTTTGGGAATCAGCAGGGAACACCTAATTGTAGCAGCTTATTGCCTTGCCAATGACTTCCGCGATACAGCCGTATTTCAAGAGTCTTGGTG
The DNA here is from genome assembly GCA_013398955.1 of Callaeas wilsoni. Taxonomy (NCBI): domain Eukaryota; kingdom Metazoa; phylum Chordata; class Aves; order Passeriformes; family Callaeidae; genus Callaeas; species Callaeas wilsoni. The sequence goes on from VWPU01009272.1 coordinate 623, forward strand.
CTCGGCTGTAGGGAATAATTGCATGGAAACTAGTACCTATGAAAGGAGGTTTTCTAAGCTTAACAGAAGCAATCAAAGGAAGGCAAGGTAGCATGTAACCGGTAATAAAACAACTTTTGCATGCAGCGGGCCCGTCCCCACCCACTGAAATCAGCAGCAACATTCCTGCCGCCTTTAATGAACATAGGGCGAGGCGTAGCACATCCTTGTCCACAAAGAGCAGGATCATATTATGCATATTTTAACATCCCTATGCTAATAATCATGCTGTATCATTAGGCTTGTCTATTTCAGTCTGTTCATTTTTCCAGTTATTCCAGTTTTGAAAATGGATGGATGGATTTACTTCCTCAACTTCACTTACCGATTCTCAAGGCACTAAAAATCCATTAAAAATGGATTAGAAAATATCTAGGAAATGCTTTGTTATTTTTTCCAAACCACCCAACCAACCACAACGTGGATTAACTGGAAATCTATGGGAAGGACAATGATCTTCCCTCTTACTTCAGCAATTGGGATTTTTGCATGAATGGTGATCATGCAATGCTACCTCTAGGCAAATCTCAGTGGAAGGGCAGAAGTTAATGAGAAATCTTGCCTACCGTGTGTCAGTTGCCTTCACAGCCTGTCTGTTGCATGTACCAATTAACAGCTCCCCTTCCTGCTTTTAACCAGTTCCTTAAGTCTGCTCGGTACCACAGGCATTGCTCCTGAGCATCATGCTACTTCTTCACACCACAGAGTGTAGTAACTTCACTTGACTTCCCCTCTTCCTGGAAAAAAAAAAAAAAAGCCAGTAGATTTCAAATGAAACTGGTTTATCAGGCAAATGTATAGCTCATACAAATGGATCACGTTCTACATAACGAAGTTTAGTTCAGCATGTTGAGCCACTTGTTTCTTCTGTTTAAAGTGTACATTGCAACTGAAATACATTTCTGAAGAAATAAGGTATTCATGAAATCCAGTAGTAAAAAAGTCCCACATTTGCAGTTTTTCAAATCATTCTGATACTTGTGGTTTTGACATTAAATATTCCAGATAGTCTTGGCTTAGGTACTGAAACCTTGGCTCAGTAGTTGGCCTCACTGATGACAAACGGGTTTGTGACTGGAAAGGCTTGATAATGTTTTTTTTTTAAAGAGCTATTTACTCTGGATCTTGCGACATTAGGTGGTTGTTCTACAGGATCCAGTGCAGCCTCTGCAAAGCATAAGCCAAGTATGATGTGAGCAGCTTGCTGAACTGAGCAGAGGGCCACAATGCAGAGGCTTAAAAATCTGTTTACTGTACTGCCATCTTTTCAATTGAGTAATGATGCCTTAAAGTGTCTACCACACGTAAAGCCCCAGACACTTAAAAACTGTCTTGTATAGACAATTCCTGTGAATAGACTTCAGCAAAACCTGACCACACCGGGTTTTTCTGCAGGGTTGCAATCCCTGATTTCAAATTTCCTTTCCATTTTCTGTTTTATGCCTCCAAATACAATATCAGTATTTAGGAGGGGGGATAAAAAGATCTCAATCAGTAGTTATTAACATATTTCAGATTATAGTTGATCAACTGGCATGATATTCATGTTATTGTCACACATGGAGTTGTTACAAACCATGTGTGCGATATGGATAAGGACCTTGCCCTGAAACATCTTAAAGAAACATTTTTATATCCTATGTGGCATGGAAAAAAACCCCACCAGCCTCTAAATATAATTTTAATTTTCAATTTCCTTATCTTTAGATTCCCTTCCCACCCCCCTTCACAAAACAACAAATGTTCTATTATTCTGCCCCCCAGGCTATTGTTACATGTGTTCTCAGTATAACAAAAGGGTTTTGTCTAAAAAGGCTGTATCTGAGTCATGTCTTTGCATGTGAAACAGCTGTACACCTAGGGCACATTCTTGGTTGCTTGAAAATGTGTCATTTTCAGTGTTTTGGGTTTACACTATTTGAATCCTCTGTCCCTGCAATGATCAGAAGAAAGGAACTAAGTTGTCTCTGTAACAAAACAGTTGTCTCTAACGCAAACACAGCAGAACTGTGGCAGCAGACCCAGACAGTAAAAAAGGCAAGTGGAAATGCCATGTTAAGGATGTTTGGCCTGAAGCAGAAAAAGCCATTCTGAAAAAAAAAAAATTGAAGTTATTAAATCTACAGGACAGTGATCCAGAACACAGCAAAATACTGGGCAGGAAATGCTTAGAAAGAATTCATTAGAAAATTTAAACACTTATAGCAACTTGCTACTGTCTGATACTGTGATACAATGGCAACATCTACAAACCAAATGAGCTTTAGGCAGTTAATGCACAGGAATGTTTTCTGGTGAATACAGAATGACATGAGAATCTCTCATCAGTAATTCTTTTCTTTTAAAAAAAAAAGAAGTTATATTCAAAACTGTGTGAGCAATAGAAGAGAGAATAATGGTCACTTTACACTGCATGGTCATCTCTTTGTCAGCTTGCTGCCTACTGCTGTCCAAATAAAAGGCTTTAGAACATCTTGTGTATGACAAATAACTTGTCACTCTCCTCAGTAGTCACTAGAGGAAAGGCAGTTCGCTTTATAACATTCAAAAAATAGCTTATCTGTTAACAAAACTTTCACCTCCCCTTTGAAGTCCCTCTTCACCTATACTAGAAAAAATATGTCCCCTCTTGCCTCAAGTAGCAGGTTGTTACCGTTTGGAAGATAGAATCATTAGTCACTGAAATTTAGGAAGTGTTAATAAGCAAGTGAATAATATTGGTTGTGACTGTTTCAAACCGTGTGTTTAGTACAATAAATCACAAGAATCAGGTTTAACTGTCAAAGTCTACATTCAATCTCCTGTAGGGGAAATACTAAGAGATTCCCAATACATGATTTCATGCCCTAGGTTAAAGTACTGCAGCACATAAAAATGATGTGACAGAGAAGATAAGGTATGTGGGCTGCACGGTCCTGTACCAGCCTCAGCTGATAAACGAAAGTTGGCCTGCTGGCCTGGACCTCCCCCATCTCTGCAGGTGTTAGACAGCCCCGGCTGTGAAATCCAAGCTGGCCATTGCCACCAGGGCCTCTCAGGGTGTGCCGGGAAGCGCTAATGGCACGGTGGAGGACTGGCTGTGACACGCAGTCTCGATGCTGTGAGCAGGACATTCCCCCAGAGCTGCTCTGGACAGTGCCTGCTCCCTGTGCCTGTGCCTGCTCCAGCCTGGGTGTCTGTGATGCTTCCCTTTGTGTCCCACGCTGACTCCGGGCAAGCGGGAGGCAGCAGCAGCAAATGGCCTGAGTTCAGTACCAGACTGCAAATGCAGATGTCAGACAAAACCGAGTTTGGCTAATGAAGCAACAGCCTGCAGCAAGAACAAGCAGCTTTTAACAGTGCTTTGCTAAACCAAGTTATTTAACACGAGTAAAATTCAGTAGAAATGTTCTCTGAGAACCTAGAGTGTACGTACAGGAACCAGGGAGGCAAACCCCTCCGAAGGCTGCAGCAGCCCCTCAAATAGCCAGCAGCACTGATACCCAAATGGGCACCATCCTGGCACTTCACTGTTCTGTTGCCCCTACTGAATTCCGTGTCTGAGGCCTCTCATTTTAAAATTTTAAGCCCACTTTGAACGACACAGAGCCACTTGCAATAGAGGGCCTCATCCTCAACCTCCCTGAGCTCCCTGGCAGCTGTAGCACACCAGAATCACCAGCACGTCAGCTGATGCTCCCACCAGGGCAGACACAGTCCTGCTGGGAACTGGTGGGCTCAGCTCTTGCTGCTTTTCCCCGCTCACACAGGCTGTGTGAGCTGGTGAGCAGCAGCGGGTCCAAGCTGGAGGGAGGCATTACCCTACCAAAGCTCTCCTTGTGGGGCATTGCCCCACCAAAGCTCTCCTTGTGGGGCATTACCCCACCAAATCTCTCCTTGTGGGGCACTGCCTGTGCTGGTGATCCTGTGGAGCACAGCTGCTTCCCTGGGGCTCTCCAGAGCTGGGCCCTGGGCTGGGGAGCTGCGCAGTCCCTCTGCACCGAGGCTGCAGCTGTGCCAGGAGGAGCTGGGCTCTGAACCCCCTTCCCCACCATGGAGAGCCAGAGCCAGAAGGCACGTGGTCCTATTGCTTCCAAAGCACAGAAACCCCATGGGCGGGAGCTCTTAGGCACTTTTAAATGGTGGCATTTTGATCAATTATACAAATTCTTTTGTAATAAAGCAGTAAATTTTTAGTAGCACTAATCTGTAGAGAAACTGACTGAAAATACTTATTTGTCACTAATTCCCTACCATAGCCAATGTGTATTTTTCTGCATCTGTTCTGCTTTCTGGGTATGGTCACACTTTACAAGACAGCTTTTTCATGAGGTATGTGGACCTCCATCTGTACCAGCAAGTGAAGATAAAAAAAATCTACTCAGAATTAGGAAGAGTAAGGCCTTCACAACAATCAACAGCATCCTGAAGTGGCCAACTGACATTCCTGCCATATTCTCTCTTTATATACAAATAACTCTATGTAGTCTTTCATTTTTCCAGTTTCCTAACACAGACTTTGTAAAAATAGTTCCATCAATTCAAAACAAATTCTTTCATCCAAAAGGCCAATGCCTAATAGAACAGGACTTCTGTCCACATGTAACCTCACATCCCACACAGGCAAGTCTCCCAGCAGCTGTCATTTCCTCTGCCTACTTTATGGGTCTGAACTCATAACCAACATTAACATTTTATTAACATAACTGGATTGGTGGAATTGTCAGTTTTTAGACGAGGCACCGAGTTCCCTTGTGTTATTTCTACTGACTCTTCTAATCAAATACAAAGATCCCATGACACATTTTGACAAAAAGTAGGGCACAGCCAGCTTATTTATTCTTTTACTAAAAATAGGCTTCAATGTCCAGCAGGTTGTAATGTGTGAGACAGCACTTCAAATGTAACAGCTGCTCCACCTGCCTCGATACATCTGTGTTACCAGCCCCTCTCTGCAATCTGCTAATTACCAAAATCAAACATCAGGCTTCACAATGACTTTAGGAGTTCCCTTTTGCTAAAATGCTTACCACGACTAGGCTATCCAACAATAGGAAAAGCAATAAAATATCTTCTCATCCTTACAGGAGGAGTTTCTGACACCCTTCCAAGCACAGCACAGCATGTTTTACATCTCTTGGGTTAATGGCATATTACTATTCTCAGCCAGAGGCAAAGACTAGAAAGAGATTCATTACAGGAAATCCGTCTCTCTCTCAGCCTCTTTGCATATTTATTTTCTAGCTGGCCTTTTTGTTAAGGCAATTCTGATAACAGAGCAGATGTGACAACTGTGAAAACGAGTAGTGATCAGGAATACTATTGAGACTGTCACACTTTTTAATGACTGTGGATATGAAACACTGTATTACTTCAGAATTTCACCTTGAGGAGACTTTCAACTGATGTTTTGTCAAGTTTGCTTAGAGAAGATCATTGTCCAGCCACAATGGAGTAAGTCACGGTTAGCAAGACTTTATTTTGTCAGAAACTGCCACATGAGAGAAAACAGAGTCTTTATGCCTCAAAGTACACTGATGCAGTTATCCTTTGGTCAAACACATTTACTGACCTGCAGTGCACAGTGGGCATCACCTCAGGATTTGGCCATGTGGCTTTTGCAAACCATGAAAGACTTGCTCCAACCCAAATCTTTCTTTATCTCACACGAGTTATATGTGATGCGCAAACCAAAGAGATAAAAGCAAATGTGATATATTGCTGCTACCATAGGACACAGGTACTGCATTAACATTTCACTAGCCCTTGGAAAACAGGATCAAAACATTAATTTCATTGCTTATCACTACTGTACCTACATAGCAGGGCAAACTAAAAAAGTTGTGAAATTTTAAAAATCCGTAAGCACAAGAAAAATGACAAATCATACATGCATCATCATTCCTCAAAAATACCAGTTCTAACTACAAATGGACTATTATTTTGGATCTCTATTTAAACTCTCAGAATCTAACTTCTTCCCTCTGGTGACTGTGTTGTAATTTTAATACTACTGATGAGTTTCTATTTTTAAAAGGACTACCAAAAAGACATATATCTAGCAGATAGGCTTTCAAAAGGCATTTACAGATGTCTTCTTAAAGATGTTTCAAGTCTAATACTAATTCGTGTACAACTAATTTCAATGTTTATTTTCCTATAAAACAGTCCTACACTAAATCAGTGCAGAGTCACAAGCACACACTGAAATTGGTGAGAGGCAAGAATGTTCAGTTCTCTGCTGCAGCAGATAGAAATAATTTCATCTCACAGTTCTACTAAACTGATAATCCAGAGCCATGAGTCCCATCCTCAGAAAAAAGCAGCACTCTGACACATTTCAGAGCAGCACCCACCAAGTGTTATTAACAGGCACTGCACAACCAATGCAGGAGAGGTTCCTGGAATACTCCTAAAATGCCAGTACATTTTTTGAAGCGTTACTCTGACAGCCTTTCGTTGATAGACTATCCAGTCATCCTGAATCAGGAAGACTCATGTTATTTCTAGGAATTATATTTTAGACAGTTTCTTTGAGCTACATATGCATCATTCTAATTTTTGGTCTACAAGAGCTAACATTACTAAGTCTGGAAAGATGCCATCACAAAAAAAAAAAATTGAAAATTGTTGCAGTGTAAGAGCACAAGTATATTTTTATTTCTTTCAAAACTAGGAATTAAGCCTGCTTTACTATTTTGGAAACTCCAGGCTTTGTGCTAAATCACTTTTTACAAAGTTTCCAGGTTTTGATTAACCAAATGAAAAACTGTGAATGTTTCACTCAGTCTGCCTGGCAATCTATCACAAGTCGAAAGTTTCATTTAATATGACTCATATGCCTTTAGATTAAACAACTATGCAAATGATGCCAAGTCTTTGTTTATCACAGCTTTGTCAGCAAAACAAAATCATTCAGCAGGTGAATCATGCGATTACTGTCAGTGTGGATGAGGGAAGCAGAGATGCCAGCTGAACTTCACGCTTCCCGATCTATTTCTCCCTCGCATCTCCTTCGCTGTATGACTGCAGCCCTGCTCGTGTGAGCAGAACTCTGCCTCTCCTCAGTGCAGCCCCTTTGGCTGCAGTTCAGAAAGTCCTTTAGGCACATCAGGAGAACTGAAGCCTAAGTGCCTTGCTCAGGAGAGTGCCCTTGCTGCCTCCCTTCGAAAGGGAAAGTGGGCTTTCATTTCCAGGATGAGAAGCGCATCCGTTTAAACGGCTCCCCCGTTCAGTGTGCAGCTCCCATGCCCGGAGAGGGCTCACGGGGGGCTTTTCTTGCAGTTCTGCTCCACACTGCAGGGAGACTGACAGGGTGGCAGGCTCAGAGAAGGAGCAGCCATCTGGACAAGGTTAGGTCACCTTCACAAGAGAGCACATTCCAGCAGCTCATAAAAATGTGGCTCAAGAACACTTTTTCTATTCCTGGAATGTATCTCATTGCCAAAGAAGGTAGCTACGATCAGGAAAATATTCCATGGGGAGCAAACAAATTCTCCTGCCAAAGCCATTCCTCCCTGCTCCACCCCAGCTGATATTACACAAGTTGAATAATGCATGTCTAGGTATTAAGTAACATGTAAACACTTCCAGTAAATGTTTCTTCTGCAAGCCTTGGCCTAACTGGTATTGCTTCCCCCTGTGATAATGGAAAAACATCTTCCTCAGTCCTTCATCACCGAAACCTTAATATTAATGAAGCACTTCCCACGAAACATCAGCCGGAATCTTGCTCTTGCCCCATCTCCAAGGCGGGTTTTAAAGCTCTTGAAAACTCACCGACCGAAGGCTCACTCAGAGAAGGCCTTCCCTGAAAGCCCCTGATTGGCCTTGCAGCCCATGCACTGGGGAAAGCTGATGTCTCAGAAGGATTGCAGTTCTGGTAATACTCTTAATAACAGATGACAAATCCCCATGGGCGCAAGCTGGGAGTTTTCTCCTACCACCAAGGATGTTTTAGACGAGCCTTGGCTTCCCATCATGCATTGCCCACCCCAATTTTGAGAATATGTGTTTTCACAGCTTTTCCCAAGGGGAGCCACAGTTCTTTTCAATCTGGCAGAGGAAATCTCCTTGGAATTTAGTATCACTTTAGGCATGCCCACTGCTTGCACAGCATATGCCACTAACTCCTTCTGCTTTACTGTCTAGGACACTCCACCACAGGGGCAAATGCAGTTCTGAGCCAACTAACAAAAAGGGGACATGGTTAATCACATCACTGCGATGAAGATGGGCTCTTGAATCACCTCCATGAGACTGAGACTCATCAGTCCCAAGGGACAACTGCCCAAGGAAATTTCTGGGATTTTCCACTGGCATTTGTACTTTCACGAGGGTTTTCTGTAGGAGAGACTGACCTAGGGTCAAGCATCCAAGGAACATCCAGGGAACAACACCAAATTCCACTCTGAAAAATGCTTGGGCAATAAGTTTGAGCAGAGCTGTTAGGTAAGAAGGTAATGTCATGCATTCTCTATAACTTTTTCCAAATATGAATTATTTCATTTAATGTCTGTTAACTGCACAGGGCTGAGAGCTGTGAATTGAGTTGGATTGTTTCCTTTCCATAATTGTTTTCTTGGCAGTTGAACTTGCAGCCCAGCTGAGGATGTGACACCAGCAGCACTAAACACTACTTAGGTCCAAGGGTCTAAGTCACTGCGATTGGTAAGAAACGTGCTCCTGTTTGGGCAATAAATGGAAAGCAGAAATACCAGTGAACAACCTCTTCCAAGCCTTCTGTGCCCCCTGCTCACAGCAGCGGCCTTTTGTGCCTGATGTCCCACGCCTGGAAGAGAAGTGAGGGGTTAGTGATACTGGATACCACAGCTCCCAACGCCAAGGCCTCCCACCTCTGTGTGACAACTGCAACAGCACTGCCAGTGACTGCTCAAAGACTATAAAGCACAGGGGAACTGAAATGACACTCACTGTGGCAAAATCAGATCACCACTACATGACAACTGCTGTGCACATCTCAGGAACTGATATGGGCTTTTTTTGTCCGGGCTGATCAGGACAGGCACAAAGCAAAACCCATGCCAGAAGGAGCCCGTCCTGCTCAGAAGATTGTTCAGAAGATTGTTGGTGACTGCATTACAGCTATCACAGGAATGCCAGTGCTCAGTAAGGAGTGTTTTGAAGAAGGGTTTCTGAATGCTACTCCCTGCTGCTTTTAGTTCCCCCACAGAAGAACTGTTGGAAAGACCAAACCATCTGCAAATACCTTTGGAGAAAGCTTTGGCCAGCTGCTGCTGCTTTCTTAAGAAAGGCTAACTCACTGCAGCCTAAATTCTTCTTTATACTGTGAAATAACCTTTTTTGGTGAAAGACTAATAAAACTACTGATTTCCAAACTTCTAAAAGTATTAGGGCTAAGTGGACCCTTGGAAAGACCAGGGGTTTCTAGAGTATTCAAGATCTGAAAAGTTCACCTGCAAAGCTGTTTATTTTTCAGTCAGGGCACTGAGGGCACTAAAGCTCAGGTATAAATTCCCTGTTCCGAGAGGAATGTGATGACAGCAAAGGAAATGCATTCACACTGTCCTGTTTCCCCTCCACCCACCCAGCATCACCTGCAAAGCAAAATTGTGTTCCCCTGCTCTTGCCTGGGTCCCTCTCCACAGGGGCAGGGGAACAGGCAGGCACCTGCCACAGCCTCCACAGCAGCAGCTCGTGGGATAAAGCAGGACGCAGTGCCACAGAGCCAGGAGGGGCTTTCCTGAGGGGGCTCGTTGGTGTGCACGTTGCACACACGCACAGATGTCTACAACCCACACCTCCTGCAACTTCACAGCAGTTTGGCTTTCTAGCTCTCAGTACACGCAAGAAATGACAGACCTCCGCCTGTCACCCACCATAAGCTTGTGGTTACAAACAGTGTGTGTCAGCAGCAGTGTCCCAGAGACTCTCCTCTCTGCAGAGTCCTTGCCCCACACCCCAGCAGAGAGCTGGGAGCACACTCACCCAGCAGGAAGGCCAGGACTGCAGGGTAATGACAGCCTGTACCCATTTGGCATATGGGAATGTTTACATACCTGACTGCACATAGATCTCTATCCTTATTACTGTGCCAGCTCACAGAGCTCGGAGCAGAGCACCTTGGCAAAGCTGTTTCAGCTGCAGTGATCCATCCAGCGCTTACACTGCAGTGAGCTGCTAGAGCAGAGCTGTGGTGTAATCCAGTAAAGGAGAGCACGCTGCCTTTAGCCATCCCACACAAATCCAACAGCATTTCTAGTGCCCCCATACCATGGACACCAACACTGAAGCACTGAAACCGAAGCTTCAAGTGCATCCTTACCGTGTCATTAAACTATATTTAGAATTCCTTTTGTCAAGTACAATTTTCAGTTATGGTTACGAGGCCTAGACAGGTGTTTCAAAACAGCAAAAAAAGCATCAAGTATCAGCTCTCGAGCACCTTTGTTCTCAAGCACTATTAACAACAGAGCAAATACCTGGAGCAGTCACAATACAGAAAAAGAAATCTTCTCTACATCCCAGTGAAAAAAGTCTCAATTCATGAAATAGCACCTGTAAACTTCCAAACCATCCTATGCTAATTGCTTCATCTAATTGATCCAAAACAAGCTCTTGAAACACTATCGTTAAACATTAGTGCTTTCCTTTGATAATTTAACTTAAAGATGTATATTTAACCTTTAAATCTTGATTCTTCTGCTAAATATTCCTTTGAGAAAAAGTCTGAATAAAGTATTAGAGAGATGCATCTCTTTTAATCTTAGTCACATCTTAAACTACCATTATCACAGATATGTGTTAAAAAGAAATACACATAGATATGAAAAACAAGGTCCTGTTACAGCATGTCAGGTTTTCTATCAAAGAACATGCCATTACACTTTGTGGCTTTATCATTTTCAAGCCTAAGAATTGATGATGCTCAGCTAAATTATCCATAAAATATACCTCAAAACCAGTATGATTTTGTTTTGCTGTTTTCTCTCCTTCCCCATATCAACAGCTGGGGGAACAGTCGTGCAGTCCTGTGGGTTTTTAAGCAGGGGCTTAGAGATGCAGTGAGACAGGAGTTAGAGCGAGGAATGAATTATTTATTAAATTTACAATAGTATTTATATATTTTAGTTCTATAAAGTAATTGAATAGTGCTTACACTTTTCTTAGGGTGATTGGTTAAAATTTCAGACACCCACTTAGAAATGTTTTTTCCTAATATAATGTACACAAGGTCAGAAGATACCAGATATGAATGCTATTTACAAAAACCCTATCTATTGTTTACACAGCTTACACAGCAAAGGAAAAGTTCTCACAGAATGAATGCAAGAAGAGAAAATTTCCCTGCTAACAGCATTTCAGCATCCACACAGTCCTATAGTGGCTTGGCCACATGAACTCTATTAAAAAACTGATTATTTCAAGTTGTTAAAGATCAGGTGATAACCTCCCTCAAAAGATGAAAAAATGTGAACAGACCCTAATTAGTATCTGATAGAAGTGGGGCTGTTGCACTGTGTAAACGCTGAATTAGAATAATAATAATGCAGGGAGACTCAACAAAAGCAGCTTTGTGTTTCTCCCTGCGGCCGGTAGCAGCTCCTGCAGGGGCTGCCCCTTGCAGCATGAATTCCGCAGCAGTGGAGCACTGCTTTTTCCACACCCTGCTCCGACGTGCCTGGCGAGTGCTTCTATGGCGCAGTTTAAACGAACAAACCCTGTCCCGTGCTACGCATCTTGTCTGGTACAAAGAATTTTCAAATAAATCCTTCTGGGCTAACTGACTACATCAGCCCGCCGGTAAGGTAACTCAGCGCTCAAACCAGCTACTCAGCGCACCTGTGGCACTGCCTGCCGAAACCCCAGCTGTCCTGCCAGGGCTTCCCACCCAAAACGGGCTCCCTCGCTGCGTTCCGGAGCGCCGGCAGTGTGCTGTACAGGTGCTGTGCTGCAGGCAGTGTGCTGTACGGGTGCTCTGCTGCAGGCAGTGTGCTGTGCGGGTGCTGTGCTGCAGGCAGTGTGCTGTACAGGTGCTGTGCTGCAGGCAGTGTGCTGTACAGGTGCTCTACTGCAGGCAGTGTGCTGTACAGGCGCTGTGCTGCCGGTAATGTGCTGTACAGGTGCCCTGCTGCAGGCAGTGTGCTCTACAGGTGCTCTGCTGCAGGTAGTGTGCTGTACAGGTGCTCTCCTGCAGGCAGTGTGCTGTACGGGTGCTCAGCTGCAGGCAGTGTGCTGTACGGGTGCTCAGCTGCAGGCAGTGTGCTGTACGGGTGCTCAGCTGCAGGCAGTGTGCTGTACGGGTGCTCAGCTGCAGGCAGTGTGCTGTACGGGTGCTCAGCTGCAGGCAGTGTGCTGTACGGGTGCTCAGCTGCAGGCAGTGTGCTGTACGGGTGCTCAGCTGCAGGCAGTGTGCTGTACGGGTGCTCAGCTGCAGGCAGTGTGCTGTACGGGTGCTCAGCTGCAGGCAGTGTGCTGTACGGGTGCTCAGCTGCAGGCAGTGTGCTGTACGGGTGCTCAGCTGCAGGCAGTGTGCTGTGCGGGTGCTCTGCTGCCTGCAATGTGCTGTGCGGGTGCTGTGCTG
>VWPU01009275.1:0-18555 GCA_013398955.1 Callaeas wilsoni
TAAAAATACTCTTAAAATTATTCTCAAAATTTTATTACTTGAGGTATCTAAATATTCCATTTTAGGCAAGATTTTTTTTTTAATTAAAAAATAAAATTCATACCTGAGACAATTTAGTCAAACTTCTTATATAACCTAAAGTGTGAGGTCTGTATGTGTATTTTTAAAAAAATATTATCCTTAAAATTTACCTGTACACAGTAAGACTACCACTGTTAATAGTAGAATTGAGAGCTTTACAGTACAGTTCTTACCTTTATTTTTAAGCTGGACAAAATATTGAATGCTCAAGAACTTGAGAGTGAGAAGAAAGGGAAAAAAATCCATGATGAGCATCTTTTCATTGTGACACATCAAGGTAAGTGGAGGAGTGCAGTGGTGGTTGACCAACATTTTTGCCACAGGGTGCCGACACATGCAATACACAATTTTTGTTTTAGACACCAGCACAGCAATAGCTCTGTCTTTTACCTGCTTTTATGTTTGTATATATCTTCATATAATTTGTAAGGCTGTAATCAACTCTATGCCTGTGAAGCCATAAGCTTAACCTTTGGATTTGGTAAACCAAGATATGGATGGTTCTATTCTTAGAGAAATTACCATAGTGAAAATCTTGGTGTTGTCCAAGCAACAGGCTGCTATGCAGCTTATTGTAGGCAAATTTTGTGTGTTGCCCTGTGCTTTCTCTGAAACTTCAATCCGGTATTAACTGTCTAGAATCTGTCTAGAAATCAGCACACTGGTTAGGCACTCCCTAATGCCCATATCTGCCTGTTTTTCAGAGCCTGGCCTGATGATATTTTCTGTTATTGACAGAAAACAAGCAGATTGTAAGCAGCTCTGGAGTTAGATTTTACTGAAGTATCAGATCTGGATTTTCTCTTTCCTCCTTTTGTAATGAACAACCTGTAGATCAAATATCTGATGTGCAAAACATATTTTACAAAATTCTGTCAGTATTCTCGACTCTAGATTTTGTCTAATACTTTAGGTAAGAGACAGAATACTCTAACAGGTAATAAGTGTATGTGTCAGCATCATCTTGTGCACTGGCAGTGTCAATGTAGGCTATTCATTTCAAATCAATATGTAAGAATTTTTCTTTCTTGGTGCTAAGAAGAACAAAGTAACCTTGAAGCTGATGCTAATAGTGTCTTTCTTGTTGTAGCATATGAACTTTGGTTTAAGCAGATTTTGTGGGAAATGGACTCTGTGCGAGCGATCTTTCAAAATGGTCACGTAAGTTAAAAACAAATACTAATTCTGAGAAAACTCAGCCCGGATTTTCTCTTGCTTCCTGCCTCTCAGTCTGATATCTTGAATTTACTAAAGCATCATGTGCTCTTTTTAAAAACAGCATCAAAAGACAAATAAAATTTGGCTGAGTGGCTCTTATATCCTGATAGTACAGATTTTTGATCAGCAAAATCTCATTTCCTCCTGAAGTACACCTTTTGTGTAGATCACCTTCCAAGGCCAATTGCATTGATCAAAATGCTCTTGTACTCTCCTGCTAGTGCTGGGTAACTGCAGAATGTTAAATTGGAAATATTCTACTGCAGAAAAATTAGGCTCAGAGGCAATCCTGAAAAGCAGATGGCTCACAGGTATTTTTATGTTGAAAAGCAATTTCTGCCTTTGTTCAGTTTCTGAAGTCTACATGCTATATCCTTCCATCCAATATCTGCTGTGAGAAGGAGAAATCGTTTTTGTGATTGTATAATAGTAAATCCAACAGAGAAGCAAGAATCCAAAGCAGAGTAATACTGTGTGAGAATTTCTGAAAATTACAAATACAAGCAACTCTTCACATTTGTCCAAAGCTAAACACATGTTACAACAATAGGTAAGAATGGAAAACTCTTGACTTGATACTACAACCACAGAAAAATCTGTCTGCATGCAGTTTGAGAGATACCTTGAGTACATCATGAGTATGTGTCTACGAAGAAAATTTGAAACTAGATCAGATTGAAAGAAGGAACCTTCTTTTCATACGGTCCAATGAAAATGTTCTCTATTTCTATATTCCTAATTTTCTATATTCCTAATTTCATTGGCTTTTTAGTTTAACATTTTATCACATTATAACTGACCAAAATCAGTTTTTAAGAAGAATAATTTTTCATTATTTATTTTTGTGAAAAATAAAGCCTTGCCTGTTATCAAAATTTGAAATGTCACTTTAAAGGTCAAGTACACAGCCAAGCAATTAGGGAAATGGATATCATCTGCCATTTTTTGTAGTTTGATATTTCCTGCTTGCATGCACAGATTTTAGAGAGAAGTTTAATCCCACTGAAACTGAAAGGAATTTTAGCAGACTCCTCTGCAGGCAAAGTGTTTAGCTTAGCAAAAAACCCCAAACTTCTGTGTTTTCCATTTAATGTTTTCTATTTCCCACCAGAAGCAGTCTTTTCTCTTCTTCTCTGCTTGCTAATGCACATTTCTGATGAACATGTTTTAGGTGTTGTCTCCTGATGCAGCTGTCAGATTATTCCGCTTCTCAAGTTTTAATTTCCATACCTGCCTTGCTCCTTCACAAAAATATAAATTATTCTAGAAGTAATTATAACAGAAAGTATATAATTTTCATATCATATAATATACAGTTACAATAATATTGTAATTATTGGAAAGTAAAAATTATTTTGCTTTAGAATTTGACTTCTACCTTAGTGAAAAACATAGAAAAGAAAAAAACCCTACATGTAATGTAACATCAGTCAGAAAAAAACAGATTTCAATCTTTGAAAATTATGGTTTCAGTTTTCAGTTGAAACCAGAGTTCTCTATTCCATATGAGATTCTGCTGCTATGGATTTCCCATGGGAAGGTCTTGGGAACTATAGTGATGTACGACAGTGAAAAGACATGAAATAACTCGGTTGGATCTACAGAAACCACCATTCTGTCTGGTTACGATCTTTATTTTTTCTACAGGTAAGAGATGAGAGGAACATGCTGAAGGTTATTACTCGAATGAACAGAATTTCACTGATTCTGAAATTACTTGTGGAACAGTTCTCAGTTTTGGAAACTATGACTGCATTGGACTTCTTTGATTTCAGGTAAAGACTTATTATTTCTCCACAGCAATCCACGAGGTGACAATTCCCATCCTTAGAACTGATTGTGAATTTTGCATGTGTGCTGGTGTCTTTTAGCAGCTGACAGCTCACGTTGGAGAGGCAAACATGACGTTAAAGTGCAAGGGTCAATTACGAAACTGAGCCTGAGCGTGGGTCCAGCATGTTCTGCAAAGAAGTACGAGTGAATTGTTGACACTTTCATGTAGGGTGCTGCTGACTGGTTTCAAGGTCAAAAGTTAAAACAGCAGAAACAAAGAGAAATAGCTCACGGTTCTGTTAGCAATTTAGTTGAAACTTGACACTGCAGATTGAAGCCTTGTTCTATGGCAAATCATAGAAGTGCTTGAGTGAGAGACATGCACTCTAGATTATCAAACAGGTATTTCAGCTGTCTTGGTTTGCATGGTGTTTCCTTGAGTCTGCAGTGCTGGAGGCTTCCAGTGGCTGAAGGAAGGATTGCTTCCCTTGTCCTTTTCCCCAATAACTTCTGCTGTCCAGTAGCAGCTCAATGTATTACTGGGCTGGATGGTGGGTAGCTCTTCTGCCTTCTGCTCAGGCTTTCTCTGGGATCCTTTGGCTTGTCTCACTTCTCCCACGGCATTTCTCTCTCTTCCCTCACTACATCTCGGTCCTTCCACCACACTACCATGTGTGACAGCTTCATCCACTGTTTGCCTTCCCTGTTCTTCTCCTGCTTGTGTCACTTGTGCATATCTGTCTGCCTTGTGACCTCAGTGCCACCCAGCATTCCATCCACTTCTGTATTTTGGTACCCTTTCCCTTCTCTCTTTTAATGTTCCCTAATAAAAAGAGTAGGAAACTATATTTTTTCTTTACTTGTTTGAAGTTTGAAACATCTGTATCATCTATCATTACACTACAGCAGGGGAAATCCATGGGCTTATCATCTGTTTTGATCCATATTTGCTTCAGCTTTGCAACCACATACTGTCATTTGATAAGTAAACATAAGATTAAATCAATGATCTGTCTCTGTCAAATCTTGTACTCGCAATTCAAAATGCATTACAATTATCTAACTATGTGGGATTTCAGATTACTTTTATTAGTAATTGTTTTTCAGCATGGTCAGATGATTTAATTCTTAAGATTCCCATTAATGAATCCCTCAAAAAAAACCCACTGGAAGTTTTTCTGAACATTATTCTACTGTATGGAATAAGGCAATATATAATATTGCACATATATATATTGCATGTATATACTATTATATATAATAATATGTAGGAATTATGCTGTATATCAAGACTATTTAAAATGCATTCATTGGCACGTTATTGCTGTGAAAAAATTTGTAACAACTGTTTGGGATGAAGCTGCTTAGTCTATTTGGAAAGGAAATGAAATTCACTAATATTGCCACCCATACATCAAATGCACAAAGCTGCCATTTTAAAGCATGAATTCACACACTTATGTTTGCACTACCTGTGTATGCACAGATAATATATAACTAGAAAATGAAATTATGTTGTATGAACACTGTAGTTGCATTAAGATTGCTTGGTTTTTTTCTTTTCTTAAATGCAGTCACATAAAAAAAATCCTCAGCTATTTGATGTTCTTCAAATGTGAAACATGGGTGGGTTTTTTTGAGAACAAGATAAACCCACTACTGTAAAATAACATCCTGCATTTTCGTATCTTCTTTTCTTCTGTTCCCAAAGATACTACCTAAGCCCAGCCTCAGGTTTTCAGAGCCTGCAATTTCGCTTGCTAGAGAACAAAATTGGTGTTCCCCAAAGTCTGAGAGTCCCTTATAACAGAAGGCATTACCGTGATAACTTCAAGGGACAGGATTATGAACTACTGCTTCAATCAGAGCAAGAACCAACACTACTCCAACTTGTGGAGGTAACAATGTCTGTCTTAGACCTTGCTTCATTTTCCCCCATCTCCCAAGAATGTCCTTCATCAGTGTCAGTGATAAATTCTCCTTCCTTGAGAAGCAAGCGTGTTGGCAAATTCTCTGTCGACTGTGTTTTGGATTCTTGACAAATTTTCATGAAAGAGAGTTAGTTGTTAGTAAACCAACTGATTTTTCACAGCATCTCTCTTTTGTCTGAAAATTCTGGCTGGTAAATTGCATTGTGGAAGTGCGAGCTAAGAATGTAAATGTACTGTTTCATTTGCATTGTTTTTCATGACTATAAGCCCTTTTGGGAAGAAAACTTTAAAAATAGCCCCACTGTTAGTGATGGCTATTAGAGAGGCTAAAAACTATTGATGGCTTTATGTCTTCCTTCTGAGATTTATCCTTACATATATCCTGTGCATGTGCAATAAGATTTGTTTTCCTGTAGTTTGTTTTAAAGACATCCTTAGAATGAGACAGCTTCTGTGTTCCAACACTGGCCATTCAATCTGGAACCTGAGGGGGTTGGTATGGCACCATTATGCAGGTGTAAATCATCTGCATGGACATGCTGAATTTAGCAGTAAGCACTTCCACAGGATACTAAGCCAGAACTGTAGTAGTATAATTTATGTTGTTATAACTTGTAATTCTAGGATAATGCACTTGCATTGTTACTGCTTGAACTTAGTAGTAGTAGTAGTAATAGTACTATTATATTTTATTGTTATTACTACTACTATTATTATTAAAGGCATGGCTGGAAAGAACTCCGGGACTCGATGCAGAAGAATTCGATTTCTGGGGACAATTTGAAGTGAATGTTTTAAAAGGTCTAGAAGAGGAATTTGCCTTGATACAGGTATACAGTGTACTCTTGAACTACCTATAAGCAAAGACACCTGGCAAAATGATATTCTGACATAAATTTAACTTTGGCTTACTCAAAATTTCTCACTCACTTCACTTAATCTTCATCAGTCTCTGTCTGCAAGAAGCAGAAAAAATTGCAAATTCTTAAGGAGATAGGAATATTTTTTTTTAATTTGACATCTAAGATGATTTAAAGTGAGAGACATATGGATGACTCTGATTGCAAAAGGGATGGATTAGTATCAATGGAAGGGCTAAAGCTGATTTTACTGAAATGACAACCTTACCATTAGTTAGTACTTGCATCTGCAATCCAGAGTAAATACGAAGTTTGGGCCCCTGAGCTGTGACTACAGAATGTCACTATAAACAGCCCATTTCTGTTTAACAGTTTATGGCAATTTGCTGCTATGTGATCATTTTAATTGCAATGGCAAATAAGCACCAGAAAATCCCTATCTTAAGACCTGTAGCTTTAAATAATATTTTAAATTTTCTCCTTTTTAATGAAAGAAACAATAAGAATTAATCAAATTTATGAGAATATCTGTTTATGACTTTCTAACTTATCTAAACTTTTTTATTTACAATTTTCTTACCCAAAGCTCTGCAAGGATGTAATCTTTTTGCCTTGAGAACAAATAAATCAGACTTCAAACAAATTATTATTAATTTTTTTAAGGCCTCTAGACCAAAAAAAGTGATAAATTGCCAGTTTGTTTGAATATTCATTTATCTGAGTTGTGTTGGAATCTATTTAATTGTACATTTCTTGGTAATTGTACTTTTCAAAGGACAGTGACTCATGTATCTTATTTGAAAATACAGCTCTTACATCTAAGATGCAAACTTCAGAGTATTTATTTAAATAAAAGTTGCATAATGAGTCATTCAAGTGCTTAATTTTCCCTGTTGAATTCTAAAACTTGTCTTTGTTTTAAATACCAAAGGCCAAAGCAGAATCAGAAGAAAAGGATGACTTACTGTCTGAATTCCAAAAACAGAGAGACGTATTACTTTCATTATTTGATGAAAAACGCCATGAGCATCTGCTCAGTAAAGGTAGATTGTATTACCATATGCCAATATGCTCTTTGTGTGCTTTATACATGCTATTTATAAATGTTTGTTAGAGCATTAAAGTTGCAGGAGAATGAGCAACAAACTAAGGACACATGTATCTTGCAGGAGAGAGACGGCTGTCCTACAAAGCACTGAAAGGGGCGTTGATGATCTACTTCTACAGGTAATGTTGTACGATGGTGACTGGCAGGAGGAGAGGTGAAGGTTAAGAATAGCAGCACAGGTTTAGTTAGGCTGGAAAGGGCTGTGGAAAGCAATCTATTCCAGCCCCCCAGAGGAGCCCTGATTAGTCAGATACAGCCTGCAGGTCAGACCAGGCTGCTCAGGACCGTGTCCAGCCGAGTTCTGAATATCTTCAAGGATGGAGGTGGCACATCCCTTCTGGGCAGCTGGTTCTTGCTTGACCAGATGCTGCTTCTCAGATTGTAACTAGTAAATACCTAGTTCTACCTGTCCTAGAAAGATTTGGAGTCCTTTTCCAAGTACAAAAGAAAAGGAGCAGATCAAGGCTTACATGGCAGAAGCATTTCTTAAAATAACTACTGATATTTCAGTACCAATTTAGGAAAAGTACACTTTAAGTCAGTGCTGGTGAAATATAACTTTGAAAAATACAGCTTATGCTGAGAGGTCTCACTGTCTCCTCTTTCATTTTCCAAGGGAAGAGCCTCGTTTCCAGGTTCCCTTTCAGCTTCTTACCTCCCTTATGGATCTTGATGTGCTCATGACTAAATGGAGATGTAAGTTTGACTTTTTTGACTGTGACGCTCTCTCTTCTAGATGCAAATAAATTGTTCTGTGTTACACCGAGGCTTAGAATTGAGCTTTGGAGTTCATGCTTTAGGAATGACATTTTTTTGTTTGTACTTCAGCCAAGAGGAAAGATAAAGAGCTGCTTCTGTGATAATTAGATACATAGGTATAGCTACGACTCCTGTGACCTGCTTTTATCTTATTTAAGGGACAGGTATATATTTTTCAATGTATCCCAAAAAGTCATAATGACATGTCTTTATATGCAAACATTCCTTCTGCTCCTTCCCTATCTAGATATATAAGTGAATGTATAATTCTATATTAACAGATCATAGTAATGTGTAATAATGTGTGTTTATTTTGAATTAATAATTTTGTATTGACTGAAGAATGGCAGAATTAACTCCTGCATTGCTGAAGACCTAATAGTACTGTATCCCTGTAAAGATCTCTGAATGGTGTTTAATAAATGTGACTTTAGATATATCTAAACAGTGAAACTGTGCCATTTTCTCCTGTTGTATCATTTAGATAACCATGTCTGTTTGGTGCACAGAATGATTGGCAGCAAGGCTGGCACTGGAGGCTCATCAGGCTACCACTACTTGCGCTCAACCGTGAGGTAGGAGTAACGTGTTTCCCGTTACCTGCAATAGTGCAGCTCATAAACACTCTGGTGCTGGGAGACATATTTCAGATGGCTCACTGGAGGCCAAGGGCTGCTGCTTCTCTTCTGGGACTCTAGCATCTCCCCCTGGTTGTTGTACGTTTATTTATCACTGACATATATAAATTCCAAGCCTTCTAGGGCAAAAAGAACTCCTTTCGGTCACTCACGCCAAGTGCCACCTGTAATTCTCAGTTGAGGGCTCCAGGCGTTACAGGATAGCAATAATATCAACCCTGCATTGTTCAGTTTGTGTACCTGCTAGCCCAAGCTAATGAGGTGACACAGGCTGGAAGTGAGTCCCAGCTACCGTGTAACTGAGTTTCTTTATTCCCTGGCATGATCTCTAATTGCACGAGCTCCTTACAAGAGGATCTTCTTTGAGGTTTGTTCTCAAAGAGCCATGAACCACCATGTATTGCTTTGAGCAACCTCTGTCACAACCATTGGATGAGAGGGCAGAGCAGAAAGCAGATGGTTAGACTGATATTGAGGACTGAATGTCCACTGTCTTTTTTTAGAAAGTGCTCCCACTCTTCCTTAATGTCAGGTTAACACTGTTCCTAGATAAATTCTACTAGAGATCACACACTATGGACTCTGCATTTTCAGAAGAAAGATATTATGGAACTTTACTTCCTTTTTTAAGCCTAATCTGCTATGCCCTACAAAGTCAGGACTGGATTCTTGCTCTGCAATATTCAGGAGGGTTAGTGCAAAGAATCTTATTAAATACATGAGAAAGAGTGATTACTGAGGATTTAGAAATTATGGCCTTCTATGCTGATCGAGTTATTGTTCCAATTGTCTTTTTCAGTGACAGATACAAGGTGTTTGTGGATTTGTTCAATCTTTCAACATTTCTAGTGCCAAGACACTGGGTACCAAAGATGAACCCAACCATTCACAAATTCCTTTACACAGCAGAATACTGTGACAGCTCCTACTTCAGCAGTGACGACTCTGACTAGCCTGCCTTTCTAGGCTGGTTGCTGTAAAGAACTTCCTGACTTTCGGCTTGAGCCCTGCTCCCAGCCATTCCCACAAAGAGTGTGGGCGTGTAAATATGTATTTATGTGTGACAGCTTTGTGAATAGTACAATTGGCTTGTGGAAGAAATTAACTGCTTGTAGAAAAAATAAATCTGTATTGAGTTAGCCTATGTTGAGAGTAAAATGATACCTCAATTCAACCCAAAGACCAATTTAACTCTTAGCTGGCTTCTTAAAGCCTACAGCTAGAGAAAGGGAGAAAATTACACGCAGTTATTATGATCATGACTTATTTGTACATATTTTTGTATTTGCTTCTTTGCCTGATGGCTGTTACTAATTTATGACTAGTTGAGGATGTAATCAGTCTCATCACCTTCAGAAGAATTTTAGTTTCTGAGCTCTAGTGCAATTTCAGAAGGAATTTTGGCTTAAAAGTTTCAAAAGCTAGATTCAAAAAAGTCCTGAATCTATACAAACAAAAGCATCCTGAACTTATAATACATCAAGAATCATGCTGCTATCTCTGGGTTACATGTGAATGTAAATCCCTTATGTAGAAACACTGTTAAAAATAGCAGATATAAGTACTTTGCATTTCAAATAAAGCAGTATTAAAGCTCATCTTCTGTTAAGTCTTCTTCTTAAGCAAATTATAAAGTTCAAACAAGAGTATGACAGGCATTTAAAGTGGTTTTTATTCAAATGGGTATATAATAAAAGGCAACTTTGGCTATAGAATATTGATAAAGCAGTGTCATCTTCTCATTAAATGGACTTTTGTCTTTTTAAGTGCTTCCCTGTGGAAAGACACATACACTGTAGGCTAGAATTTCTGCTAAGTTCTCTCTACCACTGCACTTCAGGTACTTGTACGTGGCAGTAGCACTTCAAAAACACGGGAGGCACATCTCTGTTTCATACTGCTATGATTACATTACTCTTATCCATGCCCATTAGGGACTTTGGCAATTGTTTTCCAGTTATGGGAGTGTGCTATCTGTTGTTAGTAAGCCACTCAAGGAAGGCCAGACTACACAACACTCAGAGTACAGGAGACTTCACATTTTGTTCAACTGAAGTTTTCAGCCAAGTAAATTCAGTAAGTAGCAAAACCTAAAGTAAAGAAACATCACACTTGGTCTTCATTTAAAATATTAACAATTAGAAGGACTAAAACAGCAACACTTAACAATAGACAATTATAAATACTCATTGTATTTGTCATAAAAATGTTATAAAAAACTAATCTAAAAACATGGTACAGTAATTGAGTGCAAGAATTACAGGATTGCTTTAATACTTTTCATAGTAGGCCTTCTTAGAAGATATAGGCAAAGAATTCCAGGTGAAAAATTCAAAGCATTTTAGAATTACATGTTTGGTTGTGAGTTCTAATTACATTTGCCCACAGCTGCAGTTTTACAGCTCATGAAAGCTGGAACCCCTTTTTATTACCAGCAAGTCCCACCTCTAAATTCAATTAATGAGGGAAATTTAACACTCACTCTATTTGATGTATTCTGTAATTGCTGACTTTCTAAAGATCCAAATTCCTTCTTTCTCATATTCAAATAATTTCAAATATACTCTTATACTATTGATTTTTGATCCAAATTCCTTCTCATTTGTCATCACTTTTTTCCTTTTAAGATTTTTCTATGAAGTAGTATTCAACACCTGGATACAGCTCACATTTGAGGCTTCAGTCCATCTTTGTAACTTCTTTTTGTGCACGCTGAAGTTGATTCTGAGTCTTCTTACTCCATGAGAAATTTGGCACACAACACAAATTCCAAATAAAAACATTTTTAAAAACTTCAGCCAGGAGTTGCAGGAATTGCCCTTACAGCCATTTCTTATATTTGAAAATGGTGTTTTGAATTACATCTTCATATACAGTGTCTGTCCTAATGATACTGGTGGTCTTTGACTAGTTGTAGAGGCCTGGAGAAGTGTCAAACAAATACTGCTGAAACTGTATCTGCTATACCTACAAAAAAAGTAAAATTTGGTTTTAATAAATACTGAAGTGGAGACTTCCCAGAGTTCATATTCATATAATGCCCTCTCCCCTCCATGCCATGACAGTAGGAATCCAGGGAATCATGTGAAACCCTTTTATTTCTTCCTTGCCTGCCACTGTGTATAGTTGAAACCTAATCTCCTCCTTCTTCTGCTTTTATGTTCAAAATTTTATATCCTGGTGGTATCAGAGCACCTCTAAATCAGAAGACAACGTCTCTGAGAAAATGAGCAATTACTGTCCTTTGCTGGATTGTTCTGGTGGAGTACACTACAGAAAATGTGAAAGATCCTGCTTTTTGAAAGAACAGGTTTTGAAAATAACACATCTGTTCTCCCTGCCATCTCTATAATTGACTTGCTTTATCACTACTTCTAAATTTCTCTTTCCAAACTGTTTATACAACAACATTAAGAACAAAGATTCAGTAACATGAAAAAGCTATGATTGGATACATTGTTCTGATCTTTATTAAGTGCAGGGAAACTGAATATTGTCTATTCTTTATTTGCAGAAGACTTAGATAATCTAAAACCTCTTGCAATGACTGAGAGCTACTCTGAAACACTGAGAGCTACTCTGAATGCAAGGGAAAGCCAATGGGTTACTGTAACATTAAAAACTACAACAGATACACAACACTTTCTGTCTAGTGGCAATATCCCACCAAGCTGGCTCAGCAATCTGATAACAAACAGGAGCTTGACTTGCCTTACCTCCATATCCAGCAGAACCTTGGTATTTAATGGTACAGACATCCCTCAAATACAAAGAAAAAATTAATGCCACTGATTTTTTGTCAGACTTACCACAAACATTGCCGCCTATCTTAACACGAACGTAGCCATCTACTCCCCATGTCGGCCCCCAAGAGTTCTGAACAATCCAGTAAGGGATGCTACCTGGAAGAGACATTTCATGAACAAGAGACAACAGGAGATCTGGGAAGCTTTAGCCTCCTAACACTCCATGGAGTTAATTAGCATTTTAATATCCCATAGTTTCGGATGGATAGATGATATAGGCCAGTGAAACCTACTGTTGTTCACACAGAGAAGAGAGCTAATATTCTGGAGGACTGGATATGGGCTCTTCTAGAATAAAGACACACAGAGCCATGGTCTTGACATTACAAGGACAAAGTCTGACAGAACTGAAGCAGCAATGAAAAAAAAGAGTTTATCTCCTGGGATCAGGCTGCATTTCCAGAACTGATGTGACACCAAACCAAACAGCTTCCAACAGAAAACCAAGTTCTGGATTTTAATCACTTGTTCCACAAAAGGCAATTTGCAAGTAAAAGTAACCTACTGTGCTGAAGTTCAGCTAGTGGAAACACACCTGTTCTGTCAAAACCAGTGATAAGAACAGCATGGTTTGCTCTTCCACTGGAGCAGTGATACTGTATGATTCCACCGAGATAATCCTGCCAGCTAACGGCATCGACTGTCACTGCCAAAGGGCCCCAGCTGACAAGCATCCTCATCATTTCCTCTTCTTGACCACTGTGAAAGTGAGTAAAAATACCAAGTTACTTAAGTTAGCGCACTGAAGTGATTAGAGTGACTGTAATCTACTTGTTAAGAACAATTTAAAAATCAAATAATTAAACTCTCTCCTCCGAGTTCTACATGCCACATAACACACATCAGTAATTATGTATTTCATATGCTACAACACAATAATACAAATACGGGACACAAACTATGGGACAGGTGCAGATCTAAACACATAATGCTATTAAAAAGCAGCAAGCTTCTAGGTCAAGCCGGGGGCAGTGGAGAGTACTACATACTTTTTGTACATCACTCTTCTCAATTAAAACCAGCTTTGAACAAACCATTAGTCCATACAGAATTTCCCACTGTTTTTTAAACCTACAGAAGTACCTCTTATACATAATAATACACTAAAATACGTGTCTCAAACATATCAAAACACAGGACATTTCCACTATCAGACATTTACCACTAGCATCCTCATAAAGTTTTATTTATCTAATATACTGGAGCAGGAAATTTTCATCACTGCATGGTATGTTCAATAACTAAATTTGGCAAATACAGACTGGTAAAGATAAAAGTGATTCTAGTTACTTATATCTAGCAGTAACACAATTCCTAGTCAGAATAATATTTCTTGTCTTTATTCAGTATGTACTTAAGTAACGGAATGCTTCCTAATTTTTTCAATAAATTCCAGTTACTGTTATAGGATTTACCATTTCTGATAAAAGCAGTGTAATGTTCATATACTAAAAACTGTAACTGACTCTATGTTCCAGTTCATAGCCAATTTAAAAGACCTAATTTGAAGACACAGGCGTTCTCATCTGAACAGGCTTAGTGTTGGCAGTGTTGAGTGGATTTGTCGTGGCACACCTTAACTCTCAAAGATGTCATGCATTAATCCTTCTCCAGCACACAGCTACAGAACTGATGCAATCACCCTCATAACCTTTGCCTGGTCAATGCACTATTCGCTCCACCTTACTCCACAACTGCTGAACACAGAAGGAAAAATACAGCAAATAAAAAGAGTCAATAATAGCTACCTGAAGTCATATGCGGCGAATCCTGTTATTGAAACTCCAAAATCTGAGCGATCGAAATAATGGCACAGTCCTGTCTGAGCTTTAAAAGTGTATTCTGAATCTCTCACGAGTTTTACTTTTGTCTGCAAGAAGGTAATTGAGTAAGAATTTAACGCATTTGACTTTACTACTATGCAGCTCAAAACCTATAGAGAATGACCACATAACCCACTCAAAGTTCAGTGTGTGCTGGGCAAGATTAGAAATAAGAATGTCACATTGTGAAAAAGTATTTACTATCTCTAGTTTCCTTGTTCACTGAGACATCTTCAGAAGGGATTCAGAAATCTTTAAATAAGGAATGAAATTTAAAGGGCATCTCTGGTTTAAACTATCCTCATAAGCAACCACATCAATTTCAAGACATAGATATTCACTCAATGAATGATTACTCATTCTCTTCAAATGACTTCCACACACAAAATTATCCTCCCCTTGGGACAGTTCAAGAGGAACAAATATTCCAAAAAGTTATATAAAATACTGTAAAGTCCAATTCTGTTCTTAGCATGTAATTCTCATGCTAGTACATGATGTATCCATCAGCCTTTTATACTTTTCATGTCTTCTGCAGTACAGTATGTTTATGACAGTGACTTCTACAGCTTAATTCATTTGTGGTCCTTCTATTGCCAAATAAGAGGGAATTTTGCTTCAGAGGAATCAAGGTATCTTCTGTTGTTCTTGATATTCAAACTTAAACAAGTTATCTAGACTGTTGTTAGCCATCGGTATAGTACTCTATATATACTCTATAGTACTTCAGGGGCAGAATTACACTTTCTTAAATTCTGAGGTTTTTTTTTTTATTCAAAAACCGGAAGAATTCTTTTTATATTCTTGTAATTCAATCTCAGAGAGTACTTTTTATTTAAAAGATATTAAAATGTTTCTGTTTACCTATGTTATTAACACACATTTTGAATTTTTAATGAAATGAAATGTGTTAGCAAAAACTGAAGTAGAAACTTTGAATGCAATAGAAACTGCATTTTCAATGTTTTGGGCCAGAAGTGAAACAAAGGTAAACATAGCTGATTTTATTCTGAGATTTTCCACACATACTTGTACATAATTTTATAGTGTTTGCAACAGAAACTATTGAAATCTGAAAACAGAAAATGTCAAGATCCTTCCTTTTCCCCAGATGCTGGTGCCTCAAATCCACAAAATGCCATATGCACAAGTGGCTCTGTCCACATTGGTACTGTATGCCTGCAAATGAATTCAGGAGTGTTATCTTCAGCCCCTGTGGACTGATTTGTTACGTTCACAAGAACACATATGGACCATAAAGTTCCAATAAAATTTCAATTCTGCTTGAACAAATTCTCTCTTGGTTCCAAACCAAATAAATAAGCATACATACATATACACAGACACATATGTGTATGCATACATGCACACACACACCCCTATATTTTAAAAAAAAAATCTGTACATTTCACCTTTCCCGTCACATTTTTCCAATAAATAAGAATGCTAATATGAAAGCTGATGAAGTCTTTTGAGATTTTTACAAAGAGTTTCAAACCTGGTTCAGCCAGCTCAAAGCGCTAACAGTGGATCCCCCGTTGCAGCCGTAATTATTGTACGAGCAGTCAATAACTTGCTGCACACTGAGCTCTTCCAGGGTGTTTCTTTTAATTGCATAGGCAGACTCTATGCCACCTACAACGCTGAAAGCCCAGCAGCCTCCACACTGATGGAGAGAAAAGGGAAATGGGGGAGAAAGGAAAAGTCAGCTTTGTTTCTGAAGCCCGGTATGAAAAGAAAAAATGAGGGAAGAGAGTCTTGAGATGCTCTTCATTTAATACACCATCCTTGAACTCAGTTTTTAAGGATATAATAAAGAAATGTAATCATCCACTTAAAATGCTGAACTATTTTTCCCCCTGTACTGCTCTCTGAAACCTAGAAATGCATTATAGGTGTCTTATTTTAAGGACTCCTTCCTGATGAACTTTTGTTCTTGACTATAGGTCTGAGGATGCTTTTTACTGTGACATATCTATTTTCCAAAGAAAAATGTGGCCTCAGGATGAAATTAGTTTTTAACCACACTAGTAAGTTTTTCTAGAATTTTGTAGAAACAGATTACAGTTTAAGAAATGGCAAAGTGAAATTAAACATAATAGAAAAATTCTTAGACAATAACAATCTATACTGCAGTTCTAGGCTCTTTAAACTGCAACATTTAAAATAAGAAGCAGAATTTACTCCTCACAAGGTCCTGTGTGAAGCATGGAAAGGAGACACTGGGGATTTAAAAGCTTGTTTCTTATCAGTGACCATAACCACTTTGGGATAAACTGTAATTGTGTGGAGTCTGGTTACTTTCCTATCACAAATGCATCCCCTGAGGAGTTCACTGGTAAAGATACGGGTGTTGACCAGCCAAGAGGATTCAGTCATGGGAGAAGAACAACAGGAAAGGATCTACACCTCTCCAGGTGGGATGAGGTCAAGTACTGGACTTACCTTGGTTCCTCCTTAAGAAAAATACAAAATGCACATGGTGCAGAGTAATTGCCAAATTAGTTAACTAGATCAAAAAATATATCACACACAGTTTCTAAATGCACAACTTGTACACCTCATTCTTTTAAGTCTAATACCACTTTGCATAAAATGCTATGTGACTTTGTGTATGTTCAACTGGCCGTTCTTGTGCCAGTGCCCCAAGGAGTCTTTGGGCAGAGCGGGTCCCTTGCAAAACCTTCCCTGTGCTCTACAGCCTACCTGCTGAGAACCAGCAAAGGAAAACACCACGACTTACTGTCTGCTGATTTCTCACTTCTGCAATGACTTTCTTGTCCCTCCAGTCAAACTTCTTTGGCAGTGGTTTTTCCTTCCCCTCTGGCACTTTTGTGTATCTGGGAAGTTTGTGAGGTATGCTTCTCAAATAAATAGCTAAACACAAAATATAAACATCCATAAATCTATGAACAAAAAAAAAATCCCACAAACAATTACTTTACTAGAATTCAGAGGTAACTTTTATCTACAGTTACAACCACAAGATTGTATCTCATTCTAAAATCCACAGAAAATTCCTGTATTTTAAAATAATCATTGTACTCCAGAATGAATGTAAATATTCCTACAGTTCCAGAAAGAACAGAAACACTAATCAGGGAATGTGGGTAGAAAGTGTGAAGATTTTCTGAAGCTGAACAATAACCATAACCACTCCATAAAATAAATTTTACTTGAAAATTTCCAAACCATTTTACTTACATAAAAAATACTTTGTTTTAGCTATGTGCAAGGGGAAAATAAAAGGAGAATAAAGTAAAGATGCTGAAACACCTGCAAGTTGCTGGTTTTTCACTAAAAAATGTTGTTTAAAACAAGATGTTAAATCCTATGATGACTAGAAAATGTAACAACAGACATGAATAGCAAGAAGGGAAGATTAGGGTAGGTATCAAACAAATTTTCTAGAAAAAAAGAAATTAAGTATGTCATATTGCTTGAGAAATCCACAGCTGTCATTATGCAGCCATGGACCTCCAAGCATTGTTTGGACTGTAGTCAATTTTGTGCTGGGGTAGGGAATATGAACTTACTCGAGAACCTTGTGTATCTTCCTTTTTTAAAAAGGAAGAACCTTGTGTATCTTCCTTTCTTCTGTTGTAACTGAAGAAAGCTTTAAAGCGCAGTGAGAAGAAGGAAAACCAGAACTGCCTGAATGCTAAAACATATTCAGGCTGTGGGCAATTCAACCTTGCAAGATTACAGAACATGAAGAGGATTGTTGTGTCCTCTAGAAGTACTTACGGCTTGGTACCAGCCATTGTAAATTAGCTGACTATCAGCACGGGAAGAATCTGTAAATGTGAAAGACACAAGGTTCTGGGAAAGAATAAAAAAAAAATAACAGAAAAGGCATTAGAATCAACCAGAAAATGTACCTTTGAACTCTTCAGGAAACAGGTGAGAAAACTGATTTATTCCATAGACAGCAGTTGTATTATCTTTTGATGATGAATTCAATAATCTAATTCTTTTAGCGCTTTCCTGAAGGAATAGAAAAAACAATTGTGGGCATTATTAAGTTAGTAGCAGGGACAAAACTGCAAGAGCAGAAAAAGAAAAGGTTAGCAACAGAAAACATGAAAGTAGATAACAAGCACTGTTCATCCTGTATCCCTAGGAAACCAATAGGAAAGCCATTAGACTAGTTTCAACTCCCACAGATACCAATAAAGCGTTTGTTAAGTGCAAAAAATTGACATGAAACAGACAAAACAGGCAAGCTGAGAACAAGTTGTGTCAAACTCATCCGACGTCCTTCTTTGACAGCGCAACAAACCTTGCGGTTCAGAGATATGCAAAAATGTCTAGAGATAGGAGTTAACCCCATCACTTCATGTCTTCATGAAGCAAAAGAACAGCATAACGACCTACAGGCCTCCCCGCCTCCTCCCGGCGGCCCGATGTCGCTGGGCAGCGGCTCTGGCGGCCGGCGGTGACCCGCGGGGCTGGCCCGGCGCCGGCCGCCAAGGGAGCGGCCGCGGGAAGCGGCACCGGGCGGGCGCGTCCCGGCACTGCGGAGGGGAGCTCCGCCTGCCCCCGCCCGCCGGCCTCC
>VWPU01009284.1:0-12990 GCA_013398955.1 Callaeas wilsoni
CGGAAGGGGCGGGCCGGGCCGGACGCGGGCGCTGGGCACGGGCTGCGAGCCGTGCCAGCGGCTTGAAACCGGCGGATCGGCGGATATTCCCGTCCTTCAGCTCGAAGCATATACCGGGACAAAATAACAGAGGAAACTTAGAGGACACTCATACTGTCAGCCCTCGTATCAAGCGGTCATTACAAAACATTTCAGTTGCAGCATTATTCTTTTCTGATGTCTGTATCAAAAGAATAAAACTGGCTGTCAGCACTTGGCTGACGGCAGTCAGTCATTTATCCACGGGGATCCAAAGCACAGATGTGAACAGCACACACGACTTAGGAAAGCTTCAGCAAGGCACCGTAACCTCGGGAGCTCCATAACCTACAAATAATACAAATGGAGAGGATAGGAGGAGACAGACAAATTAGAAACAAATTGCTCCAGAAATAAATTTATTTTGGATACCAACTCTCTGGGGTAGCAGCCAGCCCTTTGCAACAGTTTGAGGAACACAGAGTTTGTTTTGTTGCTGATGTAATTACTGTGAGGTCAGAGATAAGATGAGTTGTAGCTTCAGTTGAAATAAAAAGGAGGTGCCTGTGTAGCTCCATGAAGTGAATGACACTAGTCTTTTCAAAGAAAGTGGCCTTGAGATCTTTGTTCTTAAAAAAAAAAAAGGATCTATTGCAAAGTTTATATGCTGCTATAGTGAAACAAGGAAATTTTGCATTTCAAAGTCCTTCAAAGCTAAGTCGAGTTGTCGAATCATCGAGCAATCTAATGCGAATATGCAATCTTGTACTATCTCAATTGCAATGGGCTATCTATCTACCGGACATTCAGAGGAGGAACTGAGAAGAACATCTCTGAAAAGCCGTGAGAACATCTGCTCGTTTCCACAAGCCCTGATATTGGTTCAGAGATGCTTATCTCTACGAAGTCTGTTCCGTCCTGCTTTTGTTTTTTGCACTAAATTATCTGTAGTTTCCCAAAACGAGTTGCTGAAGTTGGAAGGAATGTTCCACTTTCTTTGCCAGTTTAGCAGCATCTGTAAACAATGTAGGAATTAAGTGCAATTTCAGTCCTCGTAATGTTTCCCTTCTTTACCTTTAAGGCACTGGATGAAAAACTGACAAATCGGAATTCATCAGTGACAAACCACAGAACACATATATATAGTTCCGAAAAAATCAAATGGACCTTGTTTTCCTGTTAATAATGGATCAGTTAATAAAGCTGGTTGAAAGTTGAGGTCATTTTGCTTACTCCAGATCCACAATTTATATTCAAAAAAACTCTAGCATTTATCTGACAAGGAAAACAAAATTACAGGAGAGCAAAGCAACTAAGTTAAACAAGACTTTGTGCTTCTCTGTTATGTGCACTCTTTACTGTTTTTGACATTAATTCTTCTTCACCAACTGCCAGTCAATCACAGCTTTTTGCACACTTCCAAGTGCCAAGTTGGTACGATTTACAATACATGGCTGCATTTGCTTGTATCTGAACAGTTGGTTTAAACTAAAAATGTAAAAATAAGCACAAACTACAATTAAAAATTGCTGCAAAAACAACTGCAGTAGGTTACAGAGCTGTCTCATAATGGAATAGTTCACTGTGACAGTGTCTTAAGCACTTTTCCTGAAGCTAACTCACCTTTCAGGATCTCATTCTTTTCATAGGAGGTACCAGGAAACTGCTGCTATGTTCACAGTGCTATGGCTGTGTTGTTTTATTTTACGTATAAACATGCACTAGGGTCTACCAGCTCACCAGATTCCAGGAAGGAAACAAAAATGGAAGCAGAAGTTTCCTAACCCTGTTTTCCTACACTGTGGGAAAACCAGCAATCCACGTAAAAAATTACTTTCCCAATTCAGTCTCCAGACTTCAGAAGTCTGGGTTGGGAAATGAGATGTATTTAGACATGCGTGTTAATCCAGGACTGTCTGAAGTTTACAGGTCCCAAAGTGTGTTCCTCCAGCAATAGACTTCCATGCAGGGACCCCGTGGCCAAGAGCTGCATCCAGAGCAAAGGTGAGGAAGACAGCCAGACACATACGCAGCGGAGAGCACCCTGTGCCTGGCTGTGCAGGCTGCTGGGCTGGTTTGCAGAAGCGATTTGCACAGTGACAGGACAAGTAGCAATGGCCATAAGCAAAGACACAAGAAGTTCCACCTCAAGATGAGGAAGAGCTCCTTTATGTTGAGGTTGGAAGAGCACTAGAACAGGCTGCCCAGGGAGAGCATGGAGTCTCCTCTGGAGACATTCCAAACACACCTGGATGGTTCCTGTGTCACCTGCTCTAGGTGACCTTGCCTTAGCAGGGGGGTTGGATGATCTCCAGAGATCCCTTCCAACCCTAACGGATCTCTGATTCTGTGAACCTCAGCACTGGAAAAAGGCTCAATGGTCAGCTTCTGTCTCAAGTTATCACTGCTAATGGCATTTTTCTGCTCTGTCTAATTTCATCATCTAGCAAATATTTTGAAAATGACTAAATTAGCTTGCACAGAGAAGTAATAAAGAGCATAATTTAAAACTTGTAACACTTAGATATGTAATAGCTGCTTAGTCGTTGCACTTCAAAACTGAAAACGACTTCTCCTTGCTAACATTTGATGTTCTTCAAAAGGGTGAATTATCTAAATAGTTGGTGCTTTATTTAACAGAAATTTCCAATAAACCTCATTCCGTCACTTTGAGTTATGTCACTTCATGCCATGTGACATGAAGGCATTGATGTAAGTTTGACAGGCAGTGCCAGTGCTGACATGTCAGTTTGCGAATTTATGACAAATTATATGCTACAGATATTTTTAAAACAACTGTGGATTGCCAAGGAAAAAAAGTATTTAAAATGTGTAATAACACTGATGCATCTTTAGACTGAAAACAATTTATTCAATTCACATGGTTATATTGATTTAATGTTCAAGCTGACACTTAATGCAATAAAATAAAATAAATTTATATCAAAAATTCCCAACTAGCTCAAGTTACAATATATTATAGACCAAAGGAAAATGAGATGTGTTAATGCAATGGGCTTTTTTTAAAAAAAACACTGTCATTAAGTAATACTGTTAGCATTTAATAATTTGAAATAATCTATCTCAAATGTTAAGGCCCTACACAGAAAAAAAAAGCTTTATCTGAACAGAGAATTAATTGCTTATGAAAATTATCATTCTGGAAAGAATACAATGTGGCAAGGGGGGTATCTTTCACTAGCAGTGATAATTTATTTAAATCATGGTTTTTTCTTTTTCTGGGTTTTGGATAGGGTTTTTGGTAATCTCATTTTTGTACAGATCAAGTCCTGCTTTATAATTTGTTCATAATCTCTGTACTTCAGTTGAAGCATACTTAGGTCAGTCATGTGTGAACTTTCAGGCATCTATTTTATCTTCAAATTTCTTAATTCTGTAATGGAAGAATAAGAGACTGAATGCCTCAGGACTAATCAAATTAGTGAAACATAATAATTTTTTAAGATAGAAAACAAGCTTATTAGAAGAGGATAATTAAGGAAAAAAGAAAAAGAATAAACTCCATGTGCTCACCAGAAAAAAACTGTTCCATATGTTAAAAATACATTGTTGTAGAGCACCAGAAAACCTTGTCTCACTTACTCACTTAACATTGCCCAAAATGTACCAGAGTTCAAATAGTTCTATTCTTCTTCAGTAGTTAACCATCCCAAAAATCAAATCCTGAAAGCAGGCTAATGAGTGAAATGAGAAGAACCCTTTTGCAGCTGGAGATACTGCATCTATAAAATCCTGACTAACTGAACTGTCATGCTGTAACATTTTCACGGTAAAAGCTGCCTTCTTTCAGGGTATGTGAAAGGAGTCTGATTGTGGCTCTCTTTTTCAGTAGAGAGATGGCATGGCATCAGTTAGAACTGATAGGAGTATTTTCAAGAGAAGAAATAGAAGAGCCACCATGAATTTCCTGTTTTCAGCTGCTGCACATTTTCCTGGCAATGCCATGCCATATGCTACTAGAGCACTCCATGACAATTTACACTTGCCACCTAATACATTATTAGCCAGGGAATGTTTGATTTAGATTATTGCACCAAGTACTACCTTCTAAGTAATCACAAAGGCGTAGTCCGGTTAGAATGCCTTCTGTTGCATGTTTCACGATTAAACATGCATTAATTTCAACTAAAACAGCAGCTATTTAGTGTTCATATATAATTGCACAGAAATGTTTGGTTTAGAGCTGCCCAGCATTCCAGCAGCCAGGAGAACCTCCAAATGCTTAGAAACTCAAAAAGTGCCGCATGCACAGAGTGCTAAATTTGCCTCTATTCAGTGTGACCATATACCAGTCTGTTGCTTTCTACGTCCTTTTTTAGTAGATTTAAAAGGGCCAGAAAAGAAGTACAGATGTAGAGAGGCAAATCCGTCTGAAAGCCAGATCTCTGCCTCCTGTCTGTTTCAAAGGCAACTCCTGGCTACAAAAGCTCAGTGACACAGCTTTACCAAAGCCACATTTGCAGATTATTAAATGTTTAGAATATGTTAGGTGTGGAATGGCAGAGTTTTGAAGTAGATGGATGTATGCCATACAAATGTTCGAGGCACACAGGACTTGGGGATCATTTTTCTGGAGTTCGTGTTTTTCTGTTTGTCACCTTTTCTGCCACAGATGAATTTTGAATTCTTAGTCATTGCAATTGGGGTAGAGGCCAATAAAAGTTTTACAGCTGAAAAGGTCTAGACTTAAACATGAGTTTCACCTTTTTCACAGAACTTGATTAGCAACAAATGCGCTGGGGTTACATTTATAAAAAACTGATAGTAAAGCCTCACCTTGAGTCTCCACCCAGAAACCTGAGAAAAGTAAACTAAATTGAACAACTTAACCTGCTCAGTCAGTTAATTTTCCGGATTCATGGGCACACATCAGCTTAAAGTGCACTAGTTTACCGAAACAACAACAAAAACCCAAGAACAAAACAGAAAAACAAGCTGACGTATTAAGGGCATATACACAGTGCTTGAAATATGACTTCAGTCATTTTTCCAGTCCTCTCCTCTGCTGGGTCTGGCCAGCTGTTTGCTTCACCCACAGCAGAGCCTGGCTGCCTATCCCACTACCCCCTCTAAATGCCTGTTACTTGTAGTTTCCCTCATTTCACCTTTTAGGTCAGAACATATATGGCAGTGGGAAGTAACAAGTCTCTTTGTATACAGGAAGCTCTTAGATAGTTTCTTCCCTAAATACCACAGAATATAAGTAATTTCTGCTTCATGAAGTATTCTATACAAAGTTACTTTTCTCTTGGTGCATATGACCTTTGTCCTCTGATGCTGGAAACGATTGCATTGTATTATGATGATCTCTCACTGAGTACTCCTAAGCACAGTTAATTAATCCAGACTTTAATAGCCAGCTTGGAATGGCTCTCCATAATGTGTCTCTTGATCAAATAAAGCAAATCCATCACAGTATATCAATGTATATGGAATAAAGGTGACTCAGACCCGACCAAGAGTTCCTTCCATTCATGACATTCTTTTTCTACAGGGGAAACTCTCAGCAGCAAGCTTCTCCTCTTGGGTCACCTTCTCTCCTGGATTGCCAGGCTTACAGAGGAAGAGCATCACCATTTCATTTGTTTTGCCTTGTAGCTCCACCACTGACCATTTTGCAGCCCCCTGTCAGGAGTCACACATCCTGCAGAAGCACAGGCACTGCTGTACTTGAAAAGACCCACTAATGCTACAATTTGATATCGCGGGTCTCCAATTTATGGCTCGACAGACTTTCCTATATAAACTAACTCAGTGGCTTACAAGTTTCACCTGACAACCATTATACTCCTGGCCTTTGCTATCTTTTCAACAGAGGAAGGTATCATGCAATATGTGACAGGTGTATTGTAGTAACCCAGTGAAGGACTGCAATAGAAAATACTAAAAATATAAACCACAGTTATGTCAGATAATTTCATTTGGTGAAGAAACAGTAGCTGCAAGAAATAAATTTCCCTAGATTATCAGTGACAGACAAGGCATCATCATTATCCACTTGGTGTTTAATCTCCTGGTGACCATGTTGGTAGGACCTGCTGGTGCATTTCTGACCCTTTCACTGTTATGTTTTTAAGCACCTCAGACTAAATGGCAGACAGTTGTTACTGGGACAGGTTGCTATTTTTCCTTTATCAAGCTTTAATTGCTAGTGATGAATGCCCAGATCTCGCGGACTGCCACAGCCATGTCGAAGACACGGCTGGGGACAGTCACAGCCAGCGTTAGCGCGTGTCCCGCGGGCAGGGCTGTGCCACGTGTGGCTGCCGTCCCCGGCACCGAGGCTGCTGTGCGGCAGAACAGTGCGGCTCCGCAGGCGAGCCCAGACGAGCAGACTGGAGCCAGCAAGGATCCAGCAATGCCCAGTTTGGTACTGCATCTGTTTCAAGCGGCTCTGCCGGTCGGGGCGGTGCAGAGGCGAGCGGCCAGCCCTGGGGGGGGGCCCGGGCCACCGCAGCGCGGGGACAGCCTGGCTGGCCGGCACCTGCCCCAGCCCATGTGCGGCCTGCCCGGCACTGAGCGCGGCTGGCCCCTGCCCGGTGCCGTTCTGCCATTCCTCCGGCCGGCGGGAGCGGCGTCTCGCCCTGGAGCTCAGCATGTCCGGGGCAGGGGCGCCGGACGCCCAGGACCCTGCCGGCGCTGGGACGTGCCCGGAGGATGTCCCCTCCCTCAAGGAAATCGAGCAGCTCCTGAACACAGGGCGGCCCTCTTGCAATCACGTTGATGAAGTGTGGCCTAATCTCTTCTTAGGGGACCTGTAAGTACAGCTTTATGGGCACACCTCTGCCATAACTTCTGTTAGTAAGCCTCATGGGTGCGGCTTTAGACAGCTCATAGTTTTGCTAATTGCTGTCATTTACACTGCAGACAGCACGATTTCCGAGATAAAATTATGACAAAGGTGGTATTCCCTTCTCGATTAGCCTTTAGAAGCAATCCATGGGCTGATGCTCCAGAAATGGTTTGGGAGATGCAATCTCAGTGCTTCTGCTCTGTGAATATCACTGCACCTATCTTGATTTGTCTTTGTCTTTTCCTTAGAGTCACAGCTCACAACAGATTTGTTTTGTGGAAGATGGGTGTGACCCATGTTTTAAATGCTGCCCATGGCACAGCATACAGCCACGGAGGCCAGGACTTTTATGGAGCAACCATTGATTATTATGGTGTACCAGCCCATGACCTGCCAAGCTTTGATATCAGCCAGTTCTTTTTCTCTGCTGCACAATTTATCCACAATGCCTTGAACACGCCAGGAGGTATGAAATTATTGTGGGTCACATTTTGATGTGAGTCAGCAGCCTCATCTAACTGGTCAGCTCCACAAGCTCAGTGGTGGACGAATCAGTACATGGTGTCCTGCCGGGTGCTGGTCATCTGCACGGTGGGTGGCAGGAGAAGGGAGTGCTGTGCATGTGGATGTAGCTCTGACTAGGTCCCAAAAAGCTGATGTGACAAAACAGATGAACAGTGCAGGAGAGAGACTGGGGAGGAGAGGAAAGAGAAAATTATTTGGAAGGTAAGGCTCATTCAATAAGAGAGGAGCAAAAACATGCATTTAAAATGGACACCCTCTTTTGAGACTGTCTTATTGCAAGAACAAATGAATAAAAAGACAAATATCCTGATTTCTACAATCACCAACTGTATGAAGAGGTTCATATATTGCAGATGAGTTTCTTGTGTGAACAGGGCCTGCAGGCCTGTGCCTCCAAGATTTACTTTTACCCAAGGAGATTTACAGTGAGTTCCACAAGAAACTGAGCTTCTTGGCAGTGGTGCAGTAAAATATGAATTAACCTGTTTTACATAAAAGACCATTTCTTAGCATGAGTAAACTGGCATTAATGGAGCTGTCTCTGTATCACAAATTCCGACTTCAAAACAGAATTACAGTTGCATCAAATTGCCTTATTATCCAACAGTTCTAGGCCAGTCATTTTTCTTGGCTAATCTGTCTGTGCCATCCATTCAGGCCAGATTTTAGCATTCTTCCTTGCATGAGCAAGCCTGCTGAAACTAATGGGTCTTCTTGTCCTCATGGTCAAAACAGAACAGCTTCATTACTCTAAGAGGGTTTTCTTTGATTTACCAGTGTTTCTGATATCAGGTTGGGATCTCATGGCATTTCTCATACAAGTGAGTGTAACAATGGCGAATTAGACTTAACTGTTAGCAGTTCATGTGATCTATCAGAGGAGTAAGAAAAACATTTAAATTTAACTTCATCCACTGTACTGCTTCTCTTGATGGTTGTAATTTTTTTTTTCTTTATCAGCCAAAATATTGGTACATTGTGCAGTTGGAGTAAGCAGGTCAGCTTCTCTAGTCCTGGCATATCTCATGATAAATCACCACCTCCCATTAGTTGAAGCCATCAAGACAGTGAAGGAGCATCGATGGATTTCACCCAATCGTGGTTTTCTGAAGCACCTGCGAAACCTGGATGTTCAGCTACGGCAAAAGAAGGACTGCTGAACGGGCAACCCTATCTACATTCACTTTACTGAGTTTCACCCTTCATAGCCATTGTGCATATACAACTTCCCATTTTGTAGTGATCAGTGCACGTTACAAAAATGAAGAAAATTATGCATCAAAGTAAAAGGCCAACAGAACAGTAAATGGATTAATTCTGATAGCTCAGTTCCTCCAAAACAGCACAGCCAACAGCAGCGCTGTAACCACTGCGCGGGGTGGAACTGCTGTGCCATGAGTGGTGCTACTGGATGAATCCACCAAAGTGGTTAAGATAGACCAAGTTTGTCCCTGGCTTCTGCTTATGCCAGAGGCAAGCTCAATATTTGTATCTAGCTGTAAAGGATGTTTGAGTCCCCTTTGCTTGGGAGGGTAACATAATCATCTTTCTCAGTTTGGTTACAATTCTCACATGCATGTTCTCCTAAGAAAAATTCTGCATTTCAGGCCTGATGATGTGACAAGGGCAGTTTCTCCAGAGCCCAGGTACTCCTACAGAAACGTTCCTCTTTTGCTAGTCTGCTAAATATTATGGTGTTATAGAAAACTGTGACAGCCACAAGACCCACACCATCAGAATAAACATCTGTGATGCTTCTGCAGCCTGGGCCAGCAAACGCCACAAGTATTTTCTTGTTAAATATGTTTTCAAAAAGATAATGTATATCATGCAATATATTGAGGACATTAAAAAGAATATGTCAGGTCTTCAAAGCATTTTTTAAGTGTGACTCATCAGTTCACTTGCACTCCAGATTATCCCAAATCAGTTCTGTGTCAGTGGCTTTGAATCACCCGTGGTTTAATATCAGGTAGACACTTAGCTTACATCAGTGGCTTGGCCTAATTGATACAAATTAGTTTTAAGCTGTTTTGAGGATGTCACTTTTCCTGTCACCAGTTAATCAGTACTTAAACCAATGTGATTTTTAATACAGCAACAGCATTTGAAGTTCATGCTACCATTCTGCCTGAAAATTAGCTTGTTATCTTGTGGTGAACCATGAAGTGATAATCAAATTTGATTTTGCCCTTTGCTGCTGGTTGGATTTATTGATTACTTGACCTTATAAAGATTCCCTGCCAGATTAAGTAAATACATTTCTGCTTGCTTGTTTGCATTTGAAGCATCAGTTCTGACCATTTTATTCTCTGCTGGAAGAGAATTGCAAGGTTAATAGAAGACTAACGTAATGGTGACTTGTGAGTTGAACCTCTTCTTTCCCAGACCACATTTCCTCCTTCATTCTTGGAGAGGTTATGACATGAATGCTAATTCTGCCTAGCATTTAGGGGAATGTAGAAATCCCTCCCTATTTCACTGTATACAAGTGCTTTGCAAAATAAGCATATTTAAGATCCTTTCAGACATAAGTTTGACTGTTCAGATTTTCCTAAACCTTGCCAAGGAGCTGCACTGGTGAGAGAAAGGTAAGACATTGTTGTGTGAAAAGATCAAATAGGAAATCACATTTAAAACCCAACAGTGCTAGGACAATCTTTATACCTCTCAAAGCAGCAGAGTGGTGGAGGAGGAGCTTTGTTTGCTTTGAAGTTCTCCATTAAAATTAATAGGGATTTATATGAGTTAATATTTCATTATAATTTATACTTCATTCACATTACAGTAGGTTTTAGTCTGGAAACCTTTTGAAGACATGGCATTGAAAAATCTGAAATTCATGTGAGTGAAATAATGCATCTTAATGGCTTTAGGCTGGGCAAAATTAGACAC
The DNA here is from genome assembly GCA_013398955.1 of Callaeas wilsoni. NCBI lineage: Eukaryota > Metazoa > Chordata > Aves > Passeriformes > Callaeidae > Callaeas > Callaeas wilsoni. Next base: position 10,253 of record VWPU01009284.1, read on the forward strand.
ATGTGAGCAAGATTAATGGAATCCCCCCATCAGGATAATGTTTTGCATGCCCCTGAGCATCTGTCCTACAAAGCCACAGCTGTGAAAGCTGCTTCTGCTGTAAATTAGTACCTGCTCTTGAAGATACTGCTCATCCTGGGAGAGTACTGTTTCACCAGGAGCAGAGAAGGGAAGAGCACAAAGTGAAGTTGAGTCAGTAGGTCATCCATGCCACCAATGACATGGTAGTGATCTTGTAAGCAAGACTTACTTACCTCAGTGGAGAGAATGAATTAGGTAGAAACTTTTTTCAAGGGCATTGTCAAATCACAGAAGTGTTTTTAATCTGTGGAGTCAGTGTTGCTTACATTTCCTGCCTGTCTGTATTGCTTCTTTATGTACAGATTTACCTTGGGTGCACATTTGTGCAGGAAAAAAGATTCCAGTCAACATAAACAAAAGCAGAAGAATAGTCCTGTTTTAAGTTTTAAGAACTTCTTAAAACAGAAAGCATTGTCTGCAGCAATGTACTAAGAGGAAAAGGGACCCCTTCACCTGTCACTTACACTATCCATAATTCAAGTAATGATGTGGCATGACATTCACTGCTTTCCACTATCAGCATAAAAACCTGCATTTTGAATGTTAGTTTGGCAAGTTAGACTAAGGAACCAAAATGAAGAAAAAATACTGCCTCCCCAGTGGCACTTCATTCAGAAAACACACGTTTGTCAAGAGGGCCTACACAACCTGGGAGAAGGTACAAGTGAAAGGAACTGTCCCAGCCACAGCTGTGGCAGACTTAAATCTGCTTAAAGCAATCACAAAACCAGTGTCACCTGAAGGGACCCATGTAGAGTTCCAGTGAAAACTTCTCTTAATTTTATTTTCCAGTAGAAGAACTGCAGACATCAGATGAAGACAGTAGAAATCAGGTCTGAAACAAGAAGGGGGCTTTATGTGAGCTGTGTAACCCCTTGCCACAGGATGCTGCAGAGAGTAAAAGCCTACAGACATTCAAGGGGCAGCTGGAAGAGTTTGAAGGACAGAAATCTATTCAGGGTTACCAAATACTTAGAAACTACATCCAGATCAGCAAGCTCATAAACTGCAGCCAGCTGGAAGCTGGGAGAGTGTTATTATTATTATTATTATTATTATATACAGAAGTATAATTCATGCTTGCATGTTCTTATATTCTGTAGGCATCCGCTTTCAGCCATAGTCAAGCGCGGGACAGTGGGCTCGGCAAACTTTGGGTAAGGCCCAGGACAGGTGCTCTCGTGGTGTGTATTTTGAAATCACTCTCAAGCTGTGCTGTCCCCTCTTTCCTGGTAGCTTATTATTAGAACTGGGTCACATGAGGCATTTGGGACCGCGTCTCAGTTGCATTGACTGACATTTCTTTCACAGGGAAAGCTCTATGCTGGCAGGAACAGCGCCGTAGCTTATGTGAGGATGGGAGTAGCATTTTTTTGCATAAGATTCACTTAGAGCAGAACGTTCATTTTTCTGGCTGCTCCCCATTGCATCAGGGACGTAGCACTGAGCTAATCCAGGGAGGCGTCAAGGCGCGAGCTGTATTTAGAGTCAGCCACCTGCTTGGGAACATCGAGCGGCAGAAAGAGCCTGCTTCAGCAAAAACCTCCCCTGTGCATTCCGCAGCAGCGGCTTCCAGCAGGCCCTCCCTCCTCTGCCTGGCTCTGCACAGGCCTCCAAAGGGCTCAGCGCCTGAAGACAGACCCTGTCAGCCCAGGAATGCTCTGAGCCTGGCACTCCCTCTGCCCAGGAATTGCCAGATATTTTGGACATCTGCAAGGTGGAATTAAATCACGTGGGTGAAGAGTGGCCTAATCTCTACATAGGCAATATGTAAGTGTTATTTGAGGCTGAGCTGTTCTGAAGGGCTGGGGAATACAGTACTCATTAACATATGCTGTCCAACTTTATTTAGTTAGCGTTGGTAAACTTCATTGCCTTAAAATAGAATTAAGGGTAGCACAGAAGAAAGCAAAAGGACTATCCATTAAAGAAAGAACCTACTGCACAGAAAAATAACTGAAAAGAGAATTAGACTCTCTTTATTGCTTTGCATTATTTTATAATTGTGCAACATATAGATTTTATAAATGCCGCAGCATTTAGCATGCAAAGGACAAGACAGACTTATGATCCTGAGCAGCCTTAAAATTGAACAATAATTGATTTTTACCTTTTTTTTTGCATAATTTTAACTAGAATGGAAATTTTCACATTAAAAAGTATTCTGATTTTGGCTGTTTATATGACAACTTGATTTGCAGTTGAAATTTCTGACAAATCTATGGATATTCTGAATGACAGCAGACTTCACTTTCTCAAAACTGTGCAGATGGGTATTTCACTCTGAAACATGGTGAAAACATGCAATCATCTGCACTCAACATGCCTAGTGCACAATGTTATGCCAAAACAAGGTTTTTTTCACCATCATCAGGTTGCAAACTTGTTGAAATATCTAGAAATTACAATAATTCCTACAGGAGAGAAGCAGGAGGAACTAATGACCCTGCTGATTGCCCACTGATTACAGCTAAAGTGGCCATTCTTTTAGCTATGAAACAGCAAAGCCAAAAAAATGAGCTAGGTGACACTGGGGAAATAATGTGCGTTTACAGAACTCGGTTTTACAAACTGCCGCCTGCTTCCGAATGTCCCTGCGCTTGCAGGTAGGAGCGTGACAGCCGGCAGGTGGCCCTGTGCACGGGGGCACCCAGCAG
>VWPU01009292.1:0-23808 GCA_013398955.1 Callaeas wilsoni
GGAGGTTCCCGCCTTCCTTGGCAAACACGTCTTTCAAACCAAGACAACTTTTGAATAAGAGAAAGAGCAACAGACTGACTTTCAAGGTCAGTATAATGAAACCAAAGAAAAATCTCCAAACGAGATACAAAATATGCACCTCAGCCATCACCCAGCCATGCTAGTAAATAATACACTGACCACAAAGGTGTGTCTGACAAAAACAATAAACCAAATTACTTAGTTTTTCATGACTATTTGTTGGCTCCTTGGGATATCACATAATATGCCAAATTAAGAAATTATTTTATGTTAACGAATTTTAAAAAAATGCAAGACTCAGTAAAGGGGAAAGAAAGGCTCCCATTGACAACAAGGTGTACACAGCAATCACAGAGCACAACAGAAGTGATGTGTGGTGGGTTGACCCTGGCTGGATGTCAGGTAACCAACAAGTCACTCCATCATTCCCCCTCTCAGCTGGACACAGCAAGTAAAATATAACAAAAGGCTTGTGGTCAAGATAAGAGCAGGGAGAGATCCCTCACTAGTTACTATCTCAGGTAAAGTGAACTCAGCTCAGGGAAATTAGCTGAATTTTTTACCAATCAAATCAGAGTAGGATAGTAAGAAAAACCCCTGAATCTTAAAGCACTTTCTTCTTCTTGGGCTCAAATTCATTCCCAATTTCTCCCTGTCCTCCCCCTAAGCAGCACAGTGGGACGGGGAATGAAGGCTGTGGTCAGTTTATCACTCACCTCTGCTACTTCTTCCCTGTCACACTCTTCCCCTTGCTCCAGCATGGGGTTCCTCCCATGGGAGACTGTTCTCCATGAACTTCTCTAATGTGAGTCTTTCCCATGGGCTGTAGTTCTTTATGAACTGCTCCAGTGCAGTCATTATGAACTGCTCCACAGGGTCAGTCCTTCAGGAACAGGCTGTTCCTGTGTGGGTCCTCCGCAGCGTCACAAGTCCTGCCAGCAAACCTGCTCCAGCCTCAGCTACTCTCTCCACAGATCCAAAAGTCCTTCCAGAAACCTGCTCCATTGCAGGCTCTCCATAGGGTCACAGCTTCTCTCTGCCATCCCCCTGCTCTGGCATGGGCTCCTCCATGGGCTGCAGGTGGATCTCTGCATCCCTGTGCCCTCAATGGGCTGCAGGGCACAGCTGCCTCACCATGGTCTCCACCACAGGCTGCAGAGGAATCTCAGATCTGGTGCTTGGAGCAGCTCCTGTCCCTCCTTCTCCACCAAACTTGGTATCTGCAGAGCTGTTCCTCTCACATATTCTCACGCCTCTTTTCTCTGGCCACAATTGCTGTTGTGCAGCAGTTTTCCCCTCCCTCTTAAATACCTTATTCCTGAGGTGCTGCCACTGTCACTGACAGGCTCAGCCTCGGCAGGTGACTGAAATGTTATAATTTATGGTTTAAACATCTTCATGAAGGATTTCTGCCTATTATAGCAAAACTGTATAAAAGCTGCAGAGAAGACTACCATGCCCTGACTAAGGCCCTGGACTGCTTGTTGATGGAGATAAGATAAAATAACTCAAGTTTGGGCTGAGGGAAGAATACATTCACAGCGTGATCAAGCTTAGCACCTTCGGAGTGGAGACCACAGCCTCGGGGCTATCAGCTGCCAGGCTCGGACAGACCGTCACATCAAAGGGTGGGGGGAATGAGAGGTTTTGGGTGTGTAGTGAAAAAGCCTCTGGTCAGAGACAGTTAACACCCATCCTCTGCTGTGCAGACCAGCTCAGCTGTGAGGCCACTTCACCCTGTGGAAAGCTGCATCCACGAGAAGGACAGCAGAGGGGGTGTCATGGCCTATCAAAGGCATCCCCCAGAAGGGTCCCCAGACCCTGCACCAGAGCACTGCAACAGGATGCAACAGATCCATAGCGTTGCAAGTGTGAAACCTGCCCTCCCCAGGGGAGGCATGTGAGCGTTCCCACCTGGCCAAAACGTATATTAATCCATTGAATTCTATACTTTTCAGTGGTGGGCGGTGGAGGAACCTCACCGTTAAGAAGACCAGATGGAAGGGAGCAATGCAACATCACTGGGACCCTTGGAAGGGTGATATGTTTCTACCTAACCCCTGTCACTCTCTTCCTGTCCCCTACCCATGCACACTTTTTTTCTATTTCTATTTCTTTTTCTTTCTTTCTTTCTTTCTTTCTTTCTTTCTTTCTTTCTTTCTTTCTTTCTTTCTTTCTTTCTTTCTTTCTTTCTTTCTTTCTTTCTTTCTTTCTTTCTTTCTTTCTTTCTTTCTTTCTTTCTTTCTTTCTTTCTTTCTTTCTTTCTTTCTTTCTTTCTTTCTTTCTTTCTTTCTTTCTTTCTTTCTTTCTTTCTTTCTTTCTTTCTTTCTTTCTTTCTTTCTTTCTTTCTTTCTTTCTTTCTTTCTTTCTTTCTTTCTTTCTTTCTTTCTTTCTTTCTTTCTTTCTTTCTTTCTTTCTTTCTTTCTTTCTTTCTTTCTTTCTTTCTTTCTTTCTTTCTTTCTTTCTTTCTTTCTTTCTTTCTTTCTTTCTTTCTTTCTTTCTNACCTTTCTGGGTTCGATCTGTTTTATTCACAGAGGCTTAGTTTCCTTTGGTCTTCTGTGTTAATTCAGATCATAACAGCAGGTCTGTCCTGGAGCCTCCTGGCCTTGGCTTTGCCAGACATGGGGGAAGTTTCTAGCAGCTACTCACAGAAGCCATCCCTGTAGCTCACCTACTACCAAAACCTGGCCATGCAAACCCAATATAAATACAAAATGTAAGAGGTATCAGGGATCCTTCAAGGCACATGCCTTCAAGGTAGATGCCTACTCAGGGCAGTGGTGACTTACTGCCTGTATGGAAAGAAGAGTAGGGAAGAGGAAAGGGAGGGCAGTCTGCCTTCAGCTGCTCCTCCCATTTCTGGCATAGGAGATGGAGGCAGTAGATGTCATGTGCTAATTCATCTTTGTCCTCCCTCCCTAGTCTCTGACCAGATTAGGGCTTTTAGCACAAGCAAAATGGAAGTGGGGGCAGACAGAGCAGAACCAAATGTCCATGAACATTCAAATCCCTCGTCATGATGCGAAGAAATAAAAGTGCTACCAAAATGTCGGTAAAATGAAAAACTCCTTAACACCAATGTAGCATTAAGAAACAGGCATTCTTTATTCAGCTGGATGCACAGGATGCTCCTCCTAAAGCCATGCATCGTGAGTACAGCAAAGTTTCTGTTTATATACTGTATTTTGCATACCTATTCATTGATTGTCCTGGACTAAACATACATATGATAATCATTTCTTGGAAATCAGTAACGTATTTCCCCTCCCCTTTATGCATGCATTCTTCTGTCCTGGGGGTCTCTCTGGTGGTCCCTGGTGGTCATGGACCCCAATGTTCCAATTGTCATGATCCAGTTATTAAAGTTCTTAGAAATGCCTCTGCCCAAATTAAGGTGCAAATGAGACCATATGCCAGTGTCAATAGTATGGGTTTTATTTGATAGTAAATATGAGAGAGAGAGAGAGGGAGAGGGAGAAGAGAGGAAAGAAGAGAAAGAAACAGAAAATAGGTGGGGGGCACAGAAAGAGAGTGACAGAGACAGAATAAGGAAAACATCCACTCCATGGATCCCGACGATGTTCCATTGATGCTCTCTAGCTTGTCTTGGTGGTGGTGAAGGTCCCCCCAAAAAATATAGAATCTGATGTGTTACTATCAGGCTAGGTAGGAAAACCCAGGCATCTCCCTGGGGGGGGCGGAATTTGCCATTGTCTCTTACAACAGACTCTGGGTTTGTTGCATCATGTGCAGTCCTGTTGTGCAATGCTTCAGGAATTACTCTGGGGGGCACTTCGGGGGTGTCTTTGATGGATTATGACACTCCCTCAGCTGCCTCTCACGTGAATGTCCCGTAGATGTTGCCTCTGGGGTTGGGGCTTCCACAGCTGGGCCAGTTTGTGTTCACTGCCTCTGACCAGAGGTTGCACCCAAAACCTCCTCTCCCACCTCGTTTCAGGGGGAGTAAACCTGGCTTCTGTGAGCTGTGGTCTCCTCCACCCCAAATTCAGCCAGGGAAGAATCTCTGCTGCGTTTACCTTTCTTGTGGATGCATTCCTCTCCCTCAGCCTTGTTTGTTTTTCCCTAGGCTGGGATGATTGAACAATAACATTATCTAGGCGGCATAACTAACAGTCCAAAGTTCCAGTCAAGCATCTTCAGGGAGGCTTCTTTGGTTGTAGCTTCTTTATACAGTTTCTGTTATAATGGGCAAAACTCTTTTATATCAATGTTTGATGCATGAACTATTTCAGTCTCTGACACCAGCTGACCTGGCTGAGTTGGCAGGACACTGACCGGTGAACTTCCAGTTCTCCTTCTTACAAAATGGGCATGGTGCGATTTCCATAGGCCAATAGTTTTGGAGAACAAGCATTGTGTTAGTTCACCAGGTGCAGAAAATTTATCATCTGGTAACATCCCTCCCTTTGAGGCTTGTGAAGCTTGTTTTCTTTTCAAGCCTTCATAAACCTCACCTTTTTTTTCCCCTAACCTCATATAAATTTTTAAGGCAAGTATCATAATCACAATTATTACTATGATTACAATTATACTTTGCAAAAGTGAGGCTAATCAACTAGTCAGAGAAAATCCAAATTCTTTAAATGTTTAATTTAACTAGTTACTTTCTAATCCTGTCCTGTTTGATCATTCAATTTAGCAGTCACATTTGGAATGCGCACACAAGTATTGTTGTTTAAATTCAAGTAACCACATACTCCATGGTCATGTAACAATAATAAGTCTAAAGCTAATCTGTTTTTTAAGGTCCCATATGTGTTCCAAATTTTTGTCAAATTGACTAAAGTTCCCCATGGAACTGGATTTTCTGCAGAGGTTGGTGTTGGCAAGCAAGCTCCTTATAGAAGTTACATTCTGTAATCTTTCAAAGTTTTGCACTAACTTCAAGACTGCATTCCCTTTCCTAGAAATTAAGAATATAGTTTCTATTATTACTATAAATATGCTGTTATCATTTTCATCTAGATCCAGTAAATAATATTCCTCTAGAAAATAATATCCTTTACTTAAAACAGTAGGATTTATATATATAATTAGAAACTCCATGGTGTTAGTCAGTCTTGTTTCTGCTCTGTTTATGTGTTGCTGGTTTTACCCACTTGTGATGAACTCAGGGTTCGATTCCTTCCACCTTGACTGCAATGTAGGTTACCAGGGGCCTTGATATGTTCCCATTAACCTCTCCTGGATTGGACCAAAATTCCAGGTTTTGATGCACATTGTATCTTTTGGTTGTAAAGGATGTAAATGCAAGTCTAGTCCCAATAATTTGTTGATAACAATGTACCTTTGAAAACTTAAAAGAGTTAATTTTACTACTATGATATCAATTTCAGCAAAAGTTTGAGGCTTCCTTTGCCTTGTTGGTGTGACATTGGAAAGTTTCTGGCCATCCAGAAAAGTACCAAAATGTACCAGCCCCCCATTCTGCCTGGGCGGTTCTGTAAAATCAATTTGCTAATAATTACCTGGTGAATTCTTCTGTTTTACTAGTCCTGGAGGTGGCCTCCTTCCTCCCTTGAGATTATTTTGCAAAAAAAATATTTATTTTTCAAAAACTGATCTATTAATTTCTGTTATTTTTATGCTTACTATATTCCTTTGTAAGCTAGTTACCATATTTTTTATTTCTTAATGTGTTTCCTGATGTTTTAGTTTTGTTCTTATACATTAATCTGGAGGTACCATTATCTGCCCACATGAGTTTACCAATCACCTGCTGGGATTTTCCATACTTTCCGATGACGGGGCTAACTGCCTGTCCTGATTTGATTTTTGTTCTAGGACATTCAACTTTTTATTACGTATTAGTGCAAGAACACTTTTTCAGCAACCTCTTTAGCTGTTTCATCAGCTGATTGATTCCCTGTATTAACTGGGGAATCTCCAAACTGATGGGCTTTACAAGGGCATCACAGCCACTTTTTTCAGTTTTTTGCACACTTTGTAGCAGATGACTAATTTCTTCTTTGTACTTCATAGGAGACCCCTGTGCTGATAACAACCCCCTTTCCTTCCATACGGTTTCATTGGTGTGTACCTTTTTTCCTTCAGTGATTTCTAGCACTTGGTGTAAGGTCATTCATGCTGCTTTTTGTGCTGATGTGTTAAAAGGTAAAGCCTAGGCTTATATTACCTGAGTAGAGGTTCCCCCTCATACCCAGCTGCCCATAACGTGCTGCTCTCACCAGTGTGCAGGTCCAGTTCCGGGTCCTGGATGGGATTGCTGTTGAGATCCAGTCTGCCAGAGCACACTTGTTCCACAGTTACCAGGCACTCACGGCACAAAGGTCTCTGGGCTTCTTCTGAAGCCTGGAGAAACATGGCTGGGGTTTAAATTAGTTGTTACCTTAAGTTGAACATTGTCCTGCTCCAATTGAGCAACCTGGTAATTCAGCATCCTGCTGGCAATATCCAATATTTTTTTTGTTCCAAATCATTTATTACCATATGGGGTACATATCAACTTTTGTTTTTCTCTGCAGCTACCACTGCTCTCAGGTATTCGGCTCATTCAACACTTGTATTATCCAATTGTTTGAATAGGCTGCTTCCATGACCCCAAACACTATCCAGTACTCCTACTGCCAGGTGCATCCTTTCACGCACAAATAACTCAAATGGTTTTGTTTAAGTGTGAGAGACCCAATGCAGGGGTTGTCATTAAGGTTCTTTTAGGGCTTCAAAGGCCCTCTGACTCTCAGGAGCCGATATCAAGTATTTTCGGAGGAGGACCATGAAAAAGTTTAAACCACTGCCCCATAACTGGCAATCCATAACCAACAGCATTCGGCCATACCTATGGCAGCTTGTAGTCCTTGGCTCTGGAGTCTGGAAATGGCTTCTTCTCAGCTGCTTCCCAGGCCTTTTTTTTCATGCAAGATCTGAAAACTAGAATAAATTTCTGCTTCTTTGCCTATTTGTGCCATTTTCTTTGACCTCTTGTATTCAGATTGTTCTAAGAAATGTATCAGACTTAAAATAATATTGAGGCAATTATTTTCAGTCTTGATTGCTGGCAGAATTATTTTTGTTTTTGTTTTTGTTTTTGTTTTTCTTTCTTTCTTTCTTTCTTTCTTTGTTTTCACAATTCATGTTAGCTGTGCCTTTCACCCAGTGTTTGGATTCTCCCACTGAAAACAAGTTTTTAAATTATCTGAGTCAAGAGGTATTACAGAAAAAGGCATCCTTAAGATCAAGCACCATGAACCATTTGTGTTCCTCCCTTCATGTGCTGTCCAGAGTGTGTACAGATTAGCTACTACTGGATCAATATCAGGTACTTTCTATTAATGGTCCTTAACTCTTGTACTAATCTATAACTGGTAATATTGGTGTGACATATTCTGATTCACATTCTCTCAATAACCCATATTCTAGAAACAATTTTTTATAAGTTTTTACAAGTTTTTCTAACTTTTTCTTTGCCTCACACTTAATAGAATATTGTTTTTGCTTTACTGGTCTGGCTTCAGGTTTCGGAGTAATCCTCACTGGTCTGGCCACCTTTGATCATCCAGGCGTCTCAGTTGCCCATACCAACAGGGTTACAGCATTCTTTGCCTCCTCTGGGATTTCTTCCAACTCTTCTGATTCCTGTAACAGAAAGTCTTTGCCTCAATGGCTTTTGATTCTGGTGTTTGAATTTTTATTTCCTCATCTTAGAAAGTTATTTGAACCAATTTTCTCAATAAATCTCTCCCCAACAAGGGGATTGACCATTTAGGCATATACAAATTGGCGTTTCCCCCATTGTTTTATTAATTTAAATAGTAATAGTTGTAAAAAAAAAAAGCCCTGCTCTCTTTCCTCTTTGTTGCACTCACAATTCTTACAGATTCCAAGCTAAGTTTTCCTCTGCACATATTCAGTACTGAATAAATTGTTCCTGCATCAATTAAAAAATTTACATTTTCATTCCCAGCAATCATGTAACCAAGGCTCAGCTGAGGATGATTCCTCTGTTTCCTTCAAGGGTGTTTGTCATTTTCACTTAAGGTCTTGAGCTTGATGGCTTGAATAGCCTGGTTTAGGTTCTTTGTTTGATTTCCCCTGGCTTGGGGACACTCCCTTTACCAATGTCCCCTTCCTTTACAAATTGCCAAATACACTTCAGCTGCAGACTATCACATCACAGACTGCCAAATACGCTTTAGCCACTAAATACCACAAAGAAATTGCCAGATATACTTCTGCCACTAATTAATACAAATTACTAAAGTATACTTTAGTCACCAATTATTATAATAATTAACCAATTGTTTCTGAGTCCTCAGTCCTAATTATGGTTTCAAATACTTTAGCAACACTGTCCGGATTTTCCCTATAAACTCCTGCCACCTTTCTCCATGACATTCAATCCACTATTAAAACAGGATTACTGGACCATAATTCCCGACCACCTGCTGGAGGGGCGCCATCAGAACCTCCCCAACTTCTCCCCCAACATCTCTTTGCTGCCTTCTGTTGCATCCCAAAATCGGGCCAAAATCCTCCAATATCCTAAAACGTTTCTCTCTTCCAGTCCACTTTCCCATGACTTACTTATACGTGTAACCGTATTCTCAAGTGATTCATCACTCACTCCCCCCCCCAGTTCTTTGCCACACAGCAACCATCAGTCCTAAATCCTCCTCTTCTTGCCTGCACTTTAAGCATCTCTGTTCTATGCTGCACACAAAACAACACCTCATTCAACCCTCTGCCTTTCTTTCATTTTCAAGTGCATGAAGAACTTCATCCCGCTTATTTTCCCTTCTACAAAACAACATTAATTGCAATATGGTGTTATACTGTAAGGTTCCATCCTTAGGACACTTCTCTTGATCTTCCAGTGTGTAAAGCGGTCACCATTGATCACAAAATTGTTTAAGCTTTTCATGCGTGAGGGGATCACCCTCAATTTGTTTCCAGTGTTTCGAGATGCATCCCAGACATGACACCTGTGATACCCCTTTTGAGGTTTTGTTTCCCATTATAACAAATTACTGTTTAGGAGCTCCTTAGAAGGGACTCTAACCTTTCCCTTTTGAAGGGACTCTAACCTTTCCCTTTTGAAGGGACTCTAACCCTTCCCTTTTCCCACCTTAGGTACCTTTAAACCAATTTATTCAAAATTAAGCAGGATCGTAAGGAATGACCTATCAAATTTTTAAATTGCCTAAAAGAAATGGCTCAAACCCTGAGTAGCTTTTGCTGTGCCTTACAGGTAGGTTAACAGTTAACACTTTTAGAGTACAGTAAAAAATGCCTTTATCTTACCAGGGATCTTTCTCTGATTTCCTTGGACCAAGGATTGAAGGTTCTCCCCAAGAATCCCTCGGTGCCGGCTGGAGGTCCTGTGAGCCCTCAGATCTGTTTAAATTCAGGAGTCTGTCCCATCTGGGTTGCCAACACTGTACGAAAGGGTCTCTAATCAGGGGGTAGATGTGGATGGTCCAATCACAGTAGACGTTCTGTTTTCAATAACAGACCTTAGTAACTGTATGTCAGTAGCTCGCACCTATGGAGATGACCCAGACAAAATAGCAAAAGCATTTGAAATGATGATTAAAACTCAAGATCCGGAATGGAAGGATATAGATACTATGTTAGAAATGTTGTTTGATAGTGCAGAAAGAGAGATGGTTGTTAAAACTAGTAGGAGGTTTGTGGAAGAGTAAATTTTGACTGGTAACTTGACGGGTACACTAGATATTAATTGTCCCACTGTGGATTCCAAGTAGGACCCTAATGTGCCCATGTTTAGAGAGAGATTAAATAGAGATCAACAATGGATACTATATGCAATTAGACATGTCATACCAAAAGCCATCAATATGTCAAAATTATTTCCCACTCTTTCTTATCCACAGCCCAAGTAATCTACTTCAGGCCCTCCTATTACTCCCACCAAGCTGTGACTATAGAATGACCTTTGCTGCTGCCAGCAACGGGATCACACAGGCAACTTTGCCCCTTACCCTAAGGGTGGTAGAACTTAATTTTACCTATAGTGCTGAGAAACACCGAACTTGCTGCTTACATGTGTAGCAATGTTTTTCCTCAAATGCCTGTTATTGAGAAGAAAGACATTTCAAATAGGAGCTTTAAGAGCGACAGCCTGGAAGAAATTTCAGTGATGGGAGAAGTATCACTGTTTACATATATGTATGAATACATATATGAACATTGTATTTTATATATATAGAATATATATTAATATTGTATTTATGTATATAAAAGGTAACACTGAAAATCAAAACAAGCCAGCAGCTCAGTATACTTAATAACCAGCAAATTATCATTTGAAGAAAACAGAACACCACTTAGAATGGAGAGAAGATTCACAAATCCCACACAACCAAAATGTCTATACTCAAAAGTACAGATGTATTCCTTTAAGGAGTGCAAGATCCCTGTTTGTCTACCAAATCAATAAACATGTAACTTACTGCAGAAAATACCACCAAGTGCTAACAGTAAGGAAAGTGGGGCAGTAAAAGGTTGTGTTGCTCCAGGACTGTACTGTTGGTAACAAAAGTAGGTATTGTATAAGGATGGTGCAGCTATAGCCAGTATATGAAAAAGGGAAATGCTTAGATGCATTCAAAACTAAAATACATTCAGGACTGCATGAGAACTGAATATTGTTATCATTCATGCTTTCTACTTCCAATACAATGTCTGAGTATTCTGGTAGACAAGGCCTGGGGGAAGAGAGAATTCAAATGAGATACACCACAGTTTGGCTGTCTGAGTCAGTCTGATTAGACTTTCATATATTCTGGAAGATTTACAAATGGATTGTCTGCCTTTATTTTGAAAACATCCTTGTCTACATGACAACCAGCCAATCCAAAGCTGCTGCCCTTTCAAGGACACGTGTCTTGAGCATAGGAAGATGCAAAAAATACTGACAATGCAGTTCAAAATCTTTCAGCTTCTCTAAAGCAGGAAATACGAAACAGCCCGGAGGCTTTCAAGAACCTTAGCTAAATAAATGTTAAACATCTATTCTGTTGGCTTTGAAAATGGATTTAGTTATGAAAACTTAACCAGAACCAAATATTCACTTTTGCAATTTTTTCTGTATCTCCCTCACAACGCTATCTGTATTCTTACAATGTAATTCAAAGTCTTTCTGTAGTCTTCACATGTCATGTAACTTTACATCCCCTTTGTATCAGCAGCCACTGGCAAATTCTGGGACCTTTACATCCATCTGCAAGTGCCACAAGGAAGGTAGCGAAGACCTTCAACAACCAAGTTCCCTGCTGCCCTCTCACATGTTGGGAGCCTGGCATCAGTGAGTGCCATGATCTGCTCTCCAGTTCCTTTTTCTGTCAAGGCCATGGTCACAGCCCTGTCACCTCACTGCTGCGGCCACAAAGGTTTGCCTTGTGCCGAGCTTTCCTGTGGAACCATTTATTCCTTGCTTCATTATAATCTTTCCAAATCTTGCCAGGAAATGCTGCCTTGCTCCCCCTTTTCTTAATGATTTCATGTTTTTTGCCCTTTGTTCACCTGTCTCGGCACTGGAGACATGTCCTGGGTGCGGATAGGTGCTGAGTGGGACACACTGCACCTGCTAGTGGATCCCGAGGGTCTGGGGGCAGTGAGAGTTCCCTGCGGGAAGCAGGGCAGGCTGGGAGTTGCCAGGGACAGCCTCTGCATGGACACGGGGACAAGACAGGTAGCATAAGCTAGTCCTGCTTGAAACCACGTCATACTGAAATCTATACTATCTCCTGACTTTGCACGGCCTCTTTCATTAAATTATTTTTGTATACTGTGTGGATTATTCTACATGATGTTCTCCGCTAGCTTCTTTCTTCTTTAGCACAAAGAAAACTGGAATAAAAGGATTTTAGTAAGGCTGAGGGAATTCTAAAAGTCTCCATTCCTTATCAATTCATTAATTTCCTTAATCTACTTCTCTCCACAAATCAGAATTAAAGACATCTTCTGAAATAATGCACACAAACATTGCATGTATTGTGGACAGTATTCAGCTCCATAATTAATTTACACATACCCTCTGTTACTTGCCCAGCTGAAATCTGTGGATCCATAATTCATATTCTTATATTACTAACCAGGATGCTCTAAACAGAAATAGCTTCCATTTAGAGCTCTATCCTAGACTTTGTGATGCCATCTCCCTGAACCAGCAGAATTGTTTCTGCAGCCAGGTGGTGGAACCTGATCAGGAAACTCACCTAAGTGGAAACCACCCTGGCAAAGAAATAAACAAGTTAGTATTAATCCAAACCAGTTCTCCAACATCAGCTGCAAAAAACGTCTGCCAACACAGAGGAAACAACAGATTGAACTGGGAATAGACAGTAGAACTACCTTTTCTCTTCTGGTAACAGTACTAGGTGAAGCATTCATAAAACTCAGCATTTTTATTCAACAAGGCTTACAATGTTAGCTGCACATACACAAATGGTTGAATGCCTTCTTGAAGAAGCCCACAGAGGAGAGCCCTATCAGAGGAAAATCAGATGAATGATCTTTTCTCATTAATTTATGATCAATATTTTGTACTTTGTTGTGTTGGTTGTTTGGGGATTTTTTAAATAGAAGTTTTCAGTCCACTTCCCAATGATCTATGTGATGCAGCATGGGGCTACACTGTGACTTGGTTGAAGAGACTGAAGGGAAAACTGGTGTTACACAGGGTACAACTGACAATAGTAACTTCTGCTAGAAACTTCCTTTCTGAAGTCCTTGCCTCAGCCTGAAAGAAGCATGGAAAGAAAATTACCCTAGCTGTGGGGAGATAAACAGTGAAACCCCACTACTGATTTATTGAACGATCTTCACAAAGAAATACCTAGACTTGTTTTAAGTTTAAAATGTTGTTTTAAGTTTCCCACCAATTTAGAAACACTTCCTTAATGCTCCTTTCAACTTTGCCCCACCCCATTTTAACTAAATCTCCTTAAAATCGCACCTGTCAGCTACATTTGAAGATAATACATAACACTAAACCAAAACTGTTTAGGATATTTTGCAGACCTTTCGGAGACTCAATTTAACTCAGAGGGATACCGGGAAGATCTATCAGTTTTATCAGTGATTTCTTTTAAAGGAGAATTGTGTGAGACTGCAAGGTCCTCAAGTGTAAATGAGGAGCACTTAGAGCAATGAATACTGCAGGAGTGTGGAACAGTCTCTTCTGAATATAAGGTAAAATTTACCCCTAATTGTGTGTAAAGTTGCTCTCCAGGAAGTGCAACAATTTAAACACAAAATGATTGATTTACCTTATGACTAAAGAGACACATTTTCTCTTGCTCTCTTACGGAAAAACAAACAAGTATGTTTCTAAAAATGGGACTTCCAGTTCCACAGGTGGTATTTTCCATTATTTATCATATAGGGGGAAATACTACAGAGATCATATGGGTATCCCAAACACATACAGGGATTTAACAAACACCCAGCACATATCTTCAGTACCACGACACCTGAATAGTGTTGTAAAAGTTTCATATCTTCCTAAGGTTAAAGTACATTAAAAGTCCTCTTCCTTTATTAATCTGTTGCTCTTCTCTTCTGTCTATTCATTGATATCATAGTATATCATACTATAAAACAGGACTGTATCTTGATAATGATGCCTAGAGGACTGAGCTTCTCAAGCATGGATAAAAATGTTTTAAAACATTTTCTGTACTTTTGAAAATTATTAGGAAGTATTTCCATTACAAGCTTATACATAAAATTAATTTACTTAAAAAAAACCAGCAAGCAACATATAAAATTTCCCCCATTTGGTAAATGGGTCTTCTTCCTCTCAGTTTCCTTCCTAAAAATGACAGAGCCAAAAAGGCATTATCCATTGAAACCAAATCCAGGGAAGTTGTATATAGTGTGATGCATTTACATGTACTGAAATTGCTGCCTTTATGCAGGTACATCATAAAACAATTTAATAGCACAAATGCATGGAGATATTTCCAGTCAGGTGAAATGCAGATTAAAAAACTGTACTGAAGGGCAAAGCACTGGTCTAAATTCCTTCCCTTATGCCTGGGTGAACAACAAAATTATCTATCACCTCATGTAAAAAGCCAAGTACTTAAAAACAAGAAAATGAGTTTTTAAAGACCTTATAAATCTTAGGCTGCCTACATTGTAGATGCACCATTATTTCTAGGTATAAAAAAATAAACATTATTCTATATGTAAACATAGCATAAAAAGCCCCGCAAAAAAATAGGCATGGAAGCATGCAACACTGGCTGAAAAAATAAATGTAAATAATTTCTCTATAAAACAGAATTGAAAACCTCCTTTTGGATGGCAGATACAGTATTATTGTCAAAAACCAGGACATATAAATATTTTATAACTTATTACTTATCAGAGAGTTTTTCTGAGCTGAAAGGACATATCCATACCAGTGTGTCTATACCAAGCAGACACCAGTCACAAAAACCTGTGGTGTCCTCCCAGTGTCCTCCAAATCACCTCCAAGCTTCTGCCTCATGGAAAGTGGCTGCCACAGGACAGGTGCTGCATCCCAAGGACATGACACACTGCTGTAAAAAACACCTTGTAGTTTCCCTTATATTTGGCAGAAGTTTTAGATTGATTTCCAACAAAAACCCATGCCATTCAGCACACAAGGATGCTTGCTCACTCAAGGAGAGACTCCAGTCTTTCTTACTGCACACTATTCAAATCCTGCTCCAAAAATTAACATTTTCTCCTTGCCCTTTATATTTTTCACTCTCCTAATTTTTCTCATCAAACATGTGCCTCTCTTGAGTAGCCAGTCTATTCTTACCTAGCAAAGAGTGGTGCTGATGGCAGCTGAAGACTTCAGATCACAAGAATCCACAGATTTAAAGTGTTAAGTTGAGCAGAAATGAACTAAACTGAGAGAGGGCAATCTCAGCACTGAGTACCATTTGTGCACCAGGTTTCCTCTGGGTAGTGTACTAGTTTGAAAGCAAAGCAGTGAGAGATTCCAAGTCAGAGCTACCATTTAATAGGAAAATTAAAATAAATGCAACAGTACAGGAACACTGACAGAATCAGAACACAGCCTGACACCTTGTTGGTCAGGGTAGTGGTAGCAGTCTGATTAACTGGTGGCTGCAATCCTGTTGAAGGGATTGTGGTTCTGTTGAAGCAGTGATGCTGTAGAAGAGTCTGGTCTTCCTCTGAAGGTCCAGTGGTGCTTATGTAGCTCTTGTCCTTTGGGAATCCAGTAATAAAGGCTACTGTAGTGTTCCAAACCTCAGATTATATCCAGGTAGGAATGCTTGGCTCCTCCCCCTGGGCAGAGCATCTCACAATGGGATGATGTAATTTCACGAGTCATGCAGTGAGGCTTGATGCCCCATTAACAGAAGATATCCTTCAGAGGGAGTTATGAGGGATGGGTCATGGAAGAGATAAAGAACACTGCCCCACCTGGTTTTAACAGATGGTGATAGAATACATAATTTTGGTTACATCTTACATTGTAACCTAAGACAGTAGTGCTACACTGCACAGCCTGCCTTCTGCAGCTTTCTGTTAAGTTTGGGATTTCTAGGGAACAACTGCAATTTCTGTCCATCTGAAGTATCACTAAAGTACTTAGCAGGAAAGTTTATGTATGAAGAATGTTGTGGCTTTAAATCTGCTTGAACACAGGAAAAATCTTACTCAAAGTACAGATTTTTTACAAGTGATCACTAATAGTGATCATGGACTACAAATTTGCAGATATCTCAAACACCAAAGGCTGTAAATTAAATCAATTATTGCTGTCCCTAAATATATGAAGTAACTAAATAATACTAATTGCTGAAAAAACCCCAAACAGAAAACAGTAACAGCGAAAACATGCTAAGAGATGTCTCTTTCATCAAACCATTTCTCTTTCTCTCCCTTCAAGCTCCATGTTCCTTAATTCACCAACAAAACTGGTCATTAGACAGCACAGCCTGGCCCAGGGGAGAACAAAACACAGGTTACCTGACAACTATGTACTGTAGGTGACAGGCACAAAAGCTGCAACAAAAAAATGAAAATATATTGCTTTTAAATGCAGTACGGCTCATAAGCATGAGTGTTGCACATCTCCAGCACAAATTATCCAGAAACTTGAATAATCCCGATGGATTATCCACTCATGGATAAATCCACCAACACAAAGCCCACAGATGATACCCATGGTTACTGAGAACCTTCAAGTACTTCAAGAAGAATTAGCTCTAGACTCCTCAAACTCTCAAATCTTTCAAAATCACTTTCAGTGATTTTTTTTTCCCAGAAAAATGTTTCATTTGCTTCCTCTACCCCAGTAATAAGTAAGGCTTAAATGTATTTGGTTTGATGCCTCTGGGGCTGATTCTGTGGATGCGTAAGTAGGTAACTGTAGGGAAAATACGTTACTCTCAGACAACAGAGAAGATATTGACTACCATGCAGAACTTGAGTTTTAAGGCTTAGAGATATCCAAACCACCATAGTAAATATATATCACAATTTCTGCAGAGCAAAGTTAAATGAGGACAAAAATAAACATTCATTTGTAAAAAGCTTAACAGTTTGATTCTTTTAAAAGCTTGTTACCCTTTAAAAATCTATTTATTCTTGCTGTCACAGCTTTGGAAGAGGTTTTCCTTAATACCGAATCAAAATCCCCAATTAATTTCTTAGAGATCCCTTAAGCTCAGTAATTCACTTTCCCTATATATTACTTTGTTCAACTGCTTCTTTTATAATCTATTAAAAGCAAAAATACAATTCCTTAGGGAAAAATACCATTATGCCGACCTTCGATTTCTGGGGGGAAAAAAAGTCAAAGTTAAGAGACGCATCAGAATAAATTATTTCTATAACTGCCTCACGTTTTAACTTGTCTTTATCAGGTCCAGGGGGGCTAGACAACATTTTGAAAGCCGCGTGGCTTTTTGCATTTGTGGTCTATAGCATGCTAACACACAGAAGTTGAATGCAGACTGTATCAGTTTGTTAAAAGTCCCCAGAAACAGGCAAGGCTACAAATTTTCTAGAAGACCTCAAATTGTAACTAGCACTGTAGGTGGCAGGAACCTCTTTCTGGCTTATATATCCCTAAACTGGGGACTGTTGGGCTCAAAGGTTGGACTTGATGATTTTGGAGCTTTTTTCCAACCTTAAAGATTCTATGATTCTGTTCCATTATCTTGTGAGAGGGAAAGATGCAAGTCAGGCAAGACAACCCCCCAAATTTGTGGATGCTGAAAGTGTTTTTGCAGGCATATAACTATCTCTGCAGTGGAAAAAAGGGAGACAGGGAAGGTTCCTGCTTTTCAAATGGCAAGCACATGTCTCAAGGAAGAGATTCTTTAGCAAGCAGCAGCAGGGCTGTAAATCGCTTTCTGCAAACATTAGGTGAAGATTAATGGTCTCCATTAAGTCAAATTCCAGACGCTTGTGTTGAAACCAGCTTTGGAAGGTAACAGGGAGACTCGTGGCAAGGCTCAGTTCTGAGATGGAGACATAAATCTAAATGTCTACCTGTAGATGACTATACACCCAAAGGAGATACAGTCAGTATCACCTGGTGGTTGCTGGAAAGCTCCCGAGCTGACCTGACACTTAGCATGTCTCGTCTAGAACTGAACTGAACTGAATTACACACTCCATGAGAACTCATAGTCAACAAGAGCTCATGCACAAAGACCGCAAGGCAGAGGCTCAGATCCTTAACTCTTGAGAGCATTAATGTTATTTAAAGCATTAAAAGACAGAGTTCAACCGTGGGGAAAATGGCTTCCTCTGGCTCAGGCAACCTCAGCAAGTAGCATTTTCACAGACCTGTTTACCATCACATGAATTAGGGTTAGAACAGGTGGAACCCCTGCGGCATAAGATGGAATAAAAGGACCCTCACCTTGCTGAGCAAGAAGATAGATTAACTCTGTACTACCAGAGAGGCTCCATTTATCCCACAGGAACCAGGTATGAAGAGCAAAGAAATGTAATGTGTTATGCCTGGACCTCTCCCATCGGTTAATATTTGTACATGCCCCACAATCCAAAGTGCTTTTGAAGAAATCTACTCAGGCAAAGTATGTTTGTTCAGGAAGTTCAACATCTTCCATCTTCCTTTGATCTTCATTAACGCCAGCCCATGCCAGGAACACAGAAGTAATACAGTTGGCCCTCTGTGAACCTGGATTCACCAGGAATCTTGCTGGGGAAAGCCAAGTTGGTGGCAAGGAACAATGCTGCAGAACATGAGAGAGCAGAAAAAGAAAAGAGGCTGTCAGACAGTTAACTGTGTAAAAGGTTTAGAGTTCTTGGAAATACAGGCGAAGATACAAGATTGGCCAAACCTGTTTACTTGGGGTGTGAGACTAGCAGTGGTCAGACTTATAGACTGCTGTAGACAAAGGAAGTTAGGAAAGGAGCGGCTAAGGAAAAGCCAGGTTAGGAACAGGACTAGCTATGCTACATAAAATGAAAATGCCATTGTGGTAGATATTCATGGGGAAGTGGACTGACAAAAGGAATCCTCGCCCTTCTTCCTCCTCAGAGTTTTATGAGTATATCCAAACACGCAGCCAGCATCATTAAAGCAAGGCCATGTTTAATGAAAGACATAACAGTTCAACAACATTTACTCAACTAATTACAAAGTATTTGAGGCTCCTGGAAGTTTGGACCATGACAGCTAAGATATTTTTGTGTACTAAGAAATCTACCCTTGATTTAGCATGTCTTCAACTTAATGAATGTATAAAGTCTGCTTAATGGCAAGCTTGCTGTCATTTAAAAAAAAATCTTTATAAGTTCTGTGGTTAGGAACTAGGACACAATAAAAATCACAGAAACCAATGAAGATTCATAATGAAATGTGCATCTGCCTTGGCCACCAGGTTAAATCACCAGCTATCCAGAGCACTTCATGCACAGTGGTCTGAGTTTTTTGGCTCAGAACTGGCAGCAAATGCTGCCTAGAAAATGGTGGTTTCTGTTGATTTCCCTCCAGCTTCCTTCAGTCAATAGCAGACGGAATTTCAGTTTTCTCACAAAGACTATAAGCTTAGAATAACAACTCTCACATTTCCAAAAGGGATGATGGAAAGCAACAAAAACAATAAAAGAACCCCACACAAACATTCGGGCCATCTGGCCACCGAAAGGCAGATCTGAAGCTCCACTTCACCGAGGCTCTTGTAATGTGCCCACTGTTGCACTGTGGGAGAATCAGGCGCTGTATTTCTACCAACTATCAGCTGTAGATTACAACATAACCTCATATTCATGAAGAAATTGTTTTCTAGAAAATGTTAATAAACCTGATGGCTTCCTAAAAGTTTATGAAGATGCAGCCAAAATGATGACATCTGTTTCTGCAATGAGGAAAAGCTTACATGTGAAAAATAGTTCAAGTAATTAGTATTTTTTAAATTAAGACGGTTACTGCTGGAAAGAGCTGAAAACTTGGTACAAACTAATCTTTTGCTTGAAGTCTGGGAGAGCAGAATTTACATTACAGTCAGAGAATGAGAAAAACTGACAGTCCTGACCTATTTTGCAACTGAGTGGAACTATGCTGTAAGCACCTTTGGACCGCTATGTTATTATGACAAAATATTCCACTCTTGGAGAACAAAATTCACCTTAAAATTGTATTTGTATGTGTATCTGGTGTATTTGTAAATATGAATTAGGGCTAAAGACCCCACTTTGCAGTGAGTAATTACTATTACTGTAATATTCTTACAATGTAATACAATATTACTGTATTACTATTACAAGGATGATAAAGTAGAGTTCTAATAATGTACACAAGAGTCTTGAAAATGGCATCAAAGAAATCTCTTTTCACAGACATTTTTCCAACCGAACTAGCAGAAACCAAACTGAACAGATATACCCCTGACTTGGAATTTTAACTTGGAACTGTGGGTTTTTTGGACAAATCTGTGATCTCTATTTAGTGATTATATATTAGTTGAGGAATGTTTTACTGAAATTTTACCCCCCCCCCAATATAGGGAAGAATGAAGAAAAATGCTACATTTTCCTTTCCTTTTCCCAATTTTCTAAAAAAGAATTAGAACATCCCCACAAAAAAACGAATGGAAACATTTAGTTTAATTTTGGACAAAGCTTGTCAACTTGTCCTCAATTTGTAATTTTTGCCTTTCTCTGCCACCAAAAACTTTTCAAGTTAATATGAAATTTTCATTTTTAGAATAGTTTAGGGAAGAAACCATTAATAATTCACATAGATCCTTTACTGTACTGATCCTCTATAAGATGTTGTGGAGATCTGTCTCCTCAGGGAAATGGCTGTTATGTCTTCTAGAGCTCTTTGATGCCTGGAGATGAACCTTCCTTATGCATCATACCTGCAAATCCTCTGCAAATGTTCTAGTTACCTTAGACAGCCACCTTTGGTCCTTGTTGTGCTGGAGATGAGCACAACACATCAGAAAAAGCTTATGGCAAAGACAATCCTATTAAGAGAAAACAAGAACAACAGTTGTGCTCGTTCCTTCCATGAGTATTAAAAAAATGGGAGTTCTGATACATTTTCCAACATCTTCCTCACTGGGGAGAGCAGCTGTGTTTGAGGCACCTTGATTTTAGCAGGATTGGAAAAAATAAATTGAAGATACAGGAAAGAGGTTTCAGGCCTAAGTTTACATAAATTAATAGATTAACAACTAGAGTCAACACATCTTATAGACCACTAGTAGGAATTTTTCCCTTTTTTACCCATATTAATCAAAAAGTTTATTTTTAATGCAAACATTAATCTTTTTCTAAGAATTGCATTTACTACTATTTCCATAAACTTTCAAATTTCGAAGTTAGTTGATATTTTGAAGTGCAGCTTTTGTAAAAGATCTCCCACATGACCTCTGACTTTGCAATTGTGGTTTTTGTTATTTAGGACATACTTGGTTTGGTTATTTAAGAAAAAACTCCATTTCAACTCATATTCTTTCCCACTGTGGACCAAGAGACAACGTGGTATTTTGAGGGGCTAATTAAGAGATTGGTGGTGACATTTTAGCAAATCCAATTACCTGCTGGGAGATATTAATTTTCTCTTTTATAATTTTTGGGCTAGACCCAAAAAGCCAGGGAAACAAAGCCTTTCAAATATAGTTATTTTGAGGTACTTGGGGTTTTAGCAGTTCATAGGTAAATACTGCAAACCAGAGAAAATGACAAAAGGAAAACTTCTAACAAAACTCTAACCCTGGATCAACACCGAGTTTGTCACCTGGTACCTGCCAACAGAAATAGGTGCCAATCCCATATTACCACACAGGGCTGAATATTTTAAATCATCACGTTCTTTTGCTTAGTGTGGATCAGGAGTCCTTAGGAATTCCTCAGAAACCTTCCAATCAACTGCATAAACATAAAAAATATCAATGGGTAAATGCCTGGAATCCTATTAAGTGACCCTGGAAAACTCCTTATTGAAAGACCATTTTACAAATTGACTTTTCCTTCAGCACTGTGAGTGCCTTACTTACGATGAACAAGAGTTGACAGCTAAAGCAATTTAAAAAGCTACACTTCTGGAATAACAAAATGTGCAAACAACTGAGAATATGTTTAGTTTAATTTAAAAAAAAAGTATTTCAAAAAAGAAATTTTTATTTTCCTGCTTCTTACATTTCAGCGTGATATCTGTATTCAACTTTCTTGGTTCTTTTCAGCAAACTACCTCCGAAATGCCTCACCCTCGGCAGAAGCAGGCGGCAATGCCTGACTCGCTGACACTAAAAGACGGCGACAGGGGTTTATTTTTCCTGACGATTTCGGGACCGTGTTGGAAATGATGAATTATATAACTTAGAACAAGCGAACATTAATTTGATAAAAATGTTTAAATAGGTGAGAAAGTTTTTATCAGCGTCTGTGTGGAGGCCGAAGTTTTGTCGGGCACCCACAAAAGGCTCCTGGCCAAGGATAAAGCCATGCCTGACTCGCTGACACTAAAAGACGGCGACAGGGGTTTATCTTTCCCGACGATTTCGGGACTTTGGTAAGACCGCGGCTCGCGCCGGAAGTCACGTGAACGACGACGCGAACGGGGGGGCCCTTCCCTCGCGACGGCCCTTGGGGCGCCCCTCGCGGCCGCCGGCGGTACTGCACCTCCCGGCTCCGCCCCGCTGCCCCCGCCGGGCGCACGCGCGGTGCGGGCGGGCGCGGAGAGGCGGTGGACGCGGCGCTCTTGGTTTGGGCCCCAGCGAGCCCCGTGTCCCGGCGGACAGGGAGGGCGCGGCCGCGCCGGGCGGCATCGGGGGTTGCGGGGGCACAGCGGGGCATGCTGAGCGCGCCCCGGGGCCGTGCAGCCTGCGAGGAGATCCCGCGTCCCTCCCGCCGCAGCGTCGGCCCCGCAGCGCAGCGCGGCGGGAGAGAACCGCCCGGCCGAGCGTGTGAGTGCCGTGAGTGCCGCGAGTCCCACGCGCGGGGGACAGGAGGGGTGACTGGGCACGAGAAGGAGCCGCGCACGGGGGCGCGGGGTGGGGATACGGGGAGCGGGGCGGCGGCGGGGTTTTGTGAGGGTCGCACCGGTGCAGGTTCACAGGGTTCGGAACGCGCGGAGGGGTGTGTGAGCTGTGCGGGGAACGCGCGGTGTGCCCGGGACGGAGCGAGCGGAGCCGGGAGTCAAAGCGGAACAGCAGCCCCGCGGGCACGGGGGCGCGGGGCGGCCCCGGCGGCATCCGGCTTCCGCTTCCTCCCGCCGGGACCCGCCGCGACACCGCTGCGGCCCAGCTCCCGGCGCCGCTCCCTCCAGCACCGCGGGGGTTCCGGCCCCTCGGCATTCGGGTGATGGTGCTCCCTGCAAACCTCCGGCTGAGCCTCTCTCGCAAACGGCTGTGTGAAATGGGGCAGTGAAGCTCCTGGGCGGATCGCTGTAGGTCAGCAAAGCATCTGTTATTTTTAAACAAGAAGAGCTCGTTAATCGAGCAAGACTTAGGCTGGTTATCAGGGAAAGGTTCTTCCCCCAGAGGGTGGTGGGACACTGAACAGGCTCCCCAGGGAATGGTCACTGCCCAAGGCTGCCAGAGCTCCAGGAGCCTTTGAACAACGCTCTCAGGCACAGGGTGGGATTGTTGGGGTGACCTGGGCAGGCCCAGGAGGTGAACTGGATGATCCTCGTGGGTCCCTTCCAACTCAGGATATTCTGTGATTCTTTGATGTGTTTCTCAAAATACTTCCATCTCAGCCTGTTCAGAACATGTGCTTCTAAAACTTCGTGAAGTTTGTGAACACCAACCAGATGTAGGTTTGTGTTGTAGGTTCTTGTTTCACAGGGTAGAATACACTTCAGGTTTTCTGTTAGATTCATGTTAGAACATGTTACGTATGTTAGATCCTCTACAGTGCTTTTGAAGAGAAGCTGTGTAAACACAGGCAGGTGCAGAGAACCTGGAGCCCAGGTCAACAAGGTTTTCCCTCTTTCGGTGGGGGACAGGCTTTGTAATTAATGTGCTCTTTAAATAACTCAAATATTTAATGTAATAATCAAACTAATAAATTTAAATAATATTATGGTATATTATATACATAATGGGAATATATGCAGTATATAAATACAGAATACTTTATTATAATTTTAAAATTAAAATATATTACATAATATAATACATTCTATATAAAAATAAAGTAATGAAGCAATAATTTAAATAACTGTGACTTTAAAATAACGGGGTTTTTTTTAGCTTTTCAATGGATTAGATTGAAATAGTCTCCCAAGGATCAAGCAAGGATGTCTACTTTCAGGACAGAATCACAGAATGAACTAG
>VWPU01009294.1:0-124620 GCA_013398955.1 Callaeas wilsoni
AGCTGCGGGCTCCTGCGGGGCCTTCCCGGGGCGGCGGCGCCACCGCTGCCGCGGGCCTGGGTGGGGGCGGCGCGCCCTGCGTGGTCGGGGGCTGGGAGGGCGCGGAGCGGGGGGAGCAGGAGCTGCCCTGGCACCGCAGATTCCCGGGAGCGCCGCTCCGGGTCCTGGGAGCCGGCGTCGTGCGACGATGGGAGGTGCTGTGGCCGCTCGGCCGGGGCAGGGCCCGGAGGGACAGCGGCCTCGCCGCTCGCCGCGGGTACGGGGCCTTTGGGGGACATGGGTGTGTTTTATTGAAAGACGTTTACAGAGTTACAGGATCAGTTAGGCTGGAAAACACCTCTGAAACCATCGAGTCCAACCTATGAGCGAACACCACCGTATCAACTAAACCATGGTACTGGGTGCCGCGTCCAGTCTTTCCTTAAACACTTCTAGGGACGGTGGGTATTTTATCACATAGTTTTTACAGGTACAGGTGTGTGGCCTGAGTAACACGTCTTTAATCTGCGGTATAGTTATAATTTATTTTATAAACTGTCCAGAAGTAGAAGGTCTCTCTTGAAAAGTGTAAAATGAAGTCAGCGCTTGACTCCAGGACTCTCAGGTATTCGTTCCACTGTGCTTCTGCATGATTGTGGACACCTCTACACCCAGCATTTTAATAGACCGCTCAAAACACTCTGTGGTTCTGATTAAGGAAACTTTAAAATGAGAATATTAGATTGGGTGATTAAAAAAAAGTCTTTCTTGGAGAAAGTCTCCGGAATGTTCAGGAGAGATAGAGTTTAGAGAATATGTGTGTTTCTGTGCTTGCTTTCGCTAGGAGTAGCAGTTTTTGATAAAGACTGATCAGAGTGGTCAGTAGACCCACTCGTCCTTGTCTGTACAAAAGTTTGTGGTGATTTAGTCCCTGTAGTTGTTGCCGAGAAGAGTGGTGGCTGGTTCAGTGCTCACTCACCTGAGTGGTCTGACTGTGCTCTGTGGTTGCTTTGATGGGTGACAAGGCACATAAGCATCATTACATTTTTATGATAAGTCTTGCCATACACAAAGGTAAATGTTACAAAGAAACTCCCAAATTTAGGAGTTGAGTTTGGGAAGAAGGCTAGGAAGCTGGCTGGTAAAACAGCAAATAGTTTAATACCTGGAACGTTGTTTTAATGATATTAAATATACTGCAATATTGGAGTTATTTTTTAAGAATCTTTGTTCGAATTTGTGGTTCAGATCAGTTACTTGTGATGTGGAAGTAAGGTTGCCGTTCATGTTCTAAGTGGAAGTTTTTGTGGTATTATGAGGACGGAGTAATTTAAAGAAAGTGTCACTTTTGAAGCATTTTGGTTCTTGTGTTTAAAACTGCTTCAAGTTGAATGAACGTGCTTTCATGTACAAAGGTATGCGCTGCAGCAGACAACCTTCAAGAAAGTTGTGAAACTGCAATTTCAAGGCCGATTTTTTTTATTGTAGAGTTCCATTTGTGTCTGAGGGTGACTTGGGATCCTTTTGTTCCAAGTAGGCACAAGCAGTTGTTTGTTCAGCGTTTACACTGTGCTCATCAGTAAATGGTGGCCACTTAAATATGATTGATCCCTGTCCCGTAGAAACGGTGTTTGTTTAGTCTTGGTGATCGCTGTGCAACACTTGCTGAATGAAGGACCCCACAGGTCACACACTTCTGTCCATGTGACTACTCAGGGAAAATTCTTGGTATATTCCTTAAATACACTTTTAAAGCCCAGTCAAGAAAGCCTAGAACTTACAGAAATGGAATATGCAGCTGTTTTTGAAAAGGGACTACTATCTAATGTCAGTAGTGGTAGCATGCCAAAGAAGCTCAGAACTGAGTGGTTTTGGTTATTTAAAGTTTTAGCTGTAGAAACTAATGTTTGGGATTTAGTTTTTGAATTTTGGGGAGTGAGGGAAAGACTTTAAAAGATGGACCTAACAGCACCCCACTGTTTTCTTAGAAAGGCTAATGATTGGTAAAATAGTACAAAATAGGTGTTAGATATATCAATTAGTGTTAATTTGATGACACTGTGGTGTAACAGCTGACAAAAGGAGATAGTTTTGGCTTTGAGGATGCAGATTAAAGTTGAAATCCTCTGTAAGGGTATGTTACAGGACTGAGAATGAAATGTGAAATGTCTGCGTTGGCTGAACATTTAAATGTATTTGATGGAAGGAAGGTGATTTGTCTGTTGGACAGCCTGTGTGGACTCATTCATTGGTCATTTATAATCTGTAAAGCTTTGGGGAAATACTGGCACAATTCATAAGAGTAAAGCATTCACAAGTACTTTTGTGACCAGATGTGCTGGTGCAGCGAAGCTTTCTAAGGATGACGGTTAAGGCTCTTTTGGTGTTAGGTTTCACAAACTAGAGAGTTTTCAAGTGGTGGTCTGTGAGGTCTCTGGGAGTAATTCACAGTTGCATAATACTTTGCAAATTGTTTAGCTAATCAGCCTGATTCAACCTGCTTCTAATTCCAGAATGGCTGCATGTTGAAACAGGAAAAGTCAAGGTGGGTGTGCTAGTGATGAGGGACCTTGAGGGCTCTAGTTGCTCATTGATTGTCCATTGATAAGATAGTGGTTCCCAAACTTTGTTCGAATTTTACATACAAAAAGAGAACCAGAGGAAACACTGAATATTGAGTAACGTAATCTTACTTAAATCATGAGTACAGAGAGGATGGAGGTTTTCGATTCACGAGCCATGAAGAGAAGACAAGGGACAGTGGCTACAAATTGCACCAGGAGAGGCTTCATTTGATAAAGAGTCTTTCTTGTAACAGGAAGAATAATCAGTCACTGAGAAAATTTCCTCAGGGACCTGATGGAGCCTCTGTTACTGGAGGCTTTCAGGATATGTTTGGACAGGGTGCTAGGTAATTTTTCTCGTCTGGGCTCTTTTTCTCACGGGAGACCAGGTGTTGTTGGAGGGTCCCTTCAAACCTGGACTGTTATGTGATTTAATGGTCGTACAGCATGAGGTAACAACCATTTTGTATAGATGCTGAAAATTTTTCTTGATACTACAGTCAGTGTGCAGCTAAATTTTAGTCTCATTTAGGCAGAGATGGCTACAGGTTAAACAACAAATCATGTCCAAAACAAAGCGAGGAGCACCTTTTCATTGTCTGCCATACTGCAGTAAGGGAAAATTATTGTAAATTTTCCTCCTTTCAGGTTAGTTTACTTCTGATGAATGTCAGTGGCCTAGAAGACTTTGGGTGGAGATGTCCTTGGGTTGTGAATCATGACATTGGATGAGGTGGAGGAGGAGTTGGAGAGGGTGGCATTGACACGTCCCTTCCTGCTGGAAGTGCTGTACCAAGAGTAGCAGAATGGGTATTTGTTTATCTCTGAGGCTGTTATCAGCTTCATTTCATCTGAACGTGTATGAGGTTTGCTGTTGCACTCTTAGCACTATGAGGGCTTTAGAAGCCTCTTGTGAAGCTGTTGATAAATAGTGGAGGAAAGCGAATGCTGCTAGCACAGCATGCACCTTTCCGTGTGTTGCGGGTCACTGTCCAAGGATGTAGTAGAAATTGTCCAGTGTGACAAATTCAGTTGAACTTGTTGTGCTTCGGGCTGTTCAGCAGTGGCATCCAGAGACTGGAAATAGGTTCTGCATTTGTGCTTAGGTGATGCACACATTAAAACTCCTCCAAGTCTTAGAGGTCCGTAGAGTTTACGGTTCATGAAATAACACGCTCAGGGATGTACCAAGAACTAGTGCCCTCGTGTTGTACTTAGTATTGTACCAAGAACTAGTGCCAAAAACCAATGCTACTTCAATGTGCTTGAGGCAGGGAGATGTCCTTTAAACACAGCAATTTTTAATCTCTCTGCTTTTTTGACAAGTTTCACTCTTCTGAATGTTTTCTCTTTTCAGGTCATCTGAAATAAACATAGTCTTAGTATCAGTTGTTTTTACAAAAGCCAGGCCAAACTTCATTGTATCAAATATTAAACCTCAGCTTTGAGGTCACATAGAATTTGTTGTCCATAATAATTTAGGATTATGGCTGTCACAGGCTTGTGACAAAAAACCTCCAAGTAAGTAATGTGATTCATCCTGTGTTATGTTGTGCTGTAATGCAGCCTGAGTTTTAACTGTGACTTTTGGTTGCTGTGAAAGGTGCTGGAGAGTTTCTGGAGAGTTGCAGTTTCTCATCAATGTCCAAATCCATTTGGGAATCAAGCTCATGTGGATTTCATTTAAACTCTTGGCCTTGCTTCGCTTTTCAGCATTAGTAAAACAAGGACTGTAGCAGTTTTGGTTTTCCAAAGCAGTTATGTTTTCTAGTTCAATCAGACTTTGAAAGTGTTGGTTTTTTTTTTTTTGTGACTTGGTGGGTTTGGGTTTCGATGTAGTTTATTAATTAAAAATAAAAAGGAAGAAAAGGCCCTATTTCTTTCAGGCATTGGTTAGAGAATTTCAGTTACAGGCAGCGTATAATTAGTTCTGATCTTGCATGTTGCTAGTGACTGACTTTGCATACAACTTCTAAAAAAAGTTGGTTTTGAGAACTTAAAAATAATTTCTGTCCTGTAGAACTTACTTTTGTCTGTGGGGTTTTTTTTTATTACAAAGCTAAACTCTGTCTATAGGAATAATTTGGAAACAAAATGTGAAATACACTAATTGAGGAATGTGTTAGGCAGTCGTTAGGTTGTTAAAAATACTTAGTCACCAAGTACTTAAGGCTTCTATGAGTAATTGTTTACCAATATAAAGACTGCCTGGTGTCTGTTCCTGAGCAGATAAAGTAAACTGTTTGTGTTTGAGTGTGGTGTGTTTGTGCATAGTGTGGTAGTAAGACTGAATGTGATTTTCGTGATGGTGTAGAAAGCATGATTTTTTTATAATAAAGTGGGACTGAATTCATAGCAGGCTTCATGAAGTGTTGGGTTTGCGGCACAGACTTGGATTTAGAAATTCCTGTTGACCTCCTGGGTTTTTTCCTGCCAGATGCTGTCAGGGTTTGTTACCAGAAGTTTTTGTTCAGCTGGTGTTAGTAGTACAGTTACACTGCCAGCCTGTGCTACAGACACAGACATTCCTCATGAAACCTGTTATTTTGTGTTGCATAGCAGGAGGTACCAAAATTCAGTTCCCTGTTTGGCTGTTTTTACATGGTGTACTTGGGTGCTGAAAATTCAAATTTTTACCGTTCCTGTGTGTTGTGTAACCTTTAGCAATGAAATATGAAGAAAAATATTTTGTAGAAATACGCTATTACATAAAGACAATCTGGTAAAATGTTTTTAATCTGGAGTCTTGCACTTGAAATGCTGTTGTCATGTTGAGTGTTTTGAATGGGATGGGGCAAGATGGGCTTGTTATATTCAGTATTATTTGAATAATAGAGAAATGGTATTTTTTCATGTGGTAAATTACTTTTCCCCTCTAATTTTCTGCTCTTCTTTTCTCTTTCTCCTTTTACTAGCTCCCTTACCTATCATAGAATCATATTGGGTTTGTTTTTCTTTTGCCCTGAAGCAGTGAGGTTTAGTTACTTTGTTGAAAGACCTGTTGGGTAAAGAGTGTATAGAACTTTTTTAGCCATTGGACTATAGGATCACTGTGGCATGTCCATCTTGTTTTGGACAAGGAGAAGTCCTCAGTGCCATTTCAGTGCCTAAAACTACCATAATAAGTTTTGTGTTCATGAAAGCGTAATGCTGAAACAAGCCAGAACACAGAATTTTGAAGTGTTCAGATTTGTGAGACAGCACCTGGTTAGTGTTCCAGAAGGCTTTCAGGTGTAGTTCTGGGAGGACTGAAGATGCAGTCATCAAATGTTTTCCTTACTCTGGAAGTCTTGGCGATCTCATTGCAGTAAAATACTCCATCGTAGCAACAGTTGCTATGTGTGACTACCTTTTTAGGCTGTTAGTACCATTTTAAGATGTTAAGAGCTCTGCAGTGTTCTGCTGATTCACCACCTACGCTTGTTAGACTTGACTGTGCAGCTTAAGACTTCCATTTTACACAGAAAAATTAGTGAGGATTTTATTAAAAGGATGTCCACAGAGTTAGAACCTGCCATCAGCACAGCCAGAGGAGAAATGGTGCTTGTATTTTGTGGGTTTCTGGTGTAGATGATCTGTTCTCATTGAACAGGAAAAAAGATATCAGTTTTGGCCATATATCGTAAAAGCAGAATATAAGCTGTATGGAACAACTTGCATCACTGCTGGTGCAGCACCAGGGTTAATATAAAAAAAAAATAGGAACCTTTTAGTGTGGGGCCCAAGTGTGTTTGTGTTTATTCTACTTCACAGCTGGTCAGAGCCTTGCAAGGCAGGCTGGTCTAACAAGACAGCCAGTGTTAGTCCTTCTCTGCAGCATCCTGAAATTTCCCTGCCATGCTGATCACCGTGGTTTTCTTAGAACTGCAGTAGGAAGAGCCAAGTGGTGGATTGGTTTGGTTTTCCCTCTATAATTGGCCTGTTCTGCTTCCTTATTCAGTTAATGCTTTTTTGGTGTTTGATAGGTCTCCTTTGGTTTGCTGTGGGGTTTTTTTTGTTTTACTTACTAGTGCTGCCTGGAAATTAGAGGGGGCTTAGTGTGTTTAGTGATCACCTATCAGCATCTTCCAGTTGGTACCCAGCTGATGCATAGACATCATCTTGGTGAGCTTTGCCATGGGCACCTGGAATTGCGAGGAGGTGCTGTGGCCAGCATCTCGTGTGTCTTAGCAACAGTTACTGTGTATGGCTGCACCAAGACTGCTGGAAGAGATACAGAACCTCTTCCCTGCCATAGACATTTTAATGCATTAAAAGCTTATGTTCATGGATTCCCATTATCCATTTTGTTTCTATTGTCTTCTACACAGTAGTACTGAGAATTATTTTTTAAAAAATTAAACTTTGGCTATTGCTCTCAGTGGTTGTGTACTCTGCTGATGCTGAGTGGTTTTATTTCTGTACAAGTTAATGTTTTACAGGCATTTAACCATCCATGACACAGACATTGACTTACAAGTTTCTCAAGGAGAAACAGCTGTAAGTGTTACATTGATTGTTGTTTACTGGTATTTTGCAATGTTATTGCCTAGACGGATCGAAGAAAAATGAAAGTCTGTGTGGTTTCAGAAATGGAGAGAAAATGATGCCTCATGAGGTCTGTTAGGTATCACATCACATTGCAGGTGCAAGGCCTGAGTCCATTTCAGAGCTGCAGTCTCACCAATTAAGCTGGCATGGAATGCTATTTGTAGATGCGTGACTGTTGTGACCTCCTTTTCTAAAGGAAAGCTACAACCTGCTCTGGGCTCTGACAGTCCTTCATGTCAAAATGGCATCATTTGTAACACTCATTGTCAGTGTCAGCTGTCACAGAACAAATAAGCATAAAAAAGAAAAGCTGTGTCCTCCTGTCCCAAAGATCTTTATTTCAGGTGTGTTGAGATGGGGAGAGAAGAAATGAGAATGGGGAGGCAAAAGGGACATGTGGAAGGTTCTTGCAAGCTGTGGTTACTACAGGCAAGTTGACCAGTCATTTTTGAGGATTTTATGTGCATCCTGCTAGAGGGCACTTGGGAAAAGAGCTTTGCTGGATCTAACTCAGCTTTGAATTTTGGTAGAAGTTGCTCATAAATAAGGAATAGGATGTGAGAAATTTGGAGGCTTTGGAAGAGCTGGAGGGTAGAGGTTTATGATGTTGGCTGAGTGGTGAGGGTTCAGGTCCACACCAGAAACTTGCCAGGAACTTGGACCCTCCTTTGCTGTAGTTTCTTCACTAGCAGCAATAATAGGTTGAAACATTTTTATGGCTGTGAAACTTCAATATTTGGGTTGGAAAAGTCAACTGTGATTTGTATCAAAAAGTGTTTCACTTTGCTGTGGAGAGAAGAAGGGTTTGGTGCGTAATTTTGTGTTGTCTAGATTTAAACCTGGCTGATGTGAAGGTCTGTGTCTGGAAGGATTGTGTGCTAAGAGCTCAGATCTTCAAGTGTTCTTTGTTTATAATATAACTCTAGTGCTAAAGGGGTGCCTGGCATAAAAAAAAAATATCTTGCAAGCATGCATAGTTTAAAAAGAATTTACAGTCTTCTGATGGTGGTCATTGTCTTGAGCTGCGTTAGGCAATATGTGGACACTTGTTATTTGGGTTGCTGCCAAACCAGTTGCTTTACCTTAAAAAAAAAATCTTCGGTGGTGGTTACATCAAGTCAGTGGATTACTGTAATCCAGCTGTAAGAACAGTGTCAGTGCAGGATATTTGTGTCCTTAAAATGTCAGTGCACTAAGTCACTTGCAGCATGGTTTTGAATGACCATAAAGAGAGCAATGTGGCCTTTTTTTTTTCCCCCCAGAGACCATAGAATTGGTTAATTTCGTGTTCAAGAGGAAAATGGGAAATACTTGTGTATTTGTTTGGCTTTCCCCTGTGAGTGAAATAGGAATTGGAATAGGAGGTTGCAATATGTAGATGTTTGAACAGAGAAATGTAAAACAACTGTTTTCAATGGTTTTAGCTCATGTAACTCAGTTTAAATGTAAAAGATTAATTAAAATATGAACATACCTGTTGATAGTAAAGGGGAGAACCTGATCAAGGAGAATTATTTCTACCTGCTGTTTCAAAATAAAGATACAACCTGTTTCACGTTGCATCGTAATTCATACTGACCAGTCCTTCTTTTCATAGCTATTTATGATTGAAATTTCTGCTTTGAATGTTCTTGATATAGTGGTGTTGCAAGGTCTGTATTTTCTCTTTTTAATGTTTCTACCTTCTTATAAACTTCTGTCAGTCACTAACACTGGTATTTTGATAAGATGAAGTGAGAAGTGAATAGGTTTGTCGTTGCATGTGGGGAATATACACTTAAGGATAACTGAGTTGAGTTTAAAGAGCTGCAGACAGATTTGGTTTTGGAGGTTTATTAAAGAAGCCAACCAACCAAAAAACCCAGTTGAATAAAACAGTTGTTCCTTGGCAGTGCACTTGGTCAAGAGTTGAGTGCAGATAGACTCAGGAAGGTGAGTGGATTTGTGGCATCTTAGTGATCCCAGTTCAGAGTGTCAGACTGCAAGGACTGGGTTGCTTGACCTCCTCTATTTTGCAGACCATTAAACTGCAGCAGGTTTCCCCCTGTGTTGAGCATAACTTTTATTTGCCCACTTGTTTGATTCTTACCAAAGTTGTTAAAATGTGTGAAAAGAGAGTTAATCCAGATGTGCATTCTCTCTTGGGCTGTAGTCAGAGAAGGGGAGAGTGAAGGTTGAGTGTATCTGAGGGTATGTGCTTCCAGTTTCCAGGTGACAAGACATGATGTCTAAACAGAGCAGATGACCTCTGCATATTCTTTGCAGAGAAATGGAAGGTTTTATATTTTTAAATAGCAAAACTGTCATTTGCAAACTAAGCTATGCAAGAGGATGTGGTGGGCTACATTGGGGTATTTACTGAGAGAAATATGGAGCACCACTTGTTTCTTGAAAGGCAAGTGCATACTTAGGTACAGAGTGTAATCTGCTTCAGTGACTTCTGGTGGTTTTACTGCCCCAGTTGAGATGATTGATGGTGCCTTCCACCTGACTTCTCTCTTCTGTGTCGCGTTGCTGGTGCTGACCCGACGTTTACTCCTATTTTCAAAGTGCCTCTGCAGGCTCGAGGTTACTGGATGAGCTTGAGGCCTCCAAGGCAAGCAAAGATTTGGCAGATGGTGTTACCTTCACCTCCATTGCACCTCAGTATCGTGCATTTCTGTGGAGCTGCTCTTTCCGGAATGACCGTCATTGGCAGAATTTGCCAGTGATTTAGCTCATGCTCTGTTTTCCTTGGGTGGTCCTTGCTGCAACAGTGAGAAGAGGAAAGGCTGTGTAGTACGTTACGGGTTTTTTTTATTGTTGAAGCATGGGGATGTCAGTTGACAGTGGCTGAATATGAGCCAGAAGTGTGCCCAGGTGGCCAAGAAGGCCATCTTGATTTGTGTGTGTGGCCAGCAGGGCACAGACTGTGATCACCCCTTTTTACTTGATACTGGTGAGGCCACACCTCAAATCCTATGTTCAGTTTTGGGCTTCTCACTACAAGAAAGACACTGAGGTGCTGGAGTGTGTCCAGAGAAGGGCGGGGAAGTTGGTGCAGGGTCTGGAGCTCAAGTCTGACAAGGAGCAGCTGAGGGAGCTGGGGGGTGAGCCTGGAGAAAAGGAGGCTCAGGGGGACCTTATTGCTCTCTACAACCACCTGAAAGGAGGCTGTGGCCAGGTGGGAGTCTGTCTCTTTCCCCAGGTTACAAGAGACAGGATGAGAGGAAATGGCCTCAAGTTGTGCCAAGGGAGGTTTAGATTGGATATTTGAAGGGATTGTAAAGCATTGGAACAGGCTCCCCAGGGAGGTGAAGTCATCATTCCTGGAAGGGTTCAAAAAACATGTGGATATGGCACTTGAGGACATGGTTTAATGGTGAACATGGTGGTGGAGCTGGGTTGATGGTTGACCTTGGTGGTCTTAAAGGTCTTTTCCAACCTTCATGATTCTGTAATTCTGTGTTGGTATTTGTCTGTTTTCTTCATGTTAATTGGAAAGTAGAAAAGGGTATTTTTGCATCTTCTGAACAGCACACACACACGCACCCCCAGATCCACCCAGAAAATCCCATCTGTGTGGTTGCTTTGGCAGCCTTTCATTCCAGTAAGAATTATTTAATGTAGTCGCCTTTTTTTTACAGATGATGACTTTGATCAGTTTGATAAGCCTGGTGCAGAAAGGTCTTGGAGAAGAAGAGCTGGAGATGACGACTGGGACAGGTAGGTAGAATATTTTCATGTTCAGTTTCTGTATGCTGAATTGCATTGTTCTGTTTTGCCATTCTGGCATTTTGTACTCTAACATTTAGAGCAGTGCACATTTAGATACTAATGAAGATGTTGGTTGTTTTGCAGATGTCAGCCAATGCTAGATCGTGCCAAACGTGCTTGCCTTGAGGAATATAGAGCATTGTGAAGAGATGCCTTTTGAAATTAGATAAATACAAAGTATTTGTAGTGTGTAATTTTGCAGTTAATGTTTTGGTTTTCCTTTTAAATATTTACTAGACCTTGGTGGTTCAAATAGAATTTCCTAGTACTTGAATTTGCCCAATTTAATTTTTAATTTTTTTTTTTTTTGCTTTAACTTTATGTTGAAATTCTTATCCTCAAAGTTCTACTTCAGTTTTAAATTAGGGAAGAGGAGGAGAGCTTAGGCATGGGCTTCTTCAACAACATGACTGTTTTAAAGATTTAGAAATGTGTGTGCTCTGCTCTGGGCTATTTTAGGGGAAAATACATGTTCTTTTATGTGACAGGAGTCAAGCTGCTATCTAGACTGGTCTACTCTTTCTGGGAGAAAACTTTTCACTTATTTGTGTTATTTTTCTATGATTCCTTTTTAGTAATAGACTTGTTCAGACTTTGCCAGTGGTTTTCACTCTAAAAGGGAGAAAAAAAAATCCTCATGATTTCTATCTTCTCTAATAATCCCTGAAGTGTTTCTAGTAAACAAATTTTACTGCAAGTAGTTTTCCACTGAACTGAGTCCTTGGAGTAAATCGACTGCTCTACATTTGTTGTCATTCTAGAGGCATTAGTTTCCTTTCTCTTGGTTTTCTGCTGGGTTAAGTGGGTAGTTTTCATTGCTGCAGGAGGCGAGTATGTGGCTGAGGAATTTGGACAGTAGCTGCGGTGTATACGGGGTGTTCTGCTGTTTGCTGGTGAGCAGTGGCTGCTCTCTGTCAAGGCAGTACAGCTGTTAGAGGGTTGGATCCTGAGCTGCACCAAGGAACTGCCCTGATTTGGGAGTGTAATTAAAGTAACTTGCTCAGGCTGGGTCACGCCTCTGCTGCCTCCTGTCCCCAGGGTTGGCTATTCAGAAGCCTTAAAATACATATTCCAGGGAAAACGTTTTGCATTAGAATATTTTCTGAACTTTTGGCCTTTGTGGCGTGAATGGGTGGGCTCTTAGCTGCTGACTGGTCACGTTTGGTTTTAGCTGCCCTACTCAACACTTGAGAAAATTTGGAAGAGTCAAGCAGCTGTTGCATCAGAATTTTGAAGCTTTTACCAAGTGGTAAACTCCTTGTGCAAAGCTGATCTTAATAGAGCTTAAGAGCAGTTTTAGAGTATTTTCATCGAGCTGAGACTTTGAAGTATACAAGGACTTAGTTTTAGAAAAAAAGTTTTAATTTATGTGTTTATTATCGGATGTATTTTATTTAAGAGAGATGATCAAAAATTCAGTAGTGATATTGTGAGGGAAGTGGTTTCAGGTGCAGAGCAGAAGATTCCAGAGTTTCATCTTGCTGTCATTTCAGAAATTTTATTTTACAACTGTATCTGATAAAATAGTATTTGCATGTGTTGAAATGCTTTTTTGGTTAACATTATTATTCTCTTTGAACTGCGAAACCATCTTTGTAAGTGTTGAGTTCTGTGGGTGTCTTGGCAATTACAGATGCTGTACATGGATATGTTGCCTAATGTAATTGCTTGGGGTTTTTACCTACTGGCCTAATTCAGTATAGGACATGGTTTCTTGAAGATGGAAAGAAGGCTGGGTGAACACAGCAGTCTGTGTTTTAATCCTTCATGCTTTGTTTTCAGCTGAAGCATCATTTGGGAGGGGAGATGGAGTTCTGTTAGTCACACATCTTCATCAACCATCAGCTCTTACTGTGTTGTTACTTGGCTGAGTCCCATCCCCCAGTCACTTTAATAATTTTGAGTTTTCAGATCTCTGTCCTTTCTCAAACCCTGGATGGTGTTATCTGAGAGTTGGAAGGCCCCAGTTATTTGGGAGTACATATGTAACATGGTTCTTGGAGAATTTTTCCCATTTTTTACAAGTTCTTTTCCTGAATCTTTTGTGTCCTTGCTACTGCTCATGTTTAATGAGGCATGCTCATGAAATTGGAGACTTAAAAGGGCCAGTGTGATGTCTTTATCACATTAATTTATACATTTGTCTCGTTAAGTATCCCAAAGCTTGGGTTTGGGAAAAACCTGCATTTCTGGTGCTCTCCTTCGAGATGACAGGGCTGATTTAGTAGCTGAGTTTTGCTGAAATTCACTTGTTCAGACCCTTCTTTGAGATTACTGATTTTTCTATGCTGGCTGAAAACTTTCCACTTTTTATTGTCTGGGGTTTTTTTTCCTTCTTATTTGAGAATGGTAAATTTATTCAGTGAGGAAAATATTGGGTATTGGATGTTGAGGAAGGGGAAGAAAATGAGCCTGTTTCATTTGAGAGTAGCAAACCCAAAATTATCTTAACCCAAAATTTCCTAGTATTGTGGTTTTGGAAGCACTTCTGTGTCTTGGTGATAGCAAGGGTGAGGTGCCGTTGGAACTAGCATAGATGTGTACTTCTATTCCAGTTTAATTGATTTTATGTGGTTGTGTGATACCAAATTGCAACCATTCATTTTTGTCTATTTTTCTCAGCTAGCCTAAGATCTGGTAGTGTCTGGGGTTTTTTTTTGTTTTTGTTTTCTTGGTGGTTCTTTGTTTTTTAATGGTCAGGTTTAGTCCTTGTAGTCCCTCTTTTTTCTAGTAGACAGCTTCAGATTTGACTACTTTAAAAGGAGCTTGAGATAGTGAAAAACCTGCACAGTAAAGTGGAACTGTTACTTTGTTTATTCAAAAAGTTACTCAGGGTCATTTTTCTTCTAATTTATCAATGAAAATCCTGAATGACATTGAATATTTTAATACGTTTTGAAGGGCACCCTGTGAATGACTTTTTGCTTCTGATGCAAACTTCATTTCTATCCTAGCATTAATTTTTTTGACTGTCAGGCAATATGCCAAAGTTTCTAAAAATCTAGAATATGGTTGCAGTTACTTCTAGTGATCAAATGTTCATCTTTTTCTAAATAATCACATCAAGGATGCTTTTTAGTGTGCTAAATAGCCCTAGGTATGTTTAGATAATTAATTTAATCTTTCACTTTCTTTCACATTCCGTTCCTTAATCTGAATTTCTTGCTACCTAAACTTGGTTTTTGTCTTTGAATGCTGCTATAACATATGCTCTTGCCATCACTTCGAATTTCTCTAGTGCAGTTTTATTAAAAGTTGTCAGTGGTGGACCATAGTGCTGGGAAATAGTTTCAAACATTTTGGTGCATTTGTCAGATTACTGGCAGTTGAAAAGATTAGCATGGGATTTTTTTTAAGACAAAATTGAAGTAGGAAATTCTTCTGCGACCATTTCTGTTATGTAGAGTTTGCTGTCTCCAAAAGAAACGGCTTAAATTCTGGTCAGTTTGCTGTTTGGAATGTGTGATATGTCTTAACTCCGAATTTTTGTTTAATATTACATTAAGCACAAAACAATTGCTGTTTATGTTCAGATGTTCCTGAAACTATTTGTGATCAATAATGGTGGATAAATTCTGTGTACTGGTGATAATGTCCTATTTAGGGCTTATTTGGTGTATCATTTGTTCTTTCCTAACCCACAAGATTTTTACACTCCCCACTCCCTTTTGCCTCCCATGTTATCTGTACAGTAATCAGCTCTGAAAGAGATGTATCCATCTGCAAAAACAACTGATTTACGTTTTGGGATTGCCTCCCCATTTTCAAGTATTTGCCATGTAGTCCTAAGGAACTCTTACACAAATTCCTTTTCTGTTCGTACAGGCTATTCTCTCTTGGGATGATTTGATTTTTACGTACTACCTAAGGCATGGTGGTTTTTGTTTTTCTTTGTTTTTTTAAAGGTGTGCAGACAGAAAGAGTCTTCTCTTAAACTACAGCTCATATTTCAAGTCACTGGCATCTCATTTTAGTAATGATACACATATTCTAATACATGCTTTTGTCGGTAACAAGTGTTTATTATAGAAGGGAAATCTGTTTATCCCTGTCACTAGATAATTCTTTCACTGAAGGAAGAATGAAATTAAGCAGTTTTTCTAAAGTTTAGCTCACCTGGACTATAGTTCCTTGTATTGAATCGTATTTATGGGGCAGGTGCACTGTGATGGCAGAAGTGTTGTAAGCCAGGTATTTCTGTGCTTCCTGAATTCTTGGGCACAAATACAAAACTGGTGAAACATGCATTTGATTTTGTCACCCTAAAAATGTGTGTTTGACCTTACCTTCAACTTGAGGAGAAGGGAATAAAGTGTTGATGGAAGATCAAGGCCTAAGCCTGGCCTTAAGGAAGGATCCAGGCTCCTAAGCCAGCCGGCTTCCCAGCCTGCCAGCTCCTTG
The DNA here is from genome assembly GCA_013398955.1 of Callaeas wilsoni. Classification (NCBI taxonomy): domain Eukaryota; kingdom Metazoa; phylum Chordata; class Aves; order Passeriformes; family Callaeidae; genus Callaeas; species Callaeas wilsoni. Next base: position 15,231 of record VWPU01009294.1, read on the forward strand.
CTGAGGTGCAGCTTGTGCCCCATGGGGACCTGCACACTGAGTCTTGCCCACAAGACATTCCTGTCTCACGTCCTCTCTGGGGAGCTGGAAATGGGCAGTTTGGACAAAATGAATTTGGACAATGTGTCCAAATGGCCTTGGACTGAAGGATCTAGAATAGCTGTGTTCTGGCTGGCTGTGCCTGTGCTTTGGCTAGGTTTCTCTGCTGTGTTTAGTTGAGGGAATATGGAAAGGAGAGCATACGGAAATGAAATGACTGTGCAACGGCAGGCTTACTTAGCATGTATGGTCTGTTGTTTCACTAAAAATATGTATCTTTTATTCCCTGAATTCTTTGCTAAAAGAGACTTTCTGCTGGCTTGGCAGCAGTTCTGCTCAAGGCAGTTTTTTAAGGCATAGGCCCTGTAAGGTTTTTTGTTTTGTTTTGTAAAGTTCAGCTTCTTAAATTTCTTACTGTTTTCTAGTGAACTTGATGATGACTTGCTTGGAGAGGATTTGCTAACTGGAAAGAAGGTAAGAGATGTGCATTAAAGTGAATTGTTGCAGATACTAAAATGTGAATGTTGTTCAGCTTGGCCAGTTCAGGTGTTTGGTTTGGCCTCATATACTTTACAGTTCACCTCCCCAAAGCCTGACAGCCACGAGTATGTGAGATCTGCCTTAATGCCAGAGCGTTCTGCACCCAGGGCTCTGTTTCCTTTTGAGAAATACCTCCAAGTGTGCCTTTAAAAAAAAAAAATTCTGTAAGTTTTATTTTTATCAGCCCAGGTTTCCTGAATGCTAATTAGCATGATGGAGAATTTAATCGAAGTGCCAGTTTTCCTGGCTATTAAAAATCACTTGTCGAAATACCAGCAGTATTTACCAGAGAGTAAATAGAAAATCAGTCAGTGTTGTCTGTGAAAGTTCACGCTTAGCGTGCGCGATCTGCTGCCTCGCTGTCTGGTGAGCAGGCAGAGAATTTCCCTTTTTAAAGTGAGGGGAAAAATATGGGAGTAGCTAAAACTGGGGAACATCAACAGGTTCTCCCCATGTCTGCTATAGACTCTTCCTGCTGGTACCTATTTCCAGAATTGAACTCTGTGAAAAGGTCTAAATGTATCTTTGGATTTGCCAGATACCTGTAGGAGAAGACAGTACTTCTGTTTGAGAAATCAGACTGACTGGTCACCTCTTTCTATATTTTATCTGCTAAATGAACTCATTTTTGAAAGTAGTTTTTGAAGTTTTAGTTGGAGATGAGTAAATTATTAGGAAACCCAGCTCTGTTAAGAGTTGAGTTTTATTTCATGTAGTTTTTTTATAACCATACTCTAAATGTTGGAAGTTAGCTTATTGAAATTGTTCTGTAAGCATTTCCTATTAAAAGATAGGAAGTTCCTTATTCTCATGTGCTGGTTTAAAGAGAATAAAAGTCCAGGAAGATTATGATTGGAGATGTTTGTTGCACAGTTACCAAAAACAGAAGCAGTTAACAATGAATGGAGTTGATAAAGCTATTTACTTATTTTTAAAAATGGTATATGAAAATGAATACTAACTAGTACCTAATTCTCCAGTGTAATATGGTTTTCTGTGCTTTTTCTAGTCTTTTTAGTTTGCTATGTTACAGGGCAGTATCTGTGGGTATGGACTCATATGGTGGGGTAATAATAGGTTTCTCAGAAAGTTTTCTCTGAGTTATTTAGGCTAAACTTCCTTCTGCTTAATCTCATCCCAGTAATTTTAGATAAATCTATCTTTGTGTAACCTTTCTGGGCCTCCTACTTTAGGGATTGTAAATGTTGCTTAGCAGAACTGCAGTTATCTCTTCCCGGGGGGTAATTATTAAAAAAAAACCAAAAATACAACTGGAAGTTGTTTAATTTGACAGATAAATTAGGAAGAGACACAGTACTTTTTTCTGTTTTTTTTTCTTCACTTACAAACTAATCATGATTTTTCAGTTTCCTTTATCATATCCTTTCCTCCAGTCTCCTGTCTCTGCGCTCTAGAAGTGGCAGTTCATGCATTTTCTTGACTTGCTTAATGCATTGTCTTGGGGTGATGCTATGACAATACTGTATTCCCCATGGCCTAGTGTACCTTTAAATTGCAGAGGGGGGAGAGAGAAGCCGAGAGAACTCTTCAAAGCCACTCGCTTGACCTTGCAACTAGAATCTCTCTCAATCTGACAACTTTTGTTGGTTGCAGAGGTCACAAGGTCAAGGTTGCAGCAAGGTCACAAGGCTGTGTACGAGAGCTTCCCTTCCTTCCTTCCTGGTCTGTTTTAAGTGAGGTGTCATCTTTGGCTGTATTTGAGAATGGATCAGTGAAAAAGAAGTGTTGATAAACAGGCAAATTTGAGTTCTGTAAATTTACATAGGATTGTCAAAGATGTATTTTAAGATTTGTGATCTCATGTGTTTTTTTGCATTGAATTAGGTAATTTCTTTGAAGATATGGTCTTAGTTTGGGACGTATTCTCCATAAAAAATACTTAGCATTCAGTACTTAGTTAAAAGTTTGTATCTTTTATGTTCATGATTGATTTTTTTTTTTTTTTTTTTGGAAACCTAGAATCAGTCAGACTTGTCAGATGAAGAGCTGAATGATGATCTTCTGCAAAGTGACAATGAAGAAGAACAAGAATTTCGGTATTTCTTCTTTGCAACTTGTTTTGGATAACTCAAAGTTATTAATGACTACTGTTACTCATAACTAATAACTACTAAAGTTATTGATGTATACTTAAAATAGTTTCGCTTTTTACCTAGCCAGGTACTTAGTGATGTATATATAATGTGCTCAGTAGCATTGTTAACATTTCAGTACAATTATTTTTTGTTTATTTTGATCTAATAAATTTATTCAAATATATGAAAAGCTTATAAGAGGAAATTGTGTCATCTGCTGTGCATATAGAATTAATTATAAGCACTTACAGAGCTTTCTTTACTGACTCAGTATTGCTTACTGTGGTAAGCTTCCTTCTCCTATATAGTCCTTTTCTGCCATCTTTCTTTTAAAAATCTGTCTTACTCCTAAGACTCCAGGGAGGGAAATTTGTGACTTAAATATTTCTGTGCAATTACATAGCAGAAAATTTTGAACAGGCTTAATAGGCTGTGCAGAGCATGTCATCTGAAGGGCTATGAATGTTTGTGTGTGTCTAACACACACAGGTGTACCTCCATCTCTGAGATCTCCTCTCTTTAGCCATAGTTAGGATAAGGAGTCCTGTCCATGTGTTGGATTGATGAGGGTGTGATAAAATGCTCCACCATCAATCTCTTCACTGACTGCTGTTTACCTCCCTGCAGGAGCGTGGGTTGGAAGGGGAATCCCAGTTATAGTTCTTTCTAGGTTTTTGCTGTACATCCTCCTTGAGACCCCTGGGTAGCAGGGATGGCTGTGTGACTAACACAGTGATTATAAAGTATCTGAAACGTGATAATATTGCTCAGTGGAACCAGGTTTATGTAGACAAGTTTTGCATTTTTAGCAGTTTTATTGCCAGAGAGAGCCTTTCCCCTCCCCTTACGTTTCCAGTCAAGCTCATGCTTGTGTAGCTGGGAGGATAATGATAATCCTGCATAATGTCTTCACTTTCACATTAAATCTTCGCCGTCTTAGAGATGCAAATAGCTTAAAGCTGCCTGGATCTTGTTCCCCCAAACTTAGGAAAATAGAGAATAATAGGAAAGTTGTTTTAAAAAAAAAAAATTCTTTGTGTTCCTTATACCTGGAGCCCTCAAATCAAGAACTAGTCTGCTGTTGGTTACTTGCTTTTTTGTGTTGATGGCTTTTGTAAACAGTAAACTCTGAGCTTTGCTTAGCCTGCAGATTATAAACTTGGCAGTTTTGGTACTGATTGTTTTTTTCAGTGTCTGTGCTAGTGCTAGTTAAGAATGTCCTCATCATTTAAATTGCAGTTCTTGACTATTTTATGTTAAGTAGAACATTAAATCTGTCATAAAAATGCAAGTTTGAATTCAAGATAATCAAGAATGAACAATGTTAATACATTTAGTAAAGAGTATTTTACTAGTGTTTTCTGAAAGATTGGGAAAACAGATGCAGTTATAGTAATTTTGTGTATTTTTTTGTTAGTCTTGGAATTAAAATTTAATCTGGTCTGCTTTGGTTACCAAGCAGGACTTTTGCCAGTTTGACCTGCTAAACCATCTGGTTGGTTTGATTCCCCTGGTCAAATAGCCTGCAGCTGGTGATAAGCTGCATTTTAGTATGCATTATGAGAGAACATGGCGTGGAGTCAAATAGTGCATGAGTATAATTCTATCCACCAACTTGGAGATTTTATGTTTGTTTGCTTTGTTTTGCTAAATTTTTGTGAGTAGTTGACAGTTCGACTTCTGCCTCTGAATTTCCCCCCCTATCCCACAGCTCTCCAGGTGTCACAGTGAGCCTCAATGCCACATCTGGCATCCTGACATCATATGAACTCTCCGAGTCCATCAATGATCCCTCACTGGAACATGAGTCTGAGTATGACCAAGGGGAAGATGAAGTTGGTTATGACAAATCTGAAGCACCTGAAGAATATGCCTCAGAGTATGCAGAGGAAGGACATTATGAAGGCAATGATCCTGAACTGACAGAAGACCAAATAGAATATGGGGAAGAGCCTGGAGAAGAAGATGAAGTGCTAGACCTTGAAATCAATGAACCCCTAGATGAATTTCCAGTGAGTTTCCTTCTATTGTATTTTCAAAGATAACATTGCTTCACGTGCATAGGGTTTTAGACTGATTTAAAATCTGTTTACCTCCCTAGGGAGGAGGGGAAATTAGACCTATTATCACTGTCTGCCAGTTTCTTTATCTAGGCTGTGACAAAGTTTGTGTTGACAGCTTGTTTGGTGGTAGGTAATGCTCCTTTGTCATGCTGGAAAGCAGTTGAGAATCATGACCTTGAGGATTGTATCCTTAAGGAAGAAAACAGCTTTGTGTGGTGGAGATACACTGCCAATTGTTAGAAGTACTTAATGCAAAAGCTTTTATCCAGGCTTTAGACAAGATCTGATAAAGTCCTTCGAAGGTGAAAAGATTATTGACCTGCTAAAGACATCTTTAAGGTGCTAATATCCCAAAGTGATTGATGTCCTGCTTGTTCATCCTTTTTGTAACTGAGAGCTGTCTAAACCTGAATAAAGAGATTGGAGGTTAGTTCAGAAAATGTCACCTGCATAATTCAATATAATTTAAGCAGCATATTAGAGAACATGCACTGGCTTTAATTGCTAATGAAATGATTTAATCTTAATTAAAACTGTATGTGATCAGCGAGGTGTTTTAAAATACAAGCAAACTTAGGAAAGATTTTGCTTTTGTTTTGTGTTCGTGATTTTTCAGAGTTGAACCACTCACATGTAATTACTTGCAGAATTCTTTAGGAATGTTTATATTTTGATGGGGTGAAATCTGATGTTAATGTATATGTGCTATAGATGGGTGTTTCCTGCAAGAAAGTCCTGCGGTGCTTGCTTCATGAATTTGTAATGAGTGGATGTAGATGCACAGAAATAGTTGGGGCAAACAGTATAAAATGGGATCTTTATGGTGACATTGCTGGGATATGAATGGAAACCGTTTTGGTTTTGATAATATTGAAGTTATTGTCTAGTTAAAAGCCCTGCTAATTATGCTGTATGTGTGCCATATCACTTATAGTTGACAGTTCTGAGAGATGCAGTACTTCTCTTGCACTCTGTAAGCTTTAGCAATGCAGTCAGACCCCACCTGACTGCATTCAGTTGGCCTCACGTCTTTTCACCTTCCTGTGTTACTGCTTTAGGATGAAGATTACATGCAGTCATACAATGAGCAAGCAATGGAAGAACAAGAAGAGTATGCAGCTGATGAGGAGCTGGAAGAATCACAGACAATGGCTAATGAATCAGAAGAGGTATGCCATGAATTTAATGGAAACTTCAAATAACTAGTTCTGTTACAATTTGATTTTGTAGAATTGTACGTACTACTGGGTAAGAATTGATGCAATTTTGCCAGTGTTGGATTATTGGTAGTAGTACTTTATGTATAAAATGAATTGTGATAGCATCTATGTTGTCAGATACATCAGATTGAAATCGTAAGGGAGAGCCCAAAATGTGCATATTTAGTCTTGGCTTCAACATTAGAAACTTCCGGGGCCCTTTTGGGTAGGAAATGACAGTAATACTGCACAATCTGTTAAATCTCCAAGAGCTGTGGTGCTTCCCTTTCCAGATGGATCATTGGTGCTGTTTGGATGTAGATACAGTTCTTGGGTGTTATTGAGGAGGAGTGTAAGCATGGAAGGTTTGATATTTTAGACAGGTGAAGGTCAGATCGTTGCTTTGAAAGATGGGTTGAGACTGAAATTCCTGTGAGATTTATCTTCTTCGATTAGGAAAAGGGATAAGTTCCTTCATTTGCAGTAAGAAAGCTATTGGAAAGTCTGCCGAGTGTGCATTCACTGATTATAGCCTGGTAGTGATGCCTACACGTTTTTTAGCTTTTTATATATTTTTCATATATTTATAGCCTTGTAGATTTTTAATATATATTTGTGCAGCTTCTAGTATTTTTCTTGCCCTCCCTCACAGTTTAACAAACTTTTACTATACATTCTTGAAATTCTATTCAGTCTTATTCTTAAGAAGAGAATTCCTGAGAAGGACATCTTATGTTTTACCAGAACCTAAGAAACATAAGAAAATAGGGCAAAGAAGCCCCTGGACCAGCTCCAAGGGTCTGACCCAGGGCTGGGTTACTGGGATAACTGATTTCCTATTGGATGTACTGGCTAGATATACTAATTGACTAACCTTATAAAAATTATAGGAATCCTGTATCATGCATGTGCAATGCCATATTTTGTGCACCTGCAAGCTTCCATTAAAGACTTGCTTTTTTATCTTGCCACTTTCACTCTGTTGCAAGGTTTTTCCTTTTGTTGTTAGGCAAGAGTATTGCAACTGTTTTTAATGTGCAGCAAGTTTTTGATGTAAGATTTTTTTCCTTTCCCCACCAGGAATCTTCTTTAATATTACTTTTATTCCAGTTCTTAATTAAATAGGATTGAATGGATTACCTGCTGAGAAGTGTAGTCAGAGTGTATTTCCTCTTTGGAGCTTTAACTCATCAGGAAATTAATTCCTCAAAGACACAGCAGCATTACTGTATGAAGTTCTGACAGCTGGGTGTGCTGTGATGCTCCAGTTGTATCAAACCTATCTTGGTAAAACAACACTTTTTGGTAGGTGGAGATCTGCATTGAAAAGGGCCACCTGCATCATTCAGCCTTCACTGTTGCAAGCATAACGTCTTGCACCAAATATAACTTAATGTAGTTAATTTCCTGCTTCCTAAGTGTTAAATCTACCCTTCAGAAGAACTGTGAAGTCCTTGAACACTTTTTATTCCTTCACTGGATTGATGATACATGCTTTTGTTATGGTGTTTTGGAGGTGGGCTGATGCATTTGTGTTATCTGCAGCCACAGTCTGAGATGATGGACACAACACACATCATGTAAAGTTAAATACATAGCTGGGATTCACTGCCAAACTTACTGCTGTAAAAAAGCACAGCTTCATTTTGAGAGTATGAGCTCTAGAGTGAGAATTCTGTAGTAATCATGTTGTCTAAATTTGTCCAATTCAGAATTAAATTAATTTCATTCAAAAGGTACCATCAGTGCAAATTTTTAATTGATTTTATTAATAGAGCTTTTACAGAACTTGTTCATCATCTAAGGTGAGTATTTTGGCCATATCTTCAGTTACTCTTATGTTTTGGCTTTATCCTGATAGTTTGCAGATTGCCACAAATTTCACCTTTCCAAAAGAGTACCATCTTTTTAGTCCTTTATTATTTTGTATGGATCTTGCTTCCATTTGGCTGTAGGCTCACAGTTGCACTCTCGAATACCACCATGAGAGAGAACCTTTGTAGAGTATTCACTGCTGTTCATTGCATGGTTAGATGCTTACCTCCAGCTCTGAAGAGTTCTGTTCTTTATTGGAGTGTTATATAACAGCACTTTTCCTTCAGTCTCTTAACATTCAATGCTTGTAAACAGGAGTAAGGGTTGGCGTTCTCCTGCAACACGAGTGGAGCTGTAATGGATGCAGTGCAAAGAAAGAGCATTATTATCTCTGGACTGAAATTTGGCATTTGAATAACAGGGAGGGCTGTTGGGTGGTGTTTCATTTTAAGCAGTTTCCACATTAAAACCAACTAAAGCCTCTTATATTGCATGAAGAAATCTTTTTGTAAACCAGGAGAAAAGATGACTAGTTGGGGAATTGGACCATGATGGGGGGAAACAAGTGAATAAGGGAAGTGAGACACTTGTTACAAGTGGCACTCACATGGGAGAAGTGAGGAATAGGCAGGTAAAGTTTATTTTTGAAATAGTGCTTGAAATTGCAGAACTCGAATTTTAAATAAATAACACTGTGTGGCTTCCTTGAAAATGTAGCAGTGTTTCAGAAAGTATTTTTGCCTTCCTAAACTATAAAGCGAAACCCAACACACAGAACTTTCAGCAGCAAATAGGTGTGGTAGAACAGCCACATGAGGTATCATGTCCTAAATATTTTAGAGGAAAATTATCACTAATTACTTCTGTGAAATGTTCATAAAAATTAAACCTCCTGAAATTAGAATTCATAATGTCTTTGTTTTATATTGGAAGTAATCTGTGAAGTCAGTGATAGGGGATTTGTCATTGCATAATTTAAACAGTATCGTGGGTTACGCTGAAAAGAAATGAAGAGTACTTCAAACAAGAAAGCATTTCAGGAAGAAGTGCTGCATACTGCTTTTCTTTTGATAGAATATAGGCTTGGAAAAAAAAGGCCAATGTGTCTGAATTGTCCCATCTGTGTTTAGCCAGAACTTCGGTGTTTTAGTTCTGTTGTTCAAGTTAGAAAACACTACCTGCTAGCCTGGAGGAAAGTGGTGAAAAGAGTGCAAATCAAAACAGCCAATTTTAGAACATATTTTAAGGCACTTAGATTTATTTATTTGGTTCCATTTTTTTGCTGTGGAATCGAGGTGCCTTCAAAATTGGTATAATACCCTCTTACCTGCCCTGTTATTTCTTGATCTCCTGGGATTGAACAATTGCTGCTTCTTCAGTGTTGACCTGTAGTAGGTGCCTCCACTTCCTTTTTTATGGCTTGTTAGTAAAAGTTCTTTATTTTGCCTTTAATTTAGTTGGTTTTGCACATCTTTTCTGGCACAAAGCTCTGCTGAGCGCTGTTTGGGAGGATCATGCTGTCAGTGTTTCTGCAGCTTCCTTTGGGCTGTGTGTGTTACATTCCTGCAGCTGCCTGTAAGCTGTTCAGGGCAGGAGCACGCACTCCTCCGCAGCAGCAGATCAGAGCCCAGCATGAGGAGTTCTGCTCAGTGCCTGGGATTTATGGCATAGTTATTTAGTAAGGGTGGCAGGAGCCCCTGACCTCGTGGCAGAGGAAGGGTCATTCTGTTCCTGTGGAAGGGTCAGCAAAGCTCTTCGGTAGCTTTGTGCAAGGTGTCGTAGTGGGAAATGGAAAGCTCCCTTTGAGGAGGGCTGCTGAGAAGCCTGGGCTGGTGAGTCCAGTCCAGTGACCTCAAGTGGCCATTCATGGACTGTTTATATATATGTATGGAGAGATATTCATGATTAGCAAGTATTAAAGCAAATCCTGTAAGTAGTAATATGTAATAATTCCGTGTGTGCAGTTGTGTCTTTTGGAAACATAGAATCTATTCATGCTGTAATCTTGTCAAAACAACAACTTCTGTTTGGCTGGAAGCTGGAAAAGATCATGTAGAAATCTTGCATTCTACAACTGCAGAACAAACTGCAGGGGAAGGGTGTGTGCTCCTGCCCTGCTCAGCCAACCTTTCCTGGAGCTGTATGAAGAGAACATATGGGTGGCTGTCAGACATGTTTGTGTCTCCGTTGCATAAATCCCTCAATAATAGGTGTAATCAGACTTGGACATGGGTCAGTTACCGTTCTCCAGCACTGCCTTGCCTTGGTGCCTGCTTTTTCCTTGGCTCCTTAGATTTTTTTTTTTTTTTTGTCTTTGATATTTAATGCTTGTACGGCTGTTGCTGGTTAATGGGTGGCATGAGCATTATGCTGATGAATAAAATGAGCCAGACCAAGACTACAGAACTGGTGTAAGTCGGTAAGAGTAGAATAGTGCTAGTGTAGAAAAGTTAGAGATCTTTTTTTTATTGTTCTGTAGGTAAGCAGTTGTCTGATAGTCTGTCAGAACTTGGGATGTTTTCTTTTTAGAATAGATTTTTTTTTTCCCCCCCCCAGAATGAATAATTGTCAAAATGCAACAGAGTTTCTACAGGGTTTTGGGGGTTTTTTTATAGCATTTCATTAAAACACAACAGAAGTTTTCAGGACAATGTAGCCTTCATTAACCTTTCTAGCCTTGATTCTGAAGTTTGAGCTGCGTATAGAGCCTTACACGATTAAGTTTAGCACTCACAGATGGGATTACATGACTGAGACCAGTCTGATTAATAAAAACCAGAATTCCAGTGTAGCTTTTAAGGACTGTGGGCGTAGAGAATGGATGTGTCTGGGGTTTATGCTTTAGAGTAAAGCGGGAGGCTCTGTGTAGTGTGAGCATGTCTTGCCGAACAGCTCTGACTTCCTAATCCTGGTCCTGAAGGGAAAGTTTCTAAAAAGAAGCAGTGAGACAGTAAAATTATTGGGTTTGTGATATTTATAAAAACACAGATTTGATAGAAATATTGCTGCTACTTTCTCTTTTGGGAGTCCCTCTTTTGAAAGTAAAATGCCAGCCCATCTTCCTCTCACTGTTGTTTGTTTTTATTAAACTATGTTAGCATCTCTTTGCTTGCTAACATCCCTCCTCTGTTCCACTATCAATTGCTTGTCCTCAAAGGTATTTTGATTATATGTGGATATGTTAATTAGACCAGTTGTGCTCAGTTTGGGTTTGCTTTTGAGGTTTGGATTTCTTTCAGTCTTGAAGGTTTTTTTCTTTTCTCCTGCTTTGCCTGTTGTTTTTACCTGCTTTTTTAAAATATGATAAAGTTGTTACACCAAAATAAGTATATTTATAACGTGAAAGCCTTAAAGCCTTTTGTAAAATTTGACTGTTCTCTCGGCTATGTCTTAAAGCAGTTTTGTGAGGTCAGGAAATGTAGTGCTTAAAAGCTTGTCTGGAATGGATGAAACACAACTTCAGATCTGTACCCATTAAAGACCTGTAACTAAGTATACAGATCATGTATTCACCAGACCAAAGCTGGAGTAGTTTTGAGCTTAAGTTCATAGTTTGGTGTCTTTTAAAGCAGAAACTGTTTTGCCAGGTCAGCCTGTCTCTGATCTTGCTTCCCGCATTTCTTTTTGGTTATGGATGAAGTTAGGCTGCTGGATAGGAAAATTTGCAATCTCTTGCACAATTATGCCATTAATTCTTTCTTGATTTGTGATTTAATATCTGTCCACCTGACTGTCACACTTGCTGTGCCTTTCTCGTATAAATTTCTGCACTGATCTGGTTAATTAGAAGATTAAACCATTTTTGCATGTTAGATTTGGCTCATTTTTTAACTGTCCTCAAGCAGCGTAAAATTTATGATGTATTTAGTGGCTTTGCATAGAATTAAAATTCATGTGCAGGGTCTGAGAAATGAAGGAGTAGGCTTGTAGAAGAAATAATCAAATACACAGTAACCAAAAATTTGTATGGAGAATCATATGATGTTAGAACACTTCTAATTTTCAACTGTAGAAATCCAATATAACTTGTGTAACACTCCGAGCATTATTTTCATCAGGCCTGCATGGGAAAATGAAATTTTTTTTAGTTTCTATTAATTTGAAGGAGAGGGATCCATTTTCATTTGGGACATTGTTTTATTTAAATAAATGTTCTCTGTTTTAGAGAGAACTGGAAAGTAAATTCCAGAAGCATTCCAGTAGCATTCCAGAATACAAATTTAGTATTTTCAAATTTATCCAATCCTATTCTCATTCTCCGCATCAATTACTGAATTAAAACTGGGAAATATTTGAGGAACAGACAAAGTAAAGGCATACATACCTAAAAGAATGAGATTGAGATGCAAGGTTATCTTGGTTGGTTGGGTTTTTTGAATAGCATAGTACTGACAGTTGTTAAAAGATGAAAAAAAAAATTAGGATTTTACTGTTTTTATTACTTGAATCTGGCTGTAACCACGGTTTGCATCTTAGTCAATTTGGTGATAAAATGTCAATCTGTGTGCAGAAGTACCTGCTAATCAGATGGAGGTTCTAACTGGAGTTTCAATATTCCCTTCAATATTACAGCAAATTTATTTTCTAAATAGATTTTACTTTATAATTTATTATATAGTACGTATATTTCTAAGAAATTCACTAAGCTCTTAAGTGTTCACTGAATTATATATGAGCCAGTAGAATTTGTAGAAAGAGGCTTTTAAAGAAAGCTTTGTTTTGACACTGATTACAAGAGACTTGTTATTTTGAGGCTACATGTCCTCTGTGTTTTGTAATTTAGGCAGCTATTGGATCTCTGGAACTTCAAGAAGAAACTAAAGAAGAGTCTGATGAAGAGGAGGATGATGACGAAGAGTCTGGACGATTACGTTTCAAAACTGAACGGAAAGAAGGAACCATCATCAGGCTCTCAGATGTGACAAGAGAAAGAAGAAACATTCCAGAAACTTTAGGTGAGGTTTTGTGGCCATGGGCTCTTTTGCAGAGCTACAATGAATGATAGTAAAGGGCAAAGAGTATTTTAGCTGAGGTGCATTCCCAAATGTGTTTGCAACCATGAGACCATATTTCTACAAACCACATAGAGACCGTATCTTGTTTATACAAAACGTGCTGGTGGCTTTACAAAACAGAATATTTTAAAAACAAGAGAGCACTGGAATAACTAAAATTCTGCACGTAATTGCAAGGTAAATGGCAATTGCATTTGTTTTCATGTATCTGTGGATTTATTCTTTAGTTTAATGTAAGAACGAGACCATCCAATAAGGGGAAAACCTGTAATGAAGCTTGACTGTTAAAGGAACAGTGATTTGAATTAGACTTTTAAATGTATTTTTGAGTGATCTGGGATGTAGCTCAGAGATATAAGGAAAAGATGAGTGCAAACATGGATGATTCTATAAAGAGGTTTGTTGGAAACTAATTTTCGGCAAAAACACAATCTTGCTGTTGTGAAATGGTTTCTGTTCATACTAGTTTTTCTTAATAATTTGTTGATAAAGACCAAATAGCTGACCATGTGGTAGAAGGTTAAACCACAAAAAATTCTGTTTGCATATAAATATTTGCTTCCTTTTGAGATTATAGAGCAAATTTTTACAGCTGCTATGGTTTAAAAATGAAATTTCATTGCAGACCTACATCTCCTTACTCTAAAATATGAACATAGTTCAGGAAACACTTAAAGAGGAATTAACATTTCAGTTGAAGTTACAAACGTAATTTCCATCCTGTCACATTTTGGTGACCTTTTGTGACAGCTTGTCTCTATTGGAAGAGTGCATTTTTACTTACTGATTAAAGATGTCATTTGAAACCATTTTATTACCAGCTATAGTGAAATTAATCTTGACACTTAGAGACACTAGAAAAATAATTGCTGATTCACTGCATTAACTGTGTGTGTGAGAACTGTACAGTCAAAATGAGACCAAGTGTGTACTGGTAAAAAAGATGTAAAAATAGTGTTCTCAATAATGTAGCTAAGATCTTTCCTAAACATTTCTTCATTCAAGGTAATGTAAAGAATGTTTTTTCAAAGTTCTGAAGAGGCATATTACAGGACAGCTAGGCAATTGATTTCTAGCGATACCAAGTCTGTCACTTTTGATAAGAAATACATCTTTCAGTGCCTGTAGTTGAAGTCTTCTCAGAGTGGGAATTGTCATTATTCTCTGGATGTAGTTACCTGTTAAGGAATGTGAAGAGGAAAAATGTCTTTGGTATTACCAAACTAAAGTATTCCCTCTGTATCTAATCAAAAAATCGCAACCCGAACCCTTGACTTATGCAGAACCAATTGCAAAGTGCTAGCAAAGGTCAATTGGATGTGGCAGTACTTCTTGTTATGCCCTGCTTAGTTGGCTTATGTTCACTCTGATGCCTCATGGCTGAGATTTCAGGGCTGGGAAATTAAAGTGAGTGTTTTAAATTTGTCCAGTTGCTCTGTGTCCAGAAGCACAGAGTATAATCAGTTTGCAGAATTGGATGATGAGGAGAAAAGAAATGACAACATGCTGCATATATACGTAAATGAATATGTATTTATAGCTGTGCACGAGTTCTTAGCCAAGGAGAAGCTGTATTCATGGGAGTACCTGGCTGTGCTTTGGAAGAGCCCAGGGAGGGAAAGAGAATCTCTTCTTCCTCTGCTCATCACCTGTTTTCTAGTGAGCAGTCTGAGCTGACTTTCAGGGAAGCAAGGACTATTTTTGTTGCTTCCCTCCTTGCAAAACCATGTTCCATGCCATCTCCTCTGCTCGATCTCTGTATGTAGGACACAAGCTCTCAAATTCAATATGCAGCCCCCCTAATAGTAGAGGTGACTGTGTTGTGCTGTGTGGTGATGTGTAGCTGCATACAGCACTTGAGGCATTCATGGCATCAGTCTTAACTTCTGCAGTCTGTCTCTGGTTCTGAATCTGCACTTTTGTGTCTAAGCAAAATTCTTCACTGTTGCCCTCAGTGGCATTTTGTGGGGGAAGTATGCTTGATGTTGATGTAATCTTTTTTTTTTTTTAAATCAAATAGTTATATTGTACTTCCACGGTCATAGATGTAGTATGAATGTGAATTTATGGGGAGTTTTGTTTGGGATATAGTTTCCAAAATTGGTGTTACTTGTGTTCACTTTCCTGACTGAAGAACTGAGCATGTGGTCTGTGCCTTTAAGGACATGGCCGTACAAGTTTGAGAAATTTTGTATAAAGTGAGGAGAAAAACAATTTATGCATTTTAAGGAGCATAGTTCTGCACATCCAGGGTTGCCAGACTTGACTTTGCATGGATGCTGTCATCCTTTCCCCAAACTTAATCAGCACAGTGCTCTGAAGTAATTTTGTTTGGAGCAGCCCATTCTTTCCTCTAAAGTTGTTTCTATTCAGTGTCCTTCAGTATGTGCTCAAGAGGCTGAGTGATTTGGCCATAATCTTGCTTTTTAGGAAGCCTAGCTCTGTTCCCAGGTTCATTAAAAATTGCTTTCCTTATGTGTGATTTCTCAGCTGTTTAATAGGAACTTGCTTCTTATCTTGCTTGACCATCAGTGGTAGATACTTGTCACAACGACTGAACTTTATTTTCCAGACTACAGCCTTGCCGAGTTCAGGGTTGTAGTGTGGAAGATGGCAGAGAAATTGCCCTGCCTCTCCTATTCCTAGGAAAACAAAACAGCTGTCCACCCAGCAGCATTCCCAGGATGCCCTGCAGCATCTGGATCATTTCTGGATAAGGGAAGGAGAGTTACTCTTTTGCAGTATAGTGGCGCTGTTTTCCCCCATGGATATATGGGAAGTAGCGGTGTGTCTTCAAAGTCCTCATCCACCCTTTCATGTTTCTGGGTTTCTGAGGAAACAACTACTTGCTGCAGGTGTGGAGAGCAAGTAGGCTTGAAATCAGAGCTCTGTTTTTTCCCATCTAACCAGCTTTTTTGATCCCTGGCAGCCAAAGATGGCTACAGTGGTTGTTTTAGTTGCATCTAATGCTTTTGATTGCTTTGGGCAAGAGTACATTTGTCTTAATTTTTGTCAGAAATGCACGTTTGATACCTAAGACTTGAGGGACTGTAGTTCCTTCCTCATTCTAAGCATTCTGTAAGACTTCCTGATAAAGCTTGATTGTCTTGGGCTCTGCTGTGCAGGTGCCTTGAGGGCAAAGGTAGCATTTCGTAAGAGTATTTGTTAAGGCTTTGTGCCATTTAATTGTGGTGTCGGAGTGGAGAGAAAAGAAGGTAGAGAAACTTGTCTCATCACCAACATGCAAAAATGAAATAGGGAACTCCGGCAGATCCTGGGCTTTTAGAAGTCTGTCTTGTTTGCTGTGTTCTTACAGGCCATCAGCAAGTTCAGAACTTCTAAAAACTGAAAAGCTCCTGCTTTGTGCAGGTGCTGAATGCTTCTGAAAACTGGGACATGCAAATTTGCGGTCTTTGCAGCTCAGTCATGCAGGTAGTTTTTGTAGCCAAGTAAGAACAACTGCCGCAGAGGGAATGCTCAGCGCTCACCCTGCTCTGCCCTTCTGTCAATCCTCGACTTCAAAGACTAATAGAGATTACTTATGAAGATGTTTAAGATGGTGGTTTAAGTAGCTTTGGCCTTTAGACTCACCAGAAATTGTAAGAGTTTTCTAATTGATTTAGTTATATATTCTTGGTGGAGGATATCTAGTGGTGGTGTAGGCGTAGTAGTAGTGTCTCATGCCAGATACTAATTACTTTAATTCTGATATTCAGGTATTATGGCCACTGTGTGTAGTATTGACAAGTATATACTATATTAATTCAAAACATGTTTTTATTTGTCAGGAGTGTGTTTGTTTTTAGTAGTTTAATTTTGCCTTGTAAGAGGCAGAAATCAATATTAGGGGTAACAAAGGATCTGCCTAGCACATGGCAAAAGACGCAGCTGCATGTTTGAGTTAAAATCTATTATCCCTTTTAAGTGATTAAAACCTGGTGAGTGGTTCTGCTTATACTTTCATGGTGCATTTCCTGAATTCTGTTGTAGACTTTTTCTGTATTTTTGAGTGATTTCATTACGTGGGTCTATTACTGCATCATTTCTTACTTAACACTGTCAGCATTGTCCAAGGTTTCAAGCAAATTTGTCGTCTTTGCTGAGTACCACGTGTTCTCTGGTGTTTACCTGTGATGTGAGTTGGGTGTGTGTTATCAGCAGCCGTGTGTCTGACTTGAGCTGGGCACAGACTTTAATGTGTGCTCTCTCTTCAGTGGAATTACCACTTGTGAAGTACAGTTGGTTCTTAAACCACATACAATAAAACAAAAATTAAGTAGTTATGTACTGGAAACACTTCAGCCAGCAGAATGTCCTTCTTTGGAACAGGCCAATGTGCAGAAGAGTCTGGTGCATAAAATCTGTTTATGTGGAAGAGGCAACAGATCCTTTACTGTAAAGTTTACTGCCAGTTCATTCTCTTGCCTGACATCTGCAGATAAGTGCAATGTTTAAGATAACAAAACTTTGAGAGGAGCCACAGCCTCCTCTTACAGCAGAAGGCAGACTTCAGTACCATCATCAAGAAGAAAACAACTAAACCTATTTGTTCATATTTGTTTCATTTATCTCCTGCTTTTTGCCTGTGCAAGACACAAGTATCTGCGCTTTCTCCTTTTAAAGATGTCTTTAATGAAATGTTAACATGCCACCTAAAGGAGATCAAAGTGCCTGCAAATTTTATGTTGGTCGCGGGATTCTTCTGTAGTTCTGGCACCGTTTTATTTGTCATTGTTTCCACTGTTTCAGCACAAAGCTAAAATATTTTTCCCCATTTCTCTCTCAACAGAGCTTTCTGCAGAAGCCCAGGCAGCATTACGTGAATTTGAAGAGAGGGAAAGGCAGCTCAAGCAGGGGCGATACGGCTCCAGGAGAGGAGGGAGAAGAGGAGGCTCGGTTATGTGCCATGGAATGGGAGAACAAAGGAGAGACAATAATGATAGGGGAAGAATGAAGGATCACAGGCCTGCACTGCTGCCAAACCAGCCATCAACAATGGTACCTTTTAATCCTTAGTATTCTTTGAGCATCCTTTCAGGAAGTTGTGGAGAAATGCATTTTAAATCATGAATCTTTGCAAAGGTGGAATGTATATTCCAGTGTAGGCCTTCTGCTCTTTGAGGGCACTGTTAGGCAGTGTGGGCTTTGTGTGATATGATGGTTGTAAAGTATGTGCTTAGTCCTGCTACTGGCTTCACCTTGAGCAATCTCAAGGCCTCCAAATGAAAAGTGCATTTCGACTGATCACAGTCAGACTTATCTGCTGGTTTGCATAAGGATGGAGGAGAAACTGAATTCCTCTGAGAAGTCTTCTACATGCCACTTGGAGACATGTTCAGTCCCACATTATTCCTAATAATGTCGTTTAAAAAATACGATTCTGTAAAATGCTTGTTGCGTTCTGTCAAGGTAATATTTTTGCTGATACTTCTTTTAAAAAAAATCTATTAGCATATAAGCTGTGTGTGCTACTGTGGAGGTAAATAAAACCCTAGGACAGTAATCACCACTTCAGTACTAGATAAGTTATTATTTTGGGATTTCAAATGAAATTTAGCTTTGTTACTACTTTCTTTTTCTTCGCTGTGCTTTGTATCACAATCTAAAAGACTTTACTTTTTCCATCATAAAAACCCTACAAAAACCAAAAACAGCTCCAGCAAGTGATCAGGAGTTCAACACTTACTTTTGTTCACTGTCATAAAATATACTGGAAGCTGAGATTGTAGAACAAAGTCTGTGTATGTCTTTGCAGGACAAGGTGATTTGTGTTAAACAAAGGTGATTTTTTCCAACAGCAGTAAGTAGATGCTGGTCACTGGCAGGAGTTGGTGGATATCTCAGCGCTTGAGAGCCCTGCAGTAGAGTATTTCATGCTTTTTAAGCAGTGAAGGTTGAATAACTTTTTTTTTCTGTTTTGCTGCAGTCCTCACAAGCTATTTTAAATGTAAATATTTTTGTGCTCATCACAGTGTGTGTACTGTGTAGCTGCTTTGCTTTATGTATGTGGCTGCTGAAAGAAGCAAGCTGTCAAGTCTTTGTTGCTAAAAGGTTGCCTCTTTGGGTCTCTTCTTGCGCTGCCATTTGGAAGTTACTTGGCTAGGACTGATAATTTAGTATCAGTGACTTCAGAGGCGAAGAATGTCTCTGAAAAGAAACACAACACTTTTTTTATTAGCACTGATTCTGGCCATTTGTTTTTGAGAGTTGGGCAGCAAGAGACTTTCTATGTTAGGAAAGATACCTTTGAAAGGTATCTTTAAATGAGTTTTTTCTTCAAGCAGTATGGATAGGTGTGCTGCACTGTTATCTGAAAAGTGTTTGAATTTGTGCTGCACTGATCTCTGAATTTGTATTTAGACACTTGTTTCTAGTGCTGGGCCTGTTATCTCAGAGGGGCTCTTTATACATGAGACAAAAGGTAGCGGATTTGTTTTGATACTAGGACTCAGATTTCTAGTGATCTTCACACAAACCTTATTGCAGTTAATAGCAGTTTCCGCTGACATATGCAGAACTCTGACATATGAAACTAGACAGTTTCACTGTTAAAAATGCGTGAATGTGTCTGCATTCCCTGTGCTTCTTTGCTCTTTGCTGTCCTCTCCTTCATATGAATGTTTTTGATTGCTCCTTTGCTTTCCTATGCTGATGGTTTTTAGTGGTTCCAGTTGATTATAAGGAAGTTGCTCTGTTCATAATTTGCCTTAATTGTTCACCAGAGATGTCTTGGTTTTGTGCTCATTTATGTCAGGATATTTTACCTTTAAAGCCTAGTGACTCTGTTCTTTTGTCTGACTTTAGACTCACTCACAGAGGTTAATTCCAACACACCAGCAACCTGTTATGAGTCTGTTCCAGCAGCAACAGCAGCAGCAGCAACAACAACAACAACAGCAACAGCAGCAGCAACAACAGCAGCAGCAGCAACAGTTACAATCTCTGCTTCCTTTACAGCATCAGCATCATTCTTCTCCTCCTCCAGGGCTACATATGCCCCCTCAGATAGAAACACCTCGAATAATGATGACTCCCCCTCCAGTGACACCCCAGCAACCGAAGAACATACACATAAACCCACATTTCAAGGGGACGGTAGTGACGCCTGTACAAGGTGAGCTTTCTGAACACCTTCCCAGTCATGCAAGCGTGACACATCTCATTCTTTGCCAGAGATGGAACAATTTGTTTATCACTTCATGGAAATATGCTTCAGGCTGCTGTTTATTTCTTGAAGCTTGAAACAAATGTTTTGCCTGAAGTAAGACATAATGTTGTTGGACTGGGGCCAACTGAACAAGCAAAGCCTTTTCAGCTTTTATCATGTTTGCTATTCTAATGTAAAGCCTGTGAAGAGCAGTGAAAATGGAAACTGAAAGGAGAACGTGCTTTTCAAAAAACAATAACTGTCAGGTTTCAAAAGTAGGAGTTTCAAAAGTACTGCAGTTTGTAAATTTCCCAGGACCTTCCAACCATTCACAGAATGACCATCTACCTGTTTCAGTGAGAGGGTACTGAGGCACTCCTTGCAATGTAATTGCTCTGTGAAAGATAGCAGTTGCTGTCCTTACTTGGCAAGATACATGCCCTCAATTCTCCTTTCAGGGCCACATCTGTAATTGTTTTGATATGCAAATATGTTTTTTCTCTAAGTTAACATAAACATTCTTTGGGTTACGCTTCTTAGGGTAGCTCTCAGCAAAGCTGCTCATGTTACTGCTTATTTAGGAAGTGTTTAATCCCAAAGAGGGTTAAAAATAGAGACACCTGCATAGCTGTGATTTCTGATTATGTAGGGACAAGACAGACTAAAGAAATATATAAATATTTATACATATTTACCGTTAGGTTTTCTGTATTTTTCCCCCCTTCACATCAGCAGAACTACAAGCCAGTGCTATCTTTGCTTCATTTATTTGACCAATGAAAAGCAGGAATTTGGCAGGGTAGAATATTGCCTGTATATAGAGGTCTATTGTGCTTCTCACAGATGGCTTTGTAGTAGCTGTGTCAGAGAGCTTATTTTGCTTTTCCCTGTGGTGCTTCCCACCAAATTGTGCATCAGAACAGATTATCTGGAAACACTCCAGAAGACCCTTTACTCTTGGATTTGTGCCTTCTGTGCATTTTTCTAGCACTACCAAAGTAAGTTACTGTTCAGTGAGAACCAAAAATTGCTTTTAGATTATTCTAGATGCCTTTTCTCTGTCCCTATGAAGCAGTACCAGATCTTTTCTGTGTAGGTGAGCAAATGTGATCGTTGATGCTGGGAATGGCTACTGAGGATTTGTGCTTTTGCCTAATGTCAAAAGTATACCAGTGTTTGAGGAATTTTTTTCACATTACTGGGCAGCTCTTCTCACTGAGCTTTACCACTATGTCTGTGGCACTGTGGCTGTTGCAGGTCTCTTGCTTGATCTTGTTCATAGTCTGTTTTTCAGTCTTCATGCACATCCTCATTTCCAGAAAGTTGTGTACCTCCTGCAGGTTAGGAGATCTTCAGTATTGGATTTGTAAAGGGAGAGGGGCATGGTTCTTGGGGTTTTTTTTTTAGATCTTACACCTGCTGGCTTAATGTGCACGTTCATTTCTTGGCTGGTAAAAGTCTAGGTGTTCTCGTAGACTGAGCAGGCCTGAAGAATGAGTGATCGATTGTTGAATGGTGTTAAAACCTGCATTCACCAAGGACATTCTTTGCTGTGTGTATTGATGGCAGCTGCTTCATAGGAAATCCCTTTGTGCCATTCATTTTACTGAAAGAGTCCTTGGCAAGACTACTGAAATTTTCTGCTAATAGGTGTGCAGCATACTATTAAGTACAATCTTTTAAGTCACTGTAGAAAGTTAATCTTCTCGATTAGGGAGCACGTGTTGGAAGCTGAGTCTTCTGCAGTGACTGAGAGTAGTGGCCATCTCAGTCTTAATCTGTAGCAGTAGTTATGTTACATGAAAGTAACCACTTGCACACCTCAGGAAAATGTGAAAATACGTTGGAAATCAGGAGTTTTCTGTAGATAAATGAGCATAATTCTAAAATCTTCAATGGTATTTGCATGTTAAGAGGAATTTTAAAGCACTCACTGCAGGCAAATGGTAGATAGAAATTCCAGTGCAGGGAGTGCTGTTCCAAACTTCCTCTTAAAAAGTCTTCCTTTAATCCATGCACTTGAAGCCCCAGTAGGCAGAGACTGGTGCTTGACAACATAAGGATGTGTTTCACTTGCAGCATCATTTCTTTCAGGGTTATGGGAAGGACAAAAGATCAGATTGACTTTGTGTTCTTGATGATGTCTTACCCCTTCTTGGCTGAACATATTTCCAGATACATCAGGGGTTTTACACATTGGAGAATACAGTCAGATCGGTGCAAAGTTTATTGGGATTCTGTTGTTGAAAATGTGATGCCTGGAAGCTAAAAATGCCATGTCTGGAAGTGCATGATATGCACACTTAGGTTCTGGTAATTTTAATGGTGTGCTGTCATGTTTTAGTGTAGACTGGCATTTTTTCCTCTCTAATTTTATGGCAGGATAAAGCTCACACACTTCTAATTGTCAGCACCAGGGACACTTTTCCTAACTGCAGATCATAGAAATACACTTTTTAACATCTTTTTGGTTTGAGTTAGTCTTGAAATGCGTCGACTCTATCAGTATTTTCTAAAATAGACTCAAACCTCCTGTAAATTGTTACGAAATTTTCATATGAATATAATACTATGTATAAGAGCTCTAGTAGACAGCTACTTCAGCCTGAAAGGGAGGAGGAACACTGTTGAAGAATCCTGCCATTGGCCTATTCCTTTGATGTTTCAAAGGCAAATCTCTTTACAGTAGCCACCATCTCCCTGCCTGGCCTTGAATCCTGGTTCAAAAAAATTGTTACTTTCAAGTCAGTTTTGTTTCAAATGAATTGGTACTATTTTTAGTCTTTGAAGCTTCATAAATAATTAAGGACTTGGTCTATCAAACCCCTAAATGATGAGCCTCTGTGGATACCTGCTGCAGGTACCGTGCAGTTGGTGTTCAGCTATGCCTCCTGTGGCATTTGAATCCCATATCTTTTAGCTTGTCACATAGTTTTATCTTTTCTTTGTTTCCTATTCTGCAAATTAGTTTTGAGTTGTAGGTAGTAATTTTTGCTGAGTGCGTGTCCAAACCTGAGTATGATCAATTTATTAGTGCTGGGGGACTGTACATAGATGTACTATGAAGTACTGATTTAACCTGTGATGATAGGTGTTGCATTTTTTCCCCTTAAATGTTTATACCACAAGTAACTATTCCAGGGATGCTGTGGTGCTGCCAAAATTGACATGAGCTAATGAGCAGTTTATGGCAGCTCAGTATGCCTTTTACCTTTTGAAAACTCTTTGGTGTCTTGGGAAAAATTACATTGTAATTCTCCTGAATAATCAGTGTGCGAATTGCTTCTTCATCTTCTCAAGTATACCATTGGAATTTATAGCAAGAAGCAATTTAATCTTCTTAAAATAGAGTCTTACAACATGCTGTATATTATTTTTGAAACATACTTTTCACACCTATGGAATATTTGACATCAAGAAAATGAGGGCTTGAGACTTCTTTGCTGCTCAAGCAAGTGCCCAAGGATTGAAAGGGCACAGAGTTTAAACTACTGCCTTTCATGAGTATTAAATTAATTTGTTTAAGATATATAAATACATACATTTCTATGCTACTGCTGGAGGCAGGGTAGTGAAATACACTCAAGTGCTCTGTCCAGTTGACATTTCTCTGTTTCCCACTTTATGCTATTTTTCACAGTGCCTCTTTGACCTGTAATACCTGAACTATTCTAGGACTAGGTCTGTCAAGAGCATCCTGTCAGTTTTTTTCCATGTGGCCGTGGCTGTTTGATACCGACAGATGTTCATTAGAAGCCAGGATGAAACTATTCAAGTCACTGTCTCATGTAATGTGATACAAAGCTTGCACACCAGCCTCCCGTGCTGAAAGACTGCTGCAATTAGTTTAGCCCATCAGTCTCTGAACCAGCAAACCACAAGTACTTAACAAAAGTGGATAGAAGCCAGACATGGACATGAACTGGAAAAAAACCACTAATGCATTAGTTCTTGTGCCTTGGTTACCAAGGGAAAAGGGATTTTTGAGGCATCGTAGCAAACTTCTGTGTTGGGAAATGCACCCAACTTCTCTTTCCAACTAGCAGCATATTTTAATATCTTCCCTCCTCTGAAGTGTGACACAGTAGCTGTCTGCAAAGTCAGTGTTTAACCCTGCCTGGAAAATGTTTTCCTGTCACTTTCAGAAGTGCTGAAAACAAACTGGAGAACAATCTTACTAAAAGCTTTTACTAAATGAGCAAACATGTTCTGTGTGTTTTGAAATGCTTTATTTAACTTCTCTAGGCCTTTTGTTTAACATGGAAATGTTTGTATTTTTAACCACTTACACAATTGTGAGAGGAAATAAAAAGTGCACTGGAAGATGGGAAAGCTGTCATTACACTTTGTACATGAGATTCGAATATAGATTCAGTTCCCGAGGTGATCCAGCTGTAGCACTTTGTGCATTTTGCCATAACATTAAGTGAATGTTTTGGGAAACAGCTTTTTGTGACTAGCGTTTCAAAGTGCAGTTGTAAGGACAAATCATCCATGTTAATCCCCTGAAATACTAGTTTTAGAGATTATTTTTTCAGGAAAAGATTTCCTCATACTTCTTGATACCTCTATGCAGTCGCAGTCTTTCATCTGAGATCAGCAGTTCTGTGATCACAGTTGCACCCACCACTGTGGTGGCAAGGCCAGACTAAGTTTTTGTGTGCTGTTAATTGCCCCTGCCTGCCTCAGTTTACCCTCATGAGCAGTGATTTATACCAGTTAGTGTCTCTCATGTCCATGCTTCTTGTGGTAGCTTGGTGGTGAGACTGAGAGATGCCTCGGAAGTGTTGAGTGGCCTGAAGTTGAGAAGGCAAATTAATCATGTATCCTTCAATTTGAAACATAAAATTATTGTTAGTGTCTCTTGCAGCTTTGTCTAAGAGATGTCTTTGACTGAATAACTATTCTAGTTTGCCTTCCTGCAACAAGGAGCAATTTAATTCTGGAAAATGCAGAACTAAATTATGTAAATTAACTAGGAGAATCCTAATTGCCCTGTTGCATGTTGCAGGGGAGGGAACGGTTGCTCAAAGTTAATTGCAGGAACTGTGACACGTGAGGGTAAAAGTAGCAGGTTTTAATCATGGCTGTTTATTGGAACTGCTTTTGGAAATAACTACAACAATTGTTAGGTAAGACAAATGGTGTTAAAAGGTGCTTCTTGTTTCAGTGCCCTTGCTGCCAGTTCCTGCCCAGCCAAGACCTGCTGTAGGACCCCAGAGATTTCCTGTGAGTAGCAGCTGTTTCTTCTTCTCTGATATGGATAAGCATACATTTGCAAGGAAATATTAATATAGCAAATAAAAGCTGTTCTAGTGAAATATAATTTTAAGGATTTGTAAATATTGACAATACACTCTGCAGTTGAAAATGTTTGTTAAAAGCTTAAGGTCAATGGATTTTTGAGAGTAGAATTAATTCTGTTTAACTGTAAAATTGTTGAACCAGTCTCTCCAGTGGGAGAGGCATGAATGCATCTTGTCTTAAGGAATATGGGCTTCATTTTATTACTTGACTCTTTCGGTATAAATGGAATCCTTATTTTATTTGATATAATAAAAGGCTATTTGAAATAATCCCTAAGCTTAAAAAGCAGTAATATGTATTTATTGTAAAATGCAGCAATCATTTTTATAATTACTAAAGGTATTTCAACACCTTCATGTTTTTTATATAAAAAATGGAACTGGCATTGCATGACCTTGTTTTCTTTTATGTTTCTAATTTTGAAAACAAACAAGACACTTAGCTGCTTCACTAGGCTATTTTCA
This sequence comes from Callaeas wilsoni, assembly GCA_013398955.1. Taxonomy (NCBI): domain Eukaryota; kingdom Metazoa; phylum Chordata; class Aves; order Passeriformes; family Callaeidae; genus Callaeas; species Callaeas wilsoni. Next base: position 40,916 of record VWPU01009294.1, read on the forward strand.
CTTCATAATTTTTTTTAACTCTGTGAATGGAAAGAGTGCATGCTTCTAGAACTTTTCTCATCATTTCAGTTTTATCCTAGATTTCTAGTCAAAATGGTTTGCAGAGTATCCAAATAAGCAAAAGACCTAGGCTGCAATATTACCTGAAGTATTTCCAAGTAAAAACCTGTGTATTATGCTTCCCAAGTATATAAAACACAAAAAAACTCCTTTGTTGATGTGTGCAGTGTTGAAGGAGGAAAATAGATGTCTGAACATCTGTGTAGTATCACACAGTAAATTTCTGGCATAGAGATCAGATGTGTTGGAAAGAAGCAGATTTCAGAAACCTGCTGTGACTTTCGATTGCTCAGTGCAGACCTGGTTGTTTTTAATGCAGAATATTTTTCATACAGGACGTGTAGCTGAGGGATTGTGATGTCTGTATTTTGCAGAGAAATAGTCTTCACATTGCTGCTTTTTTACATTTGGAGCTTTATTTTTTATTAAAAGTATCTTGGTTTTCAGAGGAAATAGTTTTCTTCAACAGCCTTTGGTATTATGGGGAGGCCTTATTTACATCTTGAAAGTAATTTTAATTGTTATTTTTTATGAAAACAAGTCTTGCATTTGTTTTTCTTTGACAGTAAGTTGATTTGCGACTAAACACAATCTGGGATGGAAAAGAAATTGCAAGATAAGGAATATCTGTAAAGGCATTGTAATTGGCATCTTTGAAGGGTGTTTACATCAGTGTAGAAAATTTGGAAATTAATTTTTTAAAAAATTGAGTGTGAAATTAGATTTTAGTTCTGTTCACTTTTGGGGTTGCAAGTTGACAAGAATTGCAAACCTAACTCATCTATATGTAACAATTTTTAAAGGAGAATAAAGTAAATGGAACATTTTTTGGTAGGACTCTTGCTCCTTTAGCCTGCAGGAAAAACTTGACTGCTTGCTGCCTTTTTATTTATATAAGCAGTGCACCAGAAGAGAGACAGTGTAATTAAATTTTCATGAGGAGGAGGAGGAGGGCTGACTTAACTAAGAAAATCTGGCACTGTCATTTGGTTGCCCTGACTGTTTTTTTTCTGCTTCCTCAGTAACATGCTGCATGACCCTGAGAAAGTTGCTTCATCTTTCCATGGCTCGCTGAGTTATAAAGTGGACTTCCACTATGAAGTACTTTATAAATTTTGCATAGGTTATCAGTCATATTAGGATTAGGAATTAAGTGTCACTGTGTACATATCTCATGTTTGTTTTATTAAATGTAGTATGTTAGCTCTAGAGCTGAAGACAAATTTACTTTCTGACTAACGTTTTATCTTGCAGAACTACCTTTTTTGCTGTTACATGTCAGATGCCTTTGTGCTATTATAATTCACTTGTTTATGTATAAATGTTGACTTAAAGCAATGCAGCAATGGTTAGACAATTTTGACAAGCCATTTGAAAAAGATCAAAGGCTTACTCCAGACTACGTACTGTTCATTCAGCCTTTTCTTCATTGTATAAAGAATCTCTGGATATGTAATAACTTGAATTTGCTCTTGTTTTTAAGATTGCATAATCAAAGGATAATAGTTAACTGATTTTTTCTGATTGCTTTGCTTCTAAAAAATGGTGGGGTTAGAATTAAATATTTGCAGTCTCCTTTCCCCTTGAACTTTGAACTGGATGGTTTGTTTTAATTGAACGTGGCAGAGGTGGAAACATGAAAAGTAATGAAATTCTTGCGAGGAGAGACCAGAAGTGGTCAATGCCATGACTGAAGGAAAAATTTGTCTCTGAGTTCCTATCTAAGAGAGAAACCTCTCAGTGCAGAGAGCCTGTGTGCTCTAAATATGGGAAGAACTTCAATCAGAGCTAATCAATTGCCAGTCATAAATCTATTGGAAACCAGGTGTTGCTAATTTAGGGCTGATGAAATGACTTGTAACCATGTAATGGTTAATTCTTACAACCTTCTGCAGAAGGACGTAATTGAAGGGTTGAACAAAGTTGTAATGAGCATGTTAACATATGGTGTGAGACCTAATTTTTTATAGGAAATAATGTAGTGCTATGTCAGGCTAGTGTTGATCAGGACTGAACTTGCTTAGATGGGGACTGATTAAACTCCCTGAACCTTGAATCTCAGTTTTAGTATTTCAGGGTAGAGCTCATTGTTCAATTATTTCTTTCTTAAAACTTAACTCCTGGAATGTTTAGAGAGGGAGGACTGGGAAAGAGGCAAGGGAATAAACTGTGTTGCCTACACAGAGTTACTTTAACACTTACAGTGATCTTGAATGAAGCAATTAAGTTGTCTTATCTCTTACTCTGTAAGCATTTGAGGTGACTTGGTGTGAATGGTGTTTGAGAACTATATGCAACTGATAAGGACTGAATAAATGGTAGATCTGAGGTGTGTCACAGCTGAGAAACATGGTGAATTTGTGGCATCTGGGAGTTAAGGATGTGAATTCTGCTTGTCTGAATTGCACAGTACTCGTGGCTGTAGTTCATAGTAATCCAGTCTTCAAGCGTGGTTTGAATTAACCTGGAACTGTGCAAGTGCCAAGTGCATGTTTTCTTTAAACAGTTTAAAGAATAGATTAAATAACCTCTTTGGCAGAGTCATTCTGAAGGTCTGGCTTTATCATCTGCCTTTGCTTTAAAGTGGTTGAGAGGCCTTTTCCCAAGTTCCTGTCCCAGTGTCACAGTTGGTATTTCACAGACAACAGTCTGCTTTGGGGACTGATCCATTTAAAGGAAGGTCACAGAATTAACTTTATTCACAGACTGGTCATATGGGTCTTCTGAACTTCTCATGTGTTTTCTGACCAATTTACTAATTCTTGTGGCTGCCCCAGTGCAGGGAAGGAGCTGAAGGGTTTTATGTTACACAAGAGGGACCACTGTGATTCCTGTCCTTCATCCAGTGTTTATCTGGGTTAATTTCTCTTTGAATTCCTGTGTTCTGTGAAGAAAGATGGGGTAAAACAAGAGATTAAATGGAAGAGGTATTTCTAAACACTTTATATGAAGGCTACTGCTAATGGACTATTACAGAGACCAGGGCATTAGTGACCATGAAGCTGGGAGTTAAGCTGATGGTCCAGGTTTTTTCATCCCTTATGCGAGTCCACCAGCACATACCATGTCTGAAATACTTCAGTGTTTGCCTGAAGAAAAATCTTGAGAGGCTTTTGGCTTCAAACATCATTTCTTTAACTTAATGAGCAGCGAAGCAATAATGCTATGTGACACACATGTGCAATATTTTATGGACGTACAGAAGTGAAAGAAGTGTTGTCATGCCACTTTGGGATGGAACATGACAGAGGGAAGGTGTCAGTGTTCTTCAGCCAGAATTGGTGAGGTATCCCTAGCATCCAGATTTATGGCTGGAGTGTGGGGCATTTGGAGAGAAGAGGAGGCTGGGGAGAACCTGCCTCACGCTGCTGAAGGCAGAAGAGAGGGATTCCTCAGGTCTGAGGCCATTCCCCCTCTGTGGGTGACCTGGATCCTCCTCTGAAGCTGCTGCAGAGAGAGCAGAGCCTGTTAGTGGAGCTGTGGTGCCTTTGCCCAGGAAAACTTTCAGGAACTTGGGATAAATTCTCATTTAGCTGTTGTCCTTAAGCTGTCTCCCTTGGCAGGTATCCAGCCCACAGACACATTTGGTCAGCTTTGGTCAACTTGAGTTTCAGAGCTGAAGTTGGGAATGGTGTGAAGTGGCACCAAGCAGAAGATGAAGTGGCACCAGTGTCTAGCTGACTAATTTGTGCCAGGAAGGCTTTGCTATTTTTTAATGCACAAAGCTTTTCTCTTTTGATAGGATACTTTCGTGCACTGGGTCTTTCAGATAACTGTTGTATTCATGTCTGAAAAAGTTGAATTGTGAAATATAAATTATGTTTTATTTAGTACATTTAAGACTTTATTAGAGTGACTTATCCTCAGGCCCTTGTGAATAGCCTATGTTGTATGTCTTTTTTATTCCCTGGGGGTTTTGACATTATTTGTTTTTGGAACTTAGAACTTCTTTTTAAAATAATCTATATCTCAAAGATATGAGTAACAGTAAATGAAATGTTCCCTCTATCACTGTGTAGTAGTGGCAGATCACAGGTAGTGTAGAAAGCGTTTTGTTTTCATTAAACAGGATACATGGTATCAGGTGGTGTTGATTGACATTTCTTGGATACTGCTTTACACAGCATTTCATGCAAATCATGTTTGAATGAGACTGCTGCATCAAATTACATTTCTTTCAGATTATAGCCCGTGCAGATGTGAGACAGAGCTTGTTCAGCAGCAAGCAAAAGGCTTTGCTTTTTAACAGGTACTGTTTTCACAACTTGACTGCAAAGCTCTGTAATTACAGCACTTAAGATAGTGAAGGAATGATGGGCACTTTCTCTTATCAGATCTATAAGTAGTAGCAAGCAAATGCAGCATGAGATCCCTCCAGCTGTCAAGTATTGTCAGGCTGCCATAGAGGGAATGCAGTTTAAAATGCAGGTGACATAATACCCAACATCCTCCATTTGCTAGTGGGCTTCACATTAATCACGATTACCATACATTATCATACCATCAAATTTAATCATATCAATGAATTCCCATCTGCAGGAGGAGCAGCAGCAGCTAAACATGATGGTAACAGCTATTAAATAAGAGAGAAATAGCTGGTTTCTAAATGCAGTAACCCTTTAACTTGTCATGCTGGCTCCAGTGTGCACGTGCTCTGTAGACAGTAAAATGGAGCAGAAAGCTTGTGCATTTATATTTTATAGTTACTGTAACTTATCTTTCTGTTAGGTGATTGCTATTTAGCAGAGGCAAGGAAAAACATTTACAGATTTTTTTTTTTCCTGTGTTAGTAATGCTAGATTTTCTTCAACCTCAGCTTTAGTACCTGCTAAACACAATCACAGAATGCCTGAGGTTGACTGGGATCTCTGGAGGTCACCTGGTCCGTCCCTCTACTCAAGCAGGGCCACCTGAAGCCAGTTGCCTAGGGCCACATGTGGATGGCTTTTGAGTATCTCCAAGGATGCTGCAAGTGCTCAGGCACCCTCACAGTAAAAAAGTTTTTGTTTATCTAGATATGTAGGTTGTACTTTGGGTTTTGCATATTTCTATGAACGAAATGTGATGCTTTTTAAAAAAGCATTGTAAACAAAGCACAAATTTTTATCAAGGCAAAGAGGGAAAAGTATTATGCATATGCTATTTTGCCATTAATTAAGTACTGTTAAAGAGTTACTGTGCAGAAATCAAGACTCGTAAAGAAATCCAATTAAAATATACAGTCTGGTGAGTACAATGCAGTAAGAGTAATCTAGAGCTTAAACACTGAATAGAGAACTAAAATGTATGTTATAATACTAGAGAGTATTAGATGATAGTATAGTTATCTTAAGCTATTTCAGTGAAATGAGAAAATGTCCTTTTAAAAGCTCAGTACATTTGTATCATTGCAATACAAAAGAAAGCAGATCTGTAAACTGGTATTTGTTCATCTTCTGTGCCTTCAGTTCTTGCTAATTCTTTAAAATGTAAGAAAGAAAAAGTTTCATTTTATTATAAAACAGTAAGTCACTACTGCTTACAATAAAATAAGGCAATTCAGAGAGATATTACAGCTTTACTGTAGGATACCCAAAAATGATTAAAATGTGTTCAGGCCTTCTTACCCAGCATGTGAATAGTACCTGCAGGCATATTGGGAACTCTGAGTATGTAAAGTTCTCACATCAATGTGTTTCTAAGGTCAGAGATGTGCAGAACACCTCAAAAATGAGATTTCCTAACAGAACTAAAAATCGTGAATCAGGTAATTTGATTACTAAATAATCAGGTCCTTTTCAAAGTCCAGGTTAGCAGCAATTCACATATTTGTCTTCTATAAAGACACTGCTGCTTTTTTGTGGCAACCTGAGCATTTTTTGTTAAAGGGAGAAGCATCATCCCCAGGTCACATTGAGGTTCTCAGATTGTTTTTAAATAAATTGTAACTGCCACTTCAAGCTTTGAGTATAATGTAGAAATCTTGAATTTGATATTCATGATCCAGTTTAGTTGTAGCCTCAAGTTGTTCTCATTGTTAGTGACTTGCAGGCCACCAAGATACACGTGAACATTGTGATAATATTTCCATGGAGTAGTCTCTGCAAAGTCCAAGGGAAAGGTCTTATCTCATTAGTTCTGACAACAGGAGGGGTTCCTAATTTTTTACACATCCATAAAGCTGTTAACTTTCAGCACAAAAACTGTGCAGAAGGATTTTACTGTCTTTTACTAAATCATTATGAAATCCTTATCTTTCAAGGGAGAGTTCATTGTTCTAAATGACATTAATGTCTCTTATACTCTTTCCCCAGTTTGTTTGTATTGTACTTAAAAGTTAGAGGGCACCAAACAAAAATGATCATGCACTCTTCTACACCCTGCTCCTGCAGAGGATTGCAAACTTAAGTGAAACTGAATCTTCCAGATGAATTAGTTTAAGAATTTAGTGTTTAAGAAACTCCTTAGGTTTGTGGTTTGAGAGGTTTGGGTTTACTCTTCCTTCAGTCTGTGCAAGTTGCAACAGCTGTCTGTCACACTATTTCTCATTATGGCCTATCTCTGCTGGAGACACTCTTCCTGCATCTGTACAAAATAGATGGATGGGAGTGTGGTTGTTTTGCACATCAGCACTTTAAATTAGGAATTTAAATCTAGAGTTGGGATTTAGTTACCAATACATTTTTTATGTCTGTGTTTCATTAAGGACTCTCTGAAGCAGAAGTTCTCCTGTGGAGATGGGGTTGCTTGTAGGCCCTTCTGCTTTGTTGCTTCTCTTAGAAACCCACTGAAGTTGGGAGTGGTTTTGTCTCCATTTGCAATGTGAATCTGTTCCTGCTGGATGTATTGCAGGGATGCCCTGAAACTTGATGAAACCTTTTAGTATACAATAGTTCTAATTTTTAGCTTTAGTCTCCTGAACTGCTAGCAATTGTCGGTATGCTGGGAATACCCATCTCTGTCTGTATTGCCTGTGTTACTTATTTTAGATATTTCATCATGAGTTGGCTTAAATAACAGGGGATTCTGTGCCTTTTTCTCCTTGCTTGTACTGGTTTTCCATATTGGCTGAATTCTATTTTGAGACCCTAAATGGTGAAATAGGGCATTGGTGATTTCTCTTACAGATGACTTGGACTTCTGCCTAAGCTTCCCAACACTCTTTCTTATCTCTTGGAGTTGTGTAGTGTCAAAGAGGAGCTTGTCCAAGTTGTGTGGTACATTTTAATATTAAAAAATACTTCCAGCTCAGTTGAAAATATCAACCCATTCTCTCTGACTCGGTCTGCCTGTAGTGCCAGGATCTGTGCAGTCCACGTACTTGAACCAGTGCTTGGCTATTTCTGTACATTTTCCCCTCAGAAAATATATTCCAGAAACTTAGAAAAGACTCATGTATGGGTAACACAAAACTGGTTTCTGGACTTCTGTGGGTACTCCAAACTTTTTTGTCCATGATTGGCAGGAATTCAAAGTGTGTCTTTTATATTAGTGATCTTATCCTAAATCTTTTGGGAAAACTACGGTGCTTGCTAGGCTTTAGTTCACCTTGATAGACTTACGTGATTGTTATAGACATCAGAGGAACAATACTGAATCATTGAAACTGTATTTAAAAAAATATCAAAATTAATTTTATAATAAAAAATTCCATGGATTATTCCTCTCTGTATGCTGTGCAAACTAAAAGAAAACACGATGAAACTTGAAGACCCATGTTTTGTGGAATATATGGATACATATTTCCGCTTAAAAATTTTTGAACTATGTCCAAGATATATGAACAGGGTTTCCTACACAAGAGGATGAAAAGTCAGTTCCTTGAATAGAAGGTAGGCAGTTTAGGAAAGCTTTTTGAAAAGTCTGGGGGCTGCTGAAATAAGAGGATTAACATCTTGTGACAGATGGCTATAGTTTTAATTGTCACAGGTTATAGTGGTCATTGTTCTTTGCATTTAAACCATATAAGAAGAATTAACTGAGTGGCCCTGCTTAACTGTCAGTGGGGTTCTCCTAGCTCTTTGCATTTTAAGTGAGATTAATAAATGAAAACATGTTGTACAGGCAGGGTGTATTTTATTGAAAGATTCATGAAGTTTCAATAACATTGTTAAGGTATTTAATTAGTCTCATGAAAAAAGTGGAGTGACCCTTTTAGAGAAGCTGATAAATCATATAATAGCTGTTAGATCCTCTTTATTCCTTGCTTTATAAGATTAACTTTGTGCTAAGCAATTTATGCTAAGTTTTCCCTTTTATTGGTAACCAAAGTTATCTGTGCTTCATGAATAGATTATTGGAGATAACATCATGTAATTAACAAGAGATGCAGAAAAGTAAAAGTACAATTTGTGTAAGAATTGTATGAGAGAAAATGTTAATTTCTTAACTAGGAAGGATATTTAAAGGGATAAAAGGAAGGCAAAATAGTGCAGTTCTTTGAAAGGATTAAAGTAACCTTATCTCGTGTTCTTTCAGAAGGTGGGATTGCCTGAGTGTGTGAAAGTCATGTTCAATGAGCTATTCACAACTCTAATGAATTGTAGACACAAGTTTGCATTGCCTTTTTTTTTCCAAAAGTGATTGATAAGGTGTAAGTTATGCCTTAGCTATACTGAATAATTGAAATTAGTAAAAGAGGAAATTGTACAACCTGCAGTTATCCAGAATTGTATAAAAATGTCAGTCTGAAGTGCAGTAAATTTTGGTGTGTGTAGGAGGAAGAGAGGGCACATTTTGGTAAGAGCAAACTTCACAAAATTAAAGATTTAAGACAAAATACCTGTCAGTAGCACTTCATTGTGCTGTTATCTTCTCCTTTGAAGTATTTCTAAAATGTCTGTGATTGTGTTCTCTTTAGAAATCTCCACAAAATCCTATTTCCAGTGTAATTTCCTTCTAGACCTCTGGTCTTGTATTCTTACGCACCACCTTTTTTTTCTTTTTGAATTTTCAAAATAGAATTGCACGAGGATAAAGTAAATTACGGAGTTCAGAGCATTCCTTAAAAACAGGAAAAAGTTCAGACGTCTGCTGGGTCGTTCTTACGGACATTTGGTAGCTGTCATGGTAACCATTTCTGTATGAATGTGACTCAGCCTTGTGGGATCTCCCCGGGAAGGCACATGGATTTTTGTCCTTTCCCTCAGTGTTAGAGTTGGCCCCAATGTTGGACTGAGATGCAGAACACGGAGCCGTGGCTGATTGTATGAATCTGCAGTTTTCTTTTGTTAGGTTGGAACCTGTTAGCTTGAAAATAGGTGTTCTGAACACCGAGTCAGGAGGTTTCCTGAAGGATTTGGTAACGGTGAAGTAACCGTTAAAATGTTTTTTGCAGGGAGTCTTAGCTGATGTGTGTGCTGAATAGTTGGGTGTAATTCGAAACTGTCCGGATAGCAAAACCATGAAAAATGAGAATAACTACTGTGCATATAAAGATTTATTATGCATCTATGTTACAGTATGCTTATTTTATCAAAAATAGACCATTATGAAACCTGGCTTTTGCACCTGCTCTTCATTAATTTTTGAAGTTAAATAGCTCTGAGTGGTCTTTTCTACCAAATACCAGAGGGCACTTGGGGGTTATTAGCAACAAATACTTGCTGAATGTAGAGTTTATCATTAATGGTAAAAAAATCCACTTCTAAAATTATAGTTTAACTACTGTTAACCACAAAAAAAAAACCCACCAAAAAAATAAGCCCACCCTCAAAAGCTTTAAGTGATAGAGATGTGCTATATTACTTTGTACTGGTTTTAGGACAATTAGAATTCGACATAAGTAAAAGTTGAAGCGGTAGTACTGCTGTATTTCTATTGAATTGAAAAAAAAAGTAATGTCATTTAAGAACAACAGACAAACACTTTGTAATTTACAAAAATATCCATCATAGTTTACATATTTTCTTTTTTAAAAAAAGTTCACGTGTATCTGGAAGTAGTTGAACGTTAGAGTTTTAGTTTCACATGTAGTGTGTGATATGAATCAATCACACAATTGAATTCCTATTGGAATTATCCTGGAAGCTTTTTCAGAAGAAAAATCTCAGCAATGCAAGGTACAAAAATACAAGCTTCCCCCTCCCTGGTTTACTTTAATTTAGGGCAGAATTTTTTATCTTTAGGGATATGGAAACAAAGCCGGTTTAGTAAAGAAGTGGAGGTCAGTCTGTCATGACTGTCAGAAGGAAAAGAATCAAACTAATTTATTTTTTTTTTAGAAGCAAACATTGGTATTTCATTTTTCAGCAAATAACAAATGTCTTTGCAATTAATTTTGCATGATTGGCCTTTGGTTATCAAGCAAGAAATGTGATCAGTCATAATTTAGTAGTTTTTCAAAATGTCATATACATAAAGTTAAAATCTGCTCAGTAATCAAATAAGTAGGTATTTGTTAGTGTATCTGGAATCTTAAAAAGTGGAAAAAATCCAGAGCTCTTAACTGCTAAGGATGGAAAGAAGAGACCAATTGGAAGAGTTCCAAACTTCAGATATTTCCTTCTTACTCTTTCTTGGACTGTTCTAAGAGTTATTTTGACCCAAACTTGTGTTGTGGCATGTATTTATAAGAAATATACTACTAATAAAACCAGAGAAAAAATTCTAAATGTATCTGAGTGAGCATTTGTTGGGATTTTTTGACACCAGCTTTTGGATAACAGTTGGATACCTGTTACTTTGTGTTAAATCACTGCAGTTATTTAGAGGACAGTAAATGTTTTGCTTCTTGAAATGGATGGACACCTTTGGTACTGAAGATCACAGGGAGCTTGAAATCAGCATTGCTACTATTTTTAACAGTAAAATGTCTTGCTAGTTGTTGGTTTGTGTAATTTTTTTGTAAATAAACTATAATTTTTTAAAAAGTGTGACCATTCTTAGACCTAAAATGACCTTGTATTGCTCAGTTCTAAAACTTACCTGAAGCTTATTTCATAAAGGTTTGTTTCCTTATGATGGGAAATACAAAGCTGCTCTCAGTGTGTGTAATACTAACAGACTTCGGTGGCCTAAACCAAGATGTTGTGCTGGTTGCTGGCCACATTTGGAATCCACTTGGTTGAAATTTTCCAAATACTTTCATTCCATGACTGAAATGGTGGAAAAATACTCTTGTGCCCAAGTGAGTTATTTAGAAATGTTTTATTATTGCTCAGTTTCCAAGGAAGAAAATTGAGTTTGGCTGCACCGAGGATATTTCAGTACATAAGAGCTGTGTGAAATTCAACAGGACTTTCCATGCATTTGCAATTCAGGGCTGCCTTAGGAGGAGATAGATCAGGGCATAATAATGAGGGTACAGGTTGGCAGGAGAGGGAGGGGCAGTACAAAGAATTGTTTATTTAAAATACAAATACCGGATCTTTTTCAACCTGTGTCTGCTGCTTCCCTGGCAGGAAAAAGAGGGGAAATGGCCTGGTGTAAGTGTACAGGCCAGGAAATCAGGGGCTGAGTGGGGCAAATAGGAGCTCTTGACCAACTGCCACAACACAAGACCACCAGCTTGTAGTCTAGGAGCTGGGAAGGCGGATCCATGCTGGGATTAGGAACCAGTGTGTGGAGGGAGAGATGTGATGGAGATGAGAGAATGTGTCTGAAGAGTGAGCAGGGCCAGGACAACAAAAAGGCACATTGGGAAAGGAATTAGTATTGAGGAGGATGTTTGAGACCAGGTTACAAATGTGGTTGCAGAGCAGAGCTGGCTGCTTATTTTGTAGCCTAAGCCTTTTACCTTTCAGCCTAGCACTAAAACTGAAGTTTGGGCGTGAGGGGAGAGACTGATAAGGATCCGTTACCTCGACCAGGGCAGAATACATGGAGTTTGGAAGAAGCAGGTAGAGGAGACTGTGATCACTGCAGTGCCATTTGGTGCTTGGAACCAAGCCCAGACAGATCATTGCTGCTGCCAGTTCTTCAGCTCGGGTGGCGGATATGTGACACTTAAGATTTATTAGCCCAGGTTTCAGTAAGTTTCCACGTAATTTGTTTTTCACTGGCTGTGTTGCAAATGACTAAGATACGTGTAGGCATATGTCTAGGGAAAAATATGAGGAATCTGAGAGCTTCCAAGTCAAGCTCTCTGAAAAGGGGGAAAAAGGTGGTCTGTCAAGACCACGTTCTGTCTCGAGATGCAAGGTGAGGATGTGGCTACATGCTGTAAATCAGATCCAAGATTAAAACCATCTTGTTTGCAGCTGCCCTATTGAACTGGGTTCCCCCGTGTTCCTGTTGCAATGACCTTATGCATTATCCAGTGATAAACTAATAACTAAACAGCTAAAAACGAGTTGGTTTGCTGGCTGCCTCCCTCAAGGATGTGCAGCATGTGGAAGGGCTTGCCTTCCCTGGGATTGCTGTAAGAACAGTACTTTGAGAAATAGGCTTTTATCGCCAAGGGTTCTGAGACGAGGGAATGCATCTAACCTTAGTTTGAAAGTACCTCTGGCAGCTCCTATGTGCAGTGATGCTAGAGGTGTGTTTTGGGAGCCAAGGGTCAGGCTCCTCAAGGTTTGTGCTCAGTTGATCTTTTGGCAGGCAGCCAGTGCTGTCCTGCTCGACATGAGGGAAGAGCAATGCAGTTTGAACATCCTTGTTCAGCTAAACCGGAAAAGGTTTTTATGGAACAAATAAATGTCGCTTTTTCCATCCCAAACAGCTCCCTCTTGCCCCAACTGCTGTTGTTTGCAGACAGTGTGTGCAATTCAAAGGCAGTAGTCAGTTCCAAGGTGGCAGGAATATTGTGTAACTGTTAACCTGCAGAAGTGTAGAGCCCCTCCTACAAACGGTGTGTATGTTATGAGGACTGTCATGCTTGAGTGTAATATCATGTCTTTTCACTAAATGAAATACCCTCAGGAGACTGGCTGACTGGAAGCACTGGCAAGGGGATACAGACCCTTTAATCTCTAGGAATGATAATGTATTTACAGTTGATGGCTATATAATGACATAAAATAAGTAGTCACAGTCTTGCTCCCAAATAAGAGGTCTTAGTATCTCACATAACCCCATTCAGGTGTTTCAGGAAGGCCACAGATTTAACAATGGATCTGATCCTTGGTACCTCTCAGCTACTTATTTGGCCTTGCCAATCCCAGTTTATTGTGCTGGTAGAAGGCTATGAAGCAGCTCTGTTTTGTACTGCTTTGATAGTGAGTATGCTGTGTAAAAAATTCTTATCCTAAAATTCCAGTCTTGATGCAGTACAAATAGGATAGAGTGAGACTGTGCATCCCCTTGGTGAGGGCAGCTCAACAGATAAAAGATAAGCTACTGCAACTTAGTTGTTTGGTCCTTTCTCAGTGACTATACTTCAGTCTGGTGAAGTGTTTTTGGTCTGGAATCTGTTTTGAAAAGCTTGTCTTCAGCAATGCAATTTCTAAGCTTCAAGGTGAGCATCACATGTAGACAGAACAGATCCCATCACTGCTTTCAGAACCCTTATAAAGAGGAAACCAAGGATGTTCACAAATTCTTTTCATTACTTATTTGATTTACTCACATAATAAGGAAAAGGTTGAGAATATGATTTATGTGAAGCAAAGCTTATTCTGTGTATCAGAAGTTGCCAATGTGTTTTTTCAACTTTTGGTATAAAAGAAAAATAAGAGTGTGAGTTACTCAATTAAATGTGTCTTCTGCAGAGTTCTGCTTTTATATTAACATACTGCTTCCTGCAATATGCAAAGGCATTTTAAAAAAAACCCAGTGCCTTACTGCAGGAAAGAAAATTTTGTACTCTTTCCTTATAATGCTTCAGATACTAAACTGTGAATAGACAGAAATGTTACTCTCTTCTTAATTCTTTTAGAAAGATGATTGCTTTAATTTTCTGGATGCCATAAATGTTCTTTCCTCCCTCCCCTGTTTTTTTAAAAGTAAAGCTGCTCACTTCTGTAGCTTACATTGTGCTAAATTGATGATGAAGAATAGTACAGTTTAAGAAGATAAATGTCAGGAATGTCTTCTGAAGTAGACATTCAGATTTTTTTGGATTAATGGGAAAGAAGGTCAATAATTGCATGGATTTCAATAAGCTTGAGAAGAAATGGCATTCCTGTGGTGCTAGTGATTATTAAAACATTGTGAATTCATTTCAAGATACTGTACTTGGCTTTAATATATCTTCCATTGTGAAAGAATGACTCAGTAAGGGCTGTCAATTTGTACAGGTGATAGAAGATAATTTGTACAGCAATTGTATTTTTAAGAGAAAAAAAGTTATAGCAGACAATACATAAATTTCTGTATGGTAACCCTAATTTTAATTCTGCCTTGTTAAATAGGGCCCTCCAGACTTCCAGCAGCATACGCCTGGACCAGTTCCTACCAACTTCTCCCAAGCCCCAAGGCTGCCAATCCAGGACCAGTGGAGAGGGCCACCCCCACCACCTCCACCACTCCCTCCTCCACCTCCTCAGGACAGAGATCCTTTCTTCATAGCAGGTAAAGCATTTGCAATCCCATCAACAAATAACACCCACCTTTTGTAACGTGATTCTGCACTGTGACTGTGTTTCCCGCAACATGAAGTGTTCAGAAGAACATGAAGGCTGGAAGATCCCATTTGATGTAGCCAGGCTGCTACATGCCAAAAATTGGGGTTCTCTCGTATATTTTCACTTCTTTTGATGTGGATTTTTACTTTTTTTTAATATGTCTTCACCTGTAACTGCAATGAATATGGATATTTATATAGACACAAAAATAATTAATGTCTAATTGATTGTTGCAATGAAGTTATTGCACTTTGTTATATTTTGGATAATGAGTACTCTCTGTACGCTTGGGGGTTTTCTCGTGTAACTCTTTAAACTGCCTGGACTGTGAGTGTAGTGTAAGAAATCTGCTAAGGTTAACTAAAATGATACAGCCTAGCAAACAAAAGAGAGGGCAAGTGCATGTTTATATTTATATCATATACATGTAATGTGTATATATGTAATAATTTACAAATATTTTACACATGTACAATATGTAAAAACGTGCTAAATACCTGGTCAGCAAATGGTGTCAGTGTTTTATGAGTTCTTCTGTGGTTTAAACTATAATCACTGGAATCCTTCATTGATTTTATTAAAGTAGAATTTCCAAAAGGTATTGCTGATTCCAGCAAAGTACCAGTTGTGCTGATTTTTCAAGGATCGATTCCTTTTATACACTAGTGGCAGGAATAAGAGAAACGTAACCTTGAGGGTGGCTCTTATAACTAAAACATCCCATACAGTTTTGCATTCTGCAAATTTCAGGTTACTTTCCAAAACAGAATCGAGCTTTATGTTTCTGAAACGTATTTGCGTCGCAGGGAGGTTGTCATTTAATCAATTCTCTCATTCCCGCAGATCCGAGATTCCCAGGTCATCCCTTGTTCGAGCAGCGAAGCCCCCCACCGCCACCGCCTCCCCCGCTTCTTAACAGCGCCCATCCGGTTCCCACGCAGAGCCCGATGCCGTTCAGCCCGCCCGGGCCCGCCTTCAGCCAGCAGGGGCAGCAGCCGGTGTATCCCCGGGAGCGGCCGGTGCGGCCCGGCATGCAGCCGCAGGGCCCCGTGGGGATCCTGCACTTCAACCAGCCGGGCTCTGCCGCCCCGCGCCCCTTCATCCCCCCGCGGCAGCAGTTCCTGCAGGCGCCGGGACAGCCCTTCCTGTCCCCGCACACGCAGCCCAGCATGCAGGTACGGCCCCGGGGGACTGCCGGAGCTGATGAAGCCCGCTGGGATGGCGGGTCCGAGGGCACGGCGCTGTAAGGCCGGTACTGCTGGCCTCGGGCAGCCACGGAGCTTCTTCTCCCGCTGCAGCGTCCCGGGGCCGCAGCGCCCTCTGCCGGCCGTGGTGCCCGCCCGGGCGCGGAGCGCGGCAGCAGCGGGGCCCTGGGGCTGCGGGCAGCGCTTTGGGGATGTGCAGAGCGCCAGCATAAACGTCATTGAGAAACGGTGTACAGGACAGGAACCCTTTTTTTACTTCAGGAGTTGACTTACACAAGTTTAAATGCAGAACGACCTTACACCGCTTCTGTTGGTCCCTCTTCTGTATGATTTTGGTTTAAGCTGGTTCATAGCTGCTTACAGTTCTAAGGATGCAGGATGCTGGAGCTACTTTTCAGGAGTTTATTACTCTGAAACTAAAATATTTTTTTCTTCATGTGAAGGGTCCCATGCATCCTCCGTTACAGCCTCAGCCACAACCTCAGCCTCAGCAGCACCATCACCAGCAGCAACAGCAGCACCATCACCAGCAGCAGCAGCAGCAACACCACCACCATCTGCAAGGGCCTCCACAGCCCTTGATGCCCATGAACCAGCCGCAGTTCAGGCCTCACATGCAAGCCACGCAGCAGCAGCCAAATAACAACAGGATGCAGTGTCAGCCACGACAGGGTCCAATGAAGCCAAGGCATGTAAGTACCACATATGTCAGTGTACTGCATGAGTAGCAGGCATGTAAGCACAGGTTTCAAAACTCACCAGTGTGGTTTATTGGTTCTATTTATTCTCTTCCTGCTCTTTCCCATACTTTGACCGTTTCTTGTTCATTTTCTGCCTTGATCATTTTATAATTTACGTTGAAAAAATACCATATGTATCTTTTTTCTCTCCTCTGGTCTTTAGTGTTCTTTCTGATTTGGGTGCAACAGGAGATGTTGCAGTTGCCCAAGAAATAGCAATGAAGGGGTTATGAAAGATTGGTTTGCTTTATAAGGCTCTACAACTGCTGGTAGTCTGTAATTGTGTGGGAGCCTAGTTCTCTGACAGTCTTTCTATTTGATGGCCTCTCTGTACTACTGCTAATCAGTTTTCTGGTTCAGATAATGCCTCTTCTGTCTTTTGAGTTTCCTCCCATGCAGCATATTCTGCTGCTTGGTAGGTTGGGCCGCACAACAGCCTGGAGCAGTGCTCAAGACAATGTAACTATAGTTTAGCATAATTGCTTTGATTAGGAGAAGAAATCACAGTGAAATCCATTTCTGAGAATGGTGTTAAACAAGTGAGATTAAGTTTTGCTTTTAATTAGAAAAAAAGGTTATTAAAATGCTTTCATTTCTGTATTTTCTTCCTGACATTAAAAATATTGTGCCTCTTCACAAAGCGTGTTTTCCCAAACTGAACTAAGTCAGGAGGATGTGAACCCAAAACCATTTCAGCCTGGTTTGTGGTGGAAGTCAGCAGCTTTTTTTCCTTTCTGCTTTTCAGAGTACCCCATCACAGAATATTGTCAAGCGTTCGAATCAGCAGCTCCAGTCGGCTGCTCCCAGGAACAGCAACTTGCGCGAGTTGCCGATAGCCCCGTCCCACGCCATGGAGATGAGCAACAACAGGCGAAACTCCACCCCAGCTGCTCAGGTCAAACCCATCACCAGCACCATGTCTGCCACCAAGCCTGTCCCTGGTGGTGGGAACTCCCAGGGAAGGCCTGAGATGAAAGCTAAAGCAATCACACCAGTGGGCCAGGCAAAGTCAGAAGGAAAATCTGAACCAGAGGTAAGGGATTTTTTGTTATTCTTGAACAAAAGACCAAACAGCAAGAAACAAAGCTCCTGCCTTTAAACAACTTTTCTAGTCTGATTTATGAATTGAAAGCGCACTTAATGTATTATCCACCAAATACTTTTTGGTGCCACTAGAGGCCTCCCTTCTGAATTGCACTTTCCTCTTTTATTGCAATAGCAGAAATAGCCTCCATTGACATAAAAGGTCTGGAAGGTTGGCAGGACTATGGTGAATTTGTTTTGCAGGAGGAGAAGTTATTTCTACTAGGAAAAGGCAGAATTTGAGTAAAGGTGATCACTGATCCAAGCCTCTGAAATACTCATTTTGCCCATTTTTATCTTAGGGAATTATAATTTATTTTTAGGTGATTATATTCTTGTAAGTCTGAAAGCCTCTTCTCTGTCGTTTTGTATGATGGTGTATGGCTCAAAAGAAAAAAAAAGGCTATTTAGAGAGCTGTATTCCTCGCGCTGTTTTCCTTTAGGCTGTTCAGTCTCTGCTAGGCCTTGAGCATTCATGCAGGAGATCGTAGCTGTGCTATCCGTGGAGCTTCTTGCTCTTGCAAAAGAAAATCTCTCTTTTATGAAACCTTTTGTGTGAGGGAAAATAGGAGATGCTTTTAAGTTTTCCGTTTTGGAGAAAGTGATGCTGCTTGCTGTGCTGGTACTCTGCACAATCGAAAAAATGAGATGCCAGTGTTTTCAGCTCCAGTGGAACGTGTCATGTGAACAGATGACCATTTTCCTGCTCAGATCTCCTGGAAGCTAGAGAAGAGTCTCCATGAGCTCTGTTACTTTGAGAGAGTGTGTAGGATTGGACTGATGGTGCTCTTTATCCTGAGCATGATGGCTAAATGCACCCTGTGTGCTTTGTCAGGCTGTTCTGTGAAGAACTGTAAATCTTTATAGTTACAGTTAACCATGAATCTTGTCTCAAGGACCAGGTTTTCTTCAACAACTGTTGAAAGCTTTGTGATAATGCTTTCTTCCTTTTAAGCTGCTCATGATTAGCTTTTCATCTTGTTCTTGAATTAAGGATGGTCATAACTAATTTCCACAAATGAGACACAAAAGAAACCCAAAGCTATGTGTTTGACCTCCTGTGCACTTGCTTTTCAATGGAAATGAAAAAAAAAAAATCCTTATTTTAGCTTTTAATTTTCACCTTTGTTTGGAAAAAATATTTAAGTAATTTCTTTCCCCTCAATTCAGTCTCTTGGAATAATCTCAGTCACACAAAATGCAGTGCCTCATAGAGAAGCCTTGTCTTTCAGGCCATTAGTAGGAGAAGTCTTGAAAAATCAGCCACAGGCCTCTCCATCAAAAACATCTTGAAGTTGTTCCGTGGTGTAGTCATATGAAAATTAAGGCATTAGTTCCAAAATATCTCTGGTAGTATTTAGAAAAAGATAAGAATATTTTAAAATTTCTTTTAATTCAATGAATTAGAAAACAAACAAAAAAACCCAAAGCAGTCATCTTGTCTCTGTTTTACATTTTAAACATACTCTACCCTGTAGTTATCAAACCAACTAATCTTACTTGTGTGAATTCTTGGTGTATTACAAATAAAGCTTTCTTTTTATTTCTCTGTCAAAACTGTCATTGAAAAAAAATATGATACCTGTTTTATGCAAGTTTTTGTAAAGCAGGATAAAAAGCCAGAGTTGTATTGGAAAATATTATGTCTCCTAGTAAAGCCTTTGTAGAGAGATTTGGCAAACATTAGGAGAGTGTGACTGTGTGCACACAGAACCTTCTCCTTCCACAGCACACCTGGAGCAGAGCCTGCTACTGCAAACAGTGTAGGAGCAATTGTCCCGTTTCTGCTGTGCCACTGCAGTGGTCTTGTTCACTGCTGCTGCTTGTTGTCACTTTTACAGATGGGAATGCTGCACTAAAAATGTTCATTTGCAAGCATTTAATCATATTCTTCATCGTTGTTGTAATGTAGGTTATTACATCTCTCTCCTTAGGCAGACTGTAATGTTTTGCAGTCTTTTTTGTGTGTTTTTCTTGTAATTAGCTGACTTCATCCTGTTCTTTTGCTTTTGATGATGATGAGAAAGAGTTAAGTTCTGTCACCTTTTATAGCTGTATGGCACATAACTGAATTGGGCAGGTTATTTTGCAAGTGTCTTCAACTGGAAAATTAAGACTTTTCTTTGCATCTTTTTTCCTAAAGAGTCAGTGGCTGTATTTATGAGTGGCCTATCATTCAGGAAGCACCAAAAAAATAGCAATATTGGCTGATAGAGGTTTTGCTCACCCTAAATATAGATATTTGAAAGGTTTGCAACGTGAGTGACTAGAAGATAAAAAACCATATATTAATGGAATGCTTGTGTTCCTGTTCCTGTGAGGCTGCAAAATACTGACCTTAAATGCCTGTTCAGAATAGCTCTTACTGCCCAGGATGTAAACTTGTATATCCTCAGTCTGAAACATCATTTCATTGCAATAGGAAAGTCTAGATGATTTAGGCCTAATTCTGCTCCTGTTGAAGTCAATTTAGGATAAGATGAATTAAAGACGTATTAAGCATTTTTGAGTTTAAAGAAGAGGGAGAATGGAGAAAGGCGATGTGTCTTTAGGAGAAATGGATATTAGAGCTCTGAACAGGAGGGAAATTAGTAGAGCAGTGCATAGTCATAGGTGTACTGATGTTAGTACTTACAGTGAGGTTAATGTCCTTGATGTACTGAAAGAAAACCTTCGTATTCCATTCTTCCAAATCCAGGAAATTGTGAAATCAAGTTGTTGGATTTTATGTTCCTGTCTTTTCTAACAAGGCTTGCAATATGGAAAAGAGTTGCTGCATTAGATCAAATGTATCTGAATATTTTCATGTTTTTGGAAATGAACTACCTGAAAAACTGTAAATGTCTAAATTTGAATTTTCTCCAGTTTAAATAACTTGTCTCCCAAATTTTTGTAATGGTACCTCCTGTCTTGTGCTTAGAAGAGTCTTACCATAGTTGCTGTGTCCAGTTGGAAGTTAGCAAGAGGGCAGTGTGCTTCTTGGAGTAACTTGTAACCTTGTTCCTCTCTCTCTCCCTGTTTGTCTGAGATGTACAGCACCTGTGCTTTGTAGGGTGTCTCATACCTTCCTCGGGTTCAGGAGCTGATGTTAGCAGCAATGTGAAGTGTACAGTGTGTATATGTAGGTACCCTTTAATTCAGATATATTGTGGGTTTTTACACAAGCAGCCAAATGATGCAGTTTGGATCTGGCTGTACCTTTTGCAAACATTTGGCATGAATATTGGGACAAATTATTCTAGCCTCTTACGTTTTTTATTTCACAGCTTAAAAAAATAAAGACAAGCCTACTGAATAGATTTGTGTTTATGCCACAGATCAAACCATTTCGATTGCTCTGTTCTTGCACCCATTTTACTGAGACACATAAGTGACCCTGGTTGCACGATTACTTTTTTGTTCCTTAGGAGCCAGCCAGAACATTAAGTGTCCGGTTCTTACAACTCAGCATTTAGTTCTATTAATTGGCAATTAATCCTGCAGACCTCTGAAAAGGCATGGGGTTTTTTTATTTCTTTTTAATTCACTATATGAAAAGTGAACTACAGGTACTACGACTTAAATTTCAGTAGAAAGTTTAATCCCTTGTTTTAGAGTGTGTCCTTGCTGTCTTTTTCCTACGTCAATAGTGCCATTCTAGGTTCCCCACAAGAAGGATGTGGGACTGCTACTTCTCTTGCTGGTGCTCTTCAGCTAGATTCAGAAAAGCAGCCTGTAACATTTTCTTTTGGTGCTTTCCATCAAAACTGCCTTAGACAAGCAGAAGAAAAACCTATAGCTAAGGCTCACTCTTCTTCAAACCTCAGTGAAATGCGTTGTGTTCAAGCTGTTCAAAGATGGATGAGAATTTCCACTTAAAGAAAAGAAAAACTCAAAACCTGGCAGAAAAAAGCCACCTCCACAAAACCCAAGTGCATGTCTGGCCTTTTGTACTCTGCAGCCTCCCATAAAAGAAGAAGCCATATGCATGTACAGTGTACCATTTCTTCATGTTGGGGAGTTTTCTACTCAAAACATGTGAAACATTAATAGTTTATCGAGGGAAGGGGCTGCTCTATGTTATTCTGCTTTTTCACCTACAGATAATGTTGCTTCCAGACACAGGATGTAAAAATTACAATGGTTTGAACTTTGAAGGATGTGTACTTTCTCCCAGTTGATTCTGTAGGCAAAATGCTTGCTTGCCTTGCCTTTTTCTTTTTTTCTTTGGCAGTGCTGTTTTTTATTGGAGAAATCTATACTGGGATTATTGAACTAATGGGATGGAAATCATTAGCAATAGGCATTGTGTCCCGTGTTCATCTTGACCCTGTCTTGCCTGTTCCATATGCTGAATGTCCTCATTACGTACTATAGGTCATTTATATGTACTACACACCATATATATACCCCCGCTCTCTAGAACAATGTATATAAAGGTGCTCTTAAAGCTCAGGAGAAGGGGATTTAACTGCCTCTGTTTTCATCCTGATAAGGAGTTTGCTGTCCTTCTCAATCTGTACTGTTGGGTCATTGTACAACTAAATTGAGTTAAACCTGACTTCTAATGGAGATATTTTGTTAATCATCACAGGGCCTTTATATTATCTTTCTCTAGCTGCAAGGGTGTTTTGTTCAGAATTTAGCAGTAGCAGTAACTTGCTTTTGAAGGATTTAAGTCTACCTCTAGCCTATTAATAGACTGATCTGCAGCTGTCATATAACCTCAGGGCTCTTGGTGCTTGATTTTCAACCTTTAAGAAGGGATTGACTTCCTAGGATCATCGCTTATTTCCTGAGTTAAGTTCCAGAAAGGAAGGTTTCGGATTATATTTGAGATCAAGTTGCCTGAATATTCTACTAAGCGTTCTTCTAACTGCATGTGTGTTGGTAATAGAGTTTGTCAGTCATCTTTCTGTGTTTAATTCTGGCATAGTTGGAATCAGTGTATCTGTCCAAGGGCTGTTGCAAGGATGTATTAGTCAGAGTCCCTTGGGATGTTCATTCCTTGTCTGCTGGCAGCACTCATTTGAGTGTGCTGCAAATTGCACATCTATGTGCTGCTGTGTGTAACCTTTAAGTTGGTTTTCTGAGCTTACCACATTGTGATCTACATCTCTCAAGGCCTTCAGAACTTGTTAGGTGATAAAATGAGCAGGCAAATCCCTGGTAATAAAGGGCACTGGTGGAAGTGGTGGTCTCCTGAAGACTTGTGCTGCAATGTTCCAGTTGAACATAAGGAGAAAAAAACATTACAGGGCTACCTCCAAAAGTAAAGTTGGTATTGGCTCGTGGCATCCATCACACTTGTTTAGATAAATTGTAGAATATTATGATCTAAACCAAAGCAGGTGAATAAATTAATTAATTAAGTGAAACAAGTTTTCCCTCTGGATGATTGCAGTAATTGTAATACTTAGTGTCTCTGAAAATGACTGAAAATTTTAGTAATTGCATCAGGATCTGCATAACAGCACATCCTCCTCCTGGCTGGAGCTTACCTGTTTTCTCATCCTTTGCAAACTATTCTTGAGGGTCTTAATCTTTTCCTATATTTCATAAGGGTCATATTCTATTTTTTTGCTACAGTCCAGCATCTCCAGTTCTCAATATAAGATGAAATATTTGGATTTCCTCCTGTAGAAGTATGTTTCTGTACCATCTATCAACACAGACTTCTAATTTAGTTGTCACAGTGATTGTTAATCACCACCATCATATTCCACAAAGCGCAGATAAAGATTCTGGGTAGATGTAGCAAAGGACTGTGTTAGATCTCATCACTGAACAACAACCCATACTTAAAAAATAAATGCAAATTGAAAAAATGCAATTTGGTTAGTCTTATTTAGCTGTTGTTTAGGCTTCTAATTAGACTGGTAATTAGCTGCTTTCCTAAGTGGACTTCTGATTTGAGACAATGAGCTGGATTTTAGTAACTGTGAGAATTACCCCTGTCAATACCTGCTCAGAGAAGAAGCAGCTACAGCTGAAGGAAACAAGTGCTCAGGATTTGTGCATCTGGGTGCTGTGAGTGCAAATCTGACTCTGCTGGGCTTTCACATCCAGGAACCAACATAATGGCTGAATCTGTTCTGCTGGGTTTTTCTTGGGTTGGGGAGGATTCTAGGGTGCACTAGGATTAAAAGCGCTTGATTATTAAAGAAAACGCCAAAAACTCAAGTCACACTTTTGGGTCACATATGTTCAAAAAATGGCGGTTGTGTTGACAACAGTTTGCACCGAGTTGCTGCAAGATACATAAAGGTTCATCACGGATTCCCAGTTTTTGAGAAATATTTTAACACTCTTTATGCATTAATTTACCAGCATGCAAAGTATCGTTACCTGGGAGGCTGTTCTTGTTAGGGGTGATTAATACATCTTGAGTAGAATGTTATGCTCGTTAGCATTTCTAGGGATTCTCTAGAAGTCTAACTTAGTATTTCAAATGGTTAAAAAGAGAGAAAAAATTTAATAAAAAAGTAAGCTTCCTAATTTTGAAAAATATATGTGATTTTATTGCAAGAAGCATTTGATTTCTTTTCCAGGATGATGAGAATCTGCATTTCCTTGACTCTTGTCCATTTTTATACAGCTTTTCGTAAGATCCTGTTTGCCAGAGTTGAAGAATCTTTAGAAAGGTTATTTGATGGTGTGTAGTACTTTCAGAGGGGCCCAGGGCTGGAATATTAAAGGCATTCTCTATATACCATTAATATTCCAACACTGCATTTGGCAACATTTTGATTCTGAAGAGAGTGCATGAGTTCAAGGTCAGAGAGATTGACTTGTGCTGTTCATTATAACCAATTATTGTGTGACAAATGAGTTTGAGATCAGGCTGAAAATTCTGTGAGAAAAATCAATAGTTCTAATCAGGGCCTTTCAGGTCATTTACCACCCTACCTTTTGTTACTTTGTCAGAAAAGAGCAAGATAAAACCTGTGTGACAGTGGGTTGCCTCTGTATTGTTACCTTCTATTTGAAACATATTTTGATATCTTGAATTATATTAATAGTTTAATTGGTTTTGGAAACTTTTAAATTAGTTCCAATTTGTAAAACTTTTTTTATTATTATTTGTTTTAGTATTCTGATCAGATTTCTCACGTGGTATTAAAGCTTTTCTGTCTAGGAAGTAGTATATCTGAGTCTTAAACCAGATTTGAGCTGTTTGTCTGTAATGAATAGCAAATAAACCTTAGCAACAGATACACTCTACTAATAGCCTTGCTTCGATATTGGGGAAAATTTAAAAAGCTCTTCAGAGTTACAGCTTTACAACATCTGAAACAATTTCATATTGTTTTGACCAAGCTGGGCATCTGCTTAGAATTGTATAAACTCATTTGTTTTTTCCTTTGTAGTATCCAGACGAAGATGAAGAAACTCGGTTGTATCGTTTGAAGATAGAAGAGCAGAAGCGCCTGCGAGAGGAGATCCTGAAGCAGAAGGAGCTGAGACGGCAGCAGCAGGCCGGGGCCAGGAAGAGAGAGTTGCTGGAGAGACTGGCACAGCAGCAGCAGCAGCAGCAGCAGCAGCAGCCTTGTTCCCAGCAGTCCTACGTGCAGCACGAGGAGGACTCCCCCGAGTTCCCCACCAACGGCAGCCCCTACGTTCCCCACTCCGGCTTGCAGACCAGGCACAACGTGAAAAACAGACTCCTTGTTAGAAAGCAAGACGCGGTAGTTGCCAACATCCACCCCAAACCCACAGATTTCCCCCAGGGCGCAGGGGACGGGCAGTACCAAGGACAGCAGATGAAGCCGGGGAAGCAGCTGAGGCAAACCGGAACAGTTCCTGCCAGTCAGCCTCAGGCGCCACAGAAAGCGTTGCAGACCAAACCTGCTGCGGCCGCGCCGCCCACGCCACAGGCGGCTCGAGTGGCCTCCGGCCCCGCGAGGCCCCAGGAGCAGAAGCCGGGGGTGAAAAGGACTGTCATGCAGCGGACAAACAGTGGTAGTGATGGGCCCCATGTCGGCAGCAAAGTCAGGGTGATTAAGTTGTCAGGAGGGGTAAGTTTACAAGGCTCATCTCATCTATGTGTCTCGTCGTGGTTTGTTTCTGTGTGTTTGACTCTGTGTAATCCCGAAATAAAAAATGGGCCTGAGCTGGTGAGGGAAGTAACAGGTTTAGCGTACCTAATAGTCTATATACTATATTTTCAGAACTTTATTAGCAGTTATTAAAAAGTAGTCCTGTAATGCTTTACTGCCAGGCAGTTTGCAGTGAAGTCACATTGAAATACTCCTTTCTTCTAAGTTGTAACTTGGAGTCTGAAATTGGAAAGACTGCTCAATTGAGCTCCTTTTGCTTAAGGTTATAGGTCTGATAACTGCTCAGAGAAAAAGATTTGAGTGGCTGTATTTAATTAATGTTTGGTTAGAAAGGACCTGCTTATTTGGTAAGTGAAGCCACCTTATTTAGTTGTGTGCAGATGTTGGTATTAATATGGTTTCTGTACTCAGGGGAAGATTAGTTTTATTTTTTTGGAAAGCATGTTATGAAACTAATTTAAGCAGTATGTTGGAGGGGTGTTTTCTGTTAGGGGCTGGATTTAAAACGGTACCATTTCACTTCTGCATCTAAATGAGATTTCCTTATCTCTTGATGAGAGGTCTTTTATCTGCAGTATGTCCCTTGAGCACTGGTGTGGAGGACTCACAATGATGGTCTTGAGGACAGTGTGCCTATTTAAAATCTGGGGTTTTGGTGAGAAAGTCTCTTGACCAGACTTCTTCTGTCTTAATGAAAGGACAAGTTAATTTGTTAGGGCTCTAAAACTAAGATGAGGGGACATATCAAGATCATGTTGTCAGTGTGTGAAGTCTGTCCTTGGGTTTATGCTGAGGAGGAAAGAATGATGTGGTGTAGCAGCACACTGCAGGTGTTTTTCTGGAAGAATGCTTTTAAATTATTTGGAGAATTTTATAGGGAAAATAAAACTGTGTGTAACAGAGATTGAACAAGGCCTTGGAGGCTAGGCCTTACTCTGTAGAAATCGGGAGGAAGTTGAAATGCCAAAGTCTTAGCTACTTTTTATTAATGTTTTTCTACAGCTCATAAAACTTAACTACACTCAGAACTGTGAATTGCATAATGACTGTGTGGTCTTTCCAAATACTAACATACAGGGCATTATTGGCTACATAGACATCCTGCACGTCAGGTTGTTGTCAGCTCTAATTCTTCAGACATGGTAACTTAAGTACAGACGAATAAAGTACAGGAAGCTGAAAGGAATTAATTTTGTTGAGCTAAAAATATTTATATATAACTAGGTCTGCAGGAATCCCAGTGGCCTGCAAGAGGTATGACAGGTTTGTGATTCATGCATAATTGAATAAAGCAGTCATGCACAACTTCTTTTATTATGTGGTGAAACAAAACAGTGCCAGTCACAACTGTATACAGCTCCCCGTAACAAGTAGTTATCAGTGCCCACAGCAGCATTCACAATGAAATAATTTTTATCACAGTGCTCTATTTCAGAAGACCATGAATGATTTGTTCCAGATAAGTCTCATGGTAAGCAAGACCAATTAGCTTCATTAAATGTATGTGTAACTCCTCTTTTATTGTGCACAGAAGCAGATTTACTCTGTCCTCCTTAACTTTCAGATACTGAGGTTTCAGCAAGGTGAAGCAGGTTCTTTACATGTAGCCTTTGTCACTGTTTTCATGTTGCCATGGACATTTTAAGTTTCCTTTCAACTCTGGGAGAGTGAAAGCAAGCATTGCAATTAGCTGCTAACACTGATCAAGATAGTTGATTAATTTTTAATCAGTTAGTGACAAGCTGAATCTGTGACTTTATTTCTTTGACCACACAAGGAGAAAAATATGAATTGAGCAGCAGGGCAGACAATCTTCTGCCATTTTTGACAGGATTTAAAAGAAGAGTTGAAAGGTGCTTGACTCTGCATACTACCACGATTGGAGATTGTACTTAGTTTCCACTGCTGTAGTCCTGCCACATGCTTTATTTATTTTCACAACTTTTGCCTGAGCCTTAAATGTAAAGCAAAAGCCAAATCTCACAGCCATTCCCCTTAGCGTGTAACAGTGCTTCCTCTTACTCCTTGCCTTTGGCCAGAGGGTTGCTGGTATCTCTAACCTGTGTGCACTGGCTCAGTCCTGCAGGTAAGCATCCCTGCCCTTGCTTTCTATCTGATTCCCTGTGCCCTCTTCCTTTCTTGGGCTCTCTTGTGCAGAGATATTTTGAATACATCTGTACCAGCGAGATGGCTCACGATTAGACAGAATGCAGGTTCCCTTTTGAAGCTCACTGGGTTCAGGTAAAGACCTGGCAAGTCTCTCCTGTTCCAGCTGTGCACAGCACCATTGGAGAGCTCCCAGCTGAAGGAGCTGCTCGAGTCCAGAGCTGCACTAACTCGCTCTAGACCGAGTCGGCCTAAACCAGAAGCTGGTAACAAGGACTGTTCACAATTTAGTAGGGCCATCTGTAGAACCAGGATTCAGTGGTTTGGTGTTGCTGGTGATGTTTTTTGTGTAAGTTAAGGAGTGTGGTGTGTTGGTGAGAACTGTGGAGTACAGATACTGTCAGAAGAGAATGGCTGCTTCTCTTGAAAGGCAGTGTCTTTACCAGGCTGAGCTTTTGTCTGTTTGTGTTGCTGGGCACAGCAGTGCTACCAAAGATCTCTGACCTTCAGGTAGAAATACCCCTTGGCTCCTTAATAGATAAAATGGTCTTTCATCTGTTTCCACAGTATTCTTTTGTGAGAATATTTTACTTCTGGAATTTTAAGAATTGCCATGTAAATTCCAAGAACATTTTAACTTGTTCAGTTTTCCTGATGCATAAGATGCCTTAATTTATGACTTCTTATTCTTCAGGAAAATGAAAGTAGAAAATGGTTCAGCATTTCCAGTATGTCAGACTAAGCCGGTGTATCAAGGTGACACATTAGGTACTGTCAGTAATGATTTTGTTGGTTGATGCTTTTTTATTTTTTAAATAAATACCACCCTTCACCTCCCCCCAGTACTGATTTGCCCATCCTTTTCTAATATACATATAATTTATGCAGGAATGGCAATAAAGTGAATAGTTTTCCATTTTAATTACTCTTTTAAATGTTATGTTCCTGGAAAATGAGGCAGTGTTTAGCACATGGACTCGGAATTTTTTTGTTGCTGGTTTGGTTTTGGATTGGGGTTTTTTGGGGGAAAGGGGATGTTTTTTGGGGATTTGGGGGGTTTTTTGATTTGTTCTTGGTTTTATTTTTTCCAAGGAAGCCCAGATATTTTTTGATGGATCCAGTGTGCTTTGTTTTGTGTGGCATTTCCTCAGAGCTGTCCTTTTCAGATACAAGAGCTCAGTGTATTCACTGAGTATTCATACTTGTAAATGTTACTAATAAAGCATCTGAGACTTGCCGGGCTTGCTGAGGAGCCTGAAGTCAATCCTAAAGTTACTTGTAAGTATAAAGTCAGTGAGAGTGTAGGAAAGAAACACCCTAATAAATCACTTCAAAATGTGATCATAAAATTATAGAAAATAAGGGTGAAAAGACTGTTGAAATAGTTTGTCTTGAAGGAGTGGGGGGGGATGGACTCTGTAGTATTCCTGACAGATTTGTCCAACCTTTTTCTGAGATCTTATTATTGCAGATTTCCCAGGTCATCTGTTCCAGTATCAAATGTGTATATTTAGGAGAATTTTCTTAGTGACCAGATCATATTTTCTTGCTGTAATTTTGAATCTCTGACTATTTGTATTATGCTTGGAAAGACATGGGGAAGAATTTCTCTCTCTTTTTGCCTGTCTCTCTTTTTAAAGATATCTTAACTGTTTCTGAGCGCTAATATCTTTCATTCTCTCTTGATGAGTCATGTTTTCTAACACCTTGGCTGTTTGTGGTGCTCTTTGGGCTCTCTGTGATCACTCTCTTAATAAGTCCAGTGCCAAATGCAATTGAATTCCTTAAGTCAATATATTCAGAGTTGTTTTAGTCCTGGAAGAACAGGTTTGTACCAGCTATAACCTTAGATGTCTTAAGATCATATGAAATACATGCTCAACATGTTTTCTCTTTGGTTGGAGGTTCTGTGGGAAATTACAATATCTTAAAATCTCTGTATTGTTGTCATCTTATGTTGTTGTTGGATGATTTCTCTCTAGCCAGAAAATGTCCTGCCATGCTCAGAGAGCTGTGTGTCTGTCCCAAAGGCCTGAAAATGCTGGTTCTTATGCTGCAACAAGAACACACCAATCTTTGTCTCTGTGGAAGGCTGCACAATGAGGGTTTTTTCATAAATACATACACAGATAAAAATACATTAAAATCTTGGTGTTCCCTGTTGCATTACAAGCAGTATCTTATAAATGATCCTAATTCCTGAAAACTTGAAATGCTTCATATGAAAAGCTTGAAAAGAGAGCTGGCAAGTTCTTCTGTTTGAGAAGCCTGTCACAAAACATGTCCTTGGATTGCAAAAACAAATTGGAAATGGAAGATGGACAACTTCGTTCATATTTCAAGCAACTGGGAAGTGTGAGATGAATATGGAGTTCTAAATATGGAAAAAAGATACTGATTGAGATGATTCTTGTTTGATAATGTAACCTTATCAACCAACTTTGCTTAATGTTTGTACTTGTTTCTACTTGCATGTATGTGTTCAAGTTTAATTAAAAATATTTGACTTGAAAGCTCTTTAGCGCTTTTCATCTAAATGTCAGGAATTACAAACACTAAGAATTGTGGCATTTGTGTGGGAAGTTTGCCAGGGAACCCTTTCCCCAGCCCTTGACAAAGGCACTTTTGCCCTTTACAATCCTATAACTTGTTAAGAAACGGGAGAATGGCTTTGGTGTTTATTTGTATCCCACTGTTTGAAGGAGGCACGGATAACGCCCACCTGGGAGCGGGCTGAGGAGCTGCGGAAGGCCCTTCTGAATGCCCAGGTACCGTGGCAAAATGGGCAAGACCTCTGAAGCAGCATTAATGAGAATGCTGTTGAAGAAGGACTCTGCCTGCCATAACCTGCAAGATTTCACTCTGGAAGTATTTCACGAATGGACATTAATTTCTTAATTATAAGAAACTGTTAAAATGTGTCCAGAGGAGGCCACAAAGTTGGTAAGGGGACTGGAGTACCTCCCCTCTGAAGACAGGCTGAGAAAGTTGGGGCTGTTCTGCCTGGAGAAGAGAAGCTCCAAGGAGACCTTATGGAACCTTCAAGTTCCTAAAGGGGCTACAAGAGATCTGAAGAGGGACTTTTTGCAAGGGCATGGAGTGATAGGACAAGGGGAATGACTTCACACTGAAGAAGAGTAGATTTATATTGGATATTAGGAAGAAATTCTTTCCTTGAGTGTGGTGAGGAACTGGAACAGGGTGCCCAGAGAAGCTGTGGATGCCCCATCCTGGAAGTGTCAAAGGCCAGATTGGATGGGGCTCTGAGCAGCCTGGTCTAGTGGAAGGTGTCCCTGCCCATGGCAGGAACATTTGACAATGAGAAATAAACTGTGTCCTCCCAGACCTCTGGTGAGGATGGTCCCGATAGAGACAGACTATTTCATGGATTTGGGGTCAGGAGGTGAGCTGTGCTGTACTCTTTAGGGCATATTTGATTCCTGGGAAAAGGAAATAAAGGGGCATGTGTGGGCACACTTAGCAAATGAGAATTAAGGTGACAGCCAAACCAGACACAGATAATACATTTTATGGGCTTCTAATAAAACGCTTGAAAGGAGGAAGAGATATTTACCTAAATTGAATTTGACTTTGCTATGGATAACTTGGATCTGAAGTGCAGTAAAGTATTTTCTATTGTAGACTGCGGAACAGGTTTCTCTTTTTCCTCAGGAGACTCTTAAATTGTATGTTGAAGAAGAGTGCAGCTTGCTCCCGAACACCCAGAAAGCAGAGCGTTTGTTGCTTGTCACTCTTGTTAAGTCTCAAAGGAGAGTTTCTCTGTCATCATAAATGTTACAGTGCAGAATTCATACCTGTAGGATGTTGGTGTTACAGAGTGTCTTGGAGCCCAGTTTCCTGATAAAGACAGCTGTGACACCACTAAAGTGGTTTACAATGAGGAAGAGTCAGTTTTCATATGAAAATGCAGTCTCTTAACTTGGGAGGCAAGCTTTCAGAGTTGTACAGTTTAATATTTTGAGAAGGCACATCCCTCTGTTGAAAGGTTGGACCACTTGGAACAGCCCTTTAGTGCAGATGTTTGGCTCTTGAATCAGGAGGGAATGGGGGTTGTCTTTATTAAGACTTACCAGGAGCTTCAGGCGGGACACAAGAGGGATTTAACTTGCCAGTAGTTTTAAGCTTCAAGGAACATGAACGAGAAAGACCAGACATGGCACAAGGAGGGAAGTTCTACTTGTACAGGTTTCTGATAGCCAGTACTGGCTTTCTATGCCATAACTAGTGTCCAGCTGGGAAGTGCTCCTCCAGGAGCTTTGGGCCATCACAAGTTTTGAATTGCTGATACTTTCCATAAGGAGCTTTTTCTCTTGGTCTTTCTCTGCTAAAATTCTCTGTACAAAAACCTCTCGGACTGGCAGCTGAAAAGCAAACCAGGAGACTTTGCTTAAAACATTGTTTATCTACGTTATGTATTTTGCAGACAGCACATAAAAATGAAGGTATTTCTGGAAGTATTAGACATGTCCATTCCAGAACCTCAATTCTACTGTACCTTTGACGCTTAGTTTTTTTTATCTTTTTCATAATGAGCTGGTGGGTGGTTGTACTAAAAACCATGTAGTTGTGATTTAACACTGATTCAGCATGATTCAAGCTGTGCTTTTGTCACTCCCAGTGAAACTTCATGCAGCATGGGTATGGCTGGGATTCTCTTTGGCCACTCCTTCTCCATGCCTTAGTTCTCATTTCAGGCAGATGAGGAGATACTTCAATTAAGAATTGTGTTACTACATGGGATTAAATGGAATTAGCTGCCTTTTTTCCAAAACATTTTCTTCTTCTTGTTCTCACTTTTCATACACCATTAGGCACAGAAGATACTCATCACATCGTGGCTCACTGAAGCAGTGTAGCAGTGCCTTTTTATCACAGAAAGAGAGCTGTTTCTGCATTTTATTTATTTATTGCTTACTCCTGGTGCTCTTGCTTGGGTTAGGTTCAGCCTAAACAAAAATTTTAGGCTGGGAAAAATAACCCCTGAATCACTGACCAGCATCAGAAGTATCTTTTTTCTCTGGTGTGAACTGAGAATGATTTAGCTC
Source organism: Callaeas wilsoni (assembly GCA_013398955.1). NCBI lineage: Eukaryota > Metazoa > Chordata > Aves > Passeriformes > Callaeidae > Callaeas > Callaeas wilsoni. The sequence continues at coordinate 73,698 of VWPU01009294.1, forward strand.
TTTCATCACTTTTGTAGCCTGATGTAGCTTATTGCTGTGTGTACTTTGAGTCAAAACTAGACCATTAATATGTCTTAAACCAGTTGTTAATGATGAGTTGTCTGTTGATAGAGTGGCATTTTCTAGCCTGGTGGGAGAGCAGTTTTCTTAACTACTGCTATTCTTAAAAAAAAAAAAGAACCTTTTAAAGGTCCTAGAAAGCCTGGGGAAAAAAAAAAAGGTCTCCAGGTGTTTCTCATTGGCATTTGACAGATTGAAAACAGATCGTCAACTGTTCAGAAACAGTGCTTGGTCATGTCACTCGGTTGTGGGATATTTGGCAAGTGATTAGGCTTCCTATTCCCAGGTCCCCAGTCCGTCAGCCAGCTGTATTAAAGTGGGAAAGCATTTGGAGCACCAGTCAAAGAGAAATAGCTCATTATTAGGGGTTTGCTTTTAATGCGTGTTCCTGATAATTGTAGTGAAAAAATACTCGTATATATTAGATGAAAGTCAGTGTTGTTCTACATGGATTTTGCTTTACATTTTTTTTTCTTTGTTACATGGAGATCACAGCTGTCTGTGTAGATGTGTCTGTTTTACTACAGTCAGTTGCAGTATCAGTTAAATACAAGTTTACCTATGAAAACCTATATAGCTCATGAATAGTCATTTCTCTTGTACTGAAAGTAAAGATGAATTTAATAACCAAAAGGATGTTTTCCTTCCCCTACTACTGTGGTACTTTAAAGGTCCTAATTTCTAGAAGTATTGACTTAAACTGGTAACAGATGAGGGGTTTCTCCTTTCTTACAAAAAAATCAATCACAGTACAGTTTTGAACTGAGATTTCCCTGCAACATTTAAGTCTTCATCGTGCTGCAGAGAATTTGAGTTGTAATGCATCTCAGAAAAGCTGACAACGTTTTGCTTTTCTGTGTTATTTTTATACAAATCAAGCAGAGTTTATTTATTCCCTGTAAGTGCCTTATCCGGCATGCACATCCCTTTGCTATTGGTTGATTTTGAATTAGCTGTACAAAGATTACATGGATAGACACAGCATTGTGGTAGTTAATAGAAACCTGTGCAGTGAGGTCTGTGGGCTGCAAGATCGCTAACAGTGCCAATGACAGTGAAGTATGGCCTTATCGAAAGGAGAATTCATAAGAGGCTGCCCTGGGACACTGCACCACTGTCCTTCTGTGTATCCTGACAATGTTATCTGTCCTCTCAGTACGGAGTATCAAATGTCTGTCACGAGTACAGAAATTAATTTAATGTCACCTGAAGACATGCAATTAATCTTTTAGAGGTTTTCATAATACCTTTACAGAAAGAGTTGCCAGTTTGGCGGATTTGGATTTTGGGGTTTAGCAGAAGATAAGGAAAATTAATTTTTCATCAGGGTTAATACAAGCTAGCAGGGCCACAAAGGCTGAGAAAAATGGTTTGGGAATTTGTCAAGTGTTGTCACTCTAGAATAATGCTGCTTAACGTCTGATAGGTGTAATCAAGAGTTGAGATTTCTATAGAGGGGGATTAATCAATTTGCTCACTACAGAATGCAAGTTGGTGATACCATTCCTTCATGGGGTTTAAGAATGAAAATAAGATTTGATCTGTCAAATTGCAAGCAGCTCTGACAGTATCAATGGGCATTTTTATCAGTACATTTTAAAGCATTCGTTATAAATAAATTTGTCCTGCTAATGTTGGTGGCAAATAAACTTCATCTTCATAAAACTGTCATAATGATTATGACAGAGAGCTCCAGCTTGCTGAATTCAAGCAGTCTTTCATAGAATTCTGCTTTTAGAATTTATGATCTCATATTTGACAGAATTCTTTCTGTGTTGCTCACAACACGGACTATATATAGATCTGTATAGTGAGAGGCTGATGAAAAACAGCCTTGATAGGTATCAGTGAATTGGTTCTAAAAGTCATGGCCATTGAATGGCATCAGTTCTTTTTGTTAGTCTAGTTTCAGGTCAAATTGCAGATTCTTCCAGAGCAGAGATTTGAAAACATTCACCATGTAAATCAAATCCTTTTACCTCAATCTTTTGAGCTTTGTTTCTATACACACAATATTTGAAATTAACTTGTTTTGGCGCTGCTCGCAATCTTTCAGTGCTTGAAATTTGAAAGATACTTTTTATACTTTCCCATGAACAGGACTCCTACAACTTAAAAAAAGGTGTTTTCATTACTCCAGCTTTAATTGAATAATCAAAGAGTTTCTTTCAAGAGTACTCTTTCCTGGCCAGACCTTAAGAAGAACCTTTCGTAAAACTTGGAAATTTGGAGCTCAAAAGTCAGGATGATTTATAATCTAGAAATTAAGGAGTAGACAGTAAGAGGAAAACATTCTTCCTTCACTGGTTTGCAGACAAAGAATGGAAATTCCTTTTCTGCACAGGACTTCAGAGGAAATTTGAAGTATAAAATCAGAGCTTGTATCAGTCAATCCCAGGTCTCTGTGGTAGACTAAGGCAGTCTACCCGGGGTCAGCATTTTGTACATCAAATTATGTGAGACAGACCGTGATGATGAATAGATGCATCTCTGAAAAATTTAGTGCAGCCCTGTACATTGTAAAATACTCTAGGAAAGAAAATGTGTTTTGACATGAGAAGGCTTAAAATTTTAATACCTCCCTCTATTGCTGCATATTTAAATCCGGGGAGGGCAGTAATGTAAGCTGATGAAAAATTAACAATACAGAAATTGTCTTTAGGAAAAGCAAAAGTTGATTTAAGATGAGCTAGACCTGAGACATTTTAAGTAGAAGAGATGTTAGCAATTTAGCTTCTGCAATTTAGATGTCATTTGGGGTAGCTACTGCAGTACAGCTTTGATGGACTTACCTGCCTGCCTGTAATTTGCTGTGTTTTGGTACCGTTTCATTGTACAGCTCATGAGGGAGCAGCAGGAGTCAGCATATGTACAGTCATCTTTACAGGTGTATGTCCTTTGCTCCAGAATGTCAGTGTTATCTCCTATGAGCATGTAACCTGTCAATAATGTTCTGAGGTTTTGTAGCTTGAAGTCCAGAAGTTAAAAATCTCTTTTCAGGTGCCCTGGAAAATCCACCTGTTGTTGTCTTGCATAGAAGTTTAAAGGATGATGATGGTGGTGGTGAGAGTGATTTGCCACTACGTGGTACTACACAGGTTGTTCATTTTGGCTCGGACAGTGTTTGTCCTTGCACTGTCATGTGTTTACCCAGTGAAAAAAGAATTGCTGCTAAAATGCTTCTTCTGTGTCATTTTGCTTGTTGGCACGTGTCACCTAGCAGTCATGTTTGGTTTTTATTTTCTTAAGAAAACCACCAGATTTTTTGTTCAGTTGAAGCCAGGCTGCCTGTAACAGGAGCTAACATCTTGCTGACTTGCTCAGCTCCGTTAGGCCTTGAGACCACGTTGCTGGCTCATGGATCTCTCTTGAGAAGCAGTGGTGCAGTTTTGTCTCTTCTTCCCCTCTTCGAGTCGTCTCAAAATCAGTGAAGGTTCAGAGCAGTAATGTAAAAAAGGGGTTTCCTTTACTTCTTTTTGCAGGAACAAGCAAAGCTTGTACCATCCCCTTTATTCTTTTCTGTAGGTTTTCTTATTTCTGAAATGGATCAATTCATGAAAAAGTCCAGAGCTTTCCACCTTTTCAGACTCTCCCAGAAGCATCATGGTAACAGCAAAGGCCAGTGTGCATTTGAGACCCCAGCAGGGAACACACCCCATCAGATTTTTCATCTGTGCAAACCAATGTTGTGTGCTAATGCCTTGGACTCTGTTACAGTTCTGTGTTCAGTTTATACAGTTTTATTTGGTGATAATTGAGCTTGGTAGTTAAATATTGGGTGGTTGTTGGCCGTCCTAGGCTTTTATGTGAAATGATTGCTTTTGAAGTTTCAGTAATGAGCATGTTCGATGTGTTTTGTACCTGAGGGCTTTACTCTCAGATGCTCTTCCGATGTGCTGGGATCGTTTTTTGGTTTGGAAAGAAATGGTTGCAAATATTTATGGTTCTCACAGCAGGCATTTAGTAGAGATTAGATTTTAACTCCCAGTTATTGCATTTAAATTCCTCCTAGAATTTTTTTGTTCCTTTTAGTTTCATCATCTTCCAGCTGCTGTAGGATTGAATAAAAGAAATTATCTGATCAAGGCATAGGGCTTATGGTGATGCTGGTATCAGAACTAATACTAAAATGAGGAGGATTTAATGCTGGTTACCTGCTAAGGTTTTGTGCATATATTTGGATTTTTCAAGAGTGCTCTTGCTTTGGTATTTTTGAATACAAATTGAAGAGAAACTGAAGGGAAAGCTTTATAATTTCTCACTAATTGCTGCTCTCAAAGGTTTATATGCAAAATTTTCCATGAATACTTGGAGCCATTCAGTTCAGAGGTGGAAAAGACATGCAGATTTCTGTTGCTTTCTCATTTTAGACACTGTGGACAAAACGAAGGATGAGATTTAGTATTTTCCCTGTGACAGATTGTGTTTTTGAGTTGTAGTGCAAGGAGGTTTGAAGCTTATTTGGCTGGGATTTAAGTACTTGAGTTCTTGAGAAGCTGTAGGCTGCATATACTTTATAATGCAGAGGCCTTGATTTAGAGGTGTAAATTGTGTACTACTGAACTAGCAAACGTGAGACTGGCCTACATACCACAGACTATTTCTTACCAAATCTTAGCAGAGGCTTAGTAACCAGTCCTTGCTAGGTGTTTCTTTTGCTTTTCTTTAAAGCAGAGAGGTACTAACTTTTATTCTCTACAAAGATAATCTTGGTATTAGACCATTAACCTGTTCCTTGTGCACCTTTGTGTTTTGTCTCCTTATCCACAAGAAATGTGCCAATTAGCATGAAACTCTCTGGTTTGTGATGTGTTAGAGATGCAAAAGGAGTTTTGGCTTGTGAGTATTTAAGGGAAGGGAAAAAGAAACCTGTGTAAATAAAGGCGCTTTCAGAATATTTAACTTTTTTCCCTTAGATATGCTTTCTCTTTGAGTTAGCTTTTGTGGAGTTAACAGAGATTGGTTAGGGAGTTAGTCAGAGCCTTCCTCCTGCAGATAAAATGTTCTCGAGTATTTGAGGTCTAAAGTTGAAGTCCAGTCAAGGTACAGATACTGCTGTTGAAACCATGCAATAATACGATGTGCATCATAGATGCAAAAATACCTGATCTTGTATCAGATTCTGCTGGCTCTTGCTCCATGGAATTTTCAATGATGGATCTAATCTGGACAGGCAGACACAAATTCAAGAATCACTTCTTTGTAGGAAAAAACTCAGCTGTTTGGGTAGAGGCAGTGGAAGGGAATCGTTTCTCCCTCAGTGCTTTCAGCTTGTGCTTTTACCGTGCCTGATTGCACCGAGAGATGTAATGGCAAGAGTTACATTGGATGAGAGGGACACTGAGGTGGTGTTTCACTGTGTTTATGATTGCAAATACATACAATAAGAGCTTTGTAAGGCAAACAAAAAAACACCTTGAGGAACTGTTCCAAGTACAGACAGTGTCCAAGGTAGGGGACTGGTTAAAAAGCTGCTGGTATAGAAGTTGTCAGAATGAGTATGCCCTTCAAAATAAATACCAGTTTTTAACTAAAGGGAGGTTGGAGGTTTAAAGATGAACAGAGCACTTGTTTGATTCTTCTAGCCTCCACAGTTCTTTGCTCATTCGTCTGCAGTGGTATGTCTCTCTTTGTATTAAAAGAAAAAAGAAAAGTAATAAAAAAATAACAGACAGCATAGTTCACATGTAACCTTAAAGGAAGAATGATTTGGAAAGAGAAGTGAAAACATCTCGTTGCTTTGTATATGAAAAGACATGATTGACCATTGTAATTATAATGACACCTGAACAAAGTAAACTGTTCTTCAGATAGCATGGATTTATTTTAGGCTGAAGTGCAATTTCTAGGCTGAGCCTTTGCAGGCGCCTGCCACAGCCACCAGTTTGCTTTAGCAGGCAAAGCCCTGGACGCTCTCTGAGTGAGCTGGAATGTGGCAGGAGTCTGCTCAGGGCGAGGGTGTGCAGTGCCTGGACACTGAGCCGCTGTTGTGTTGTTGATTTCAGCAGGGGGGAGAGGATGCTGGCTTTTTTCACCCAGAGGGCCAACCCCAGCGGCCTCAGCAACCCCCGGAGCCGAAACAGCCGCCAGTGCGGAAGGTCACATTGACAAAGGGAATGCAGCAGCACCAACAGCAGCAGCAGGCACAGATCCATTCACCAGCTCCTCAAGGAGTCAAAAACATCCAGGGAATCCATCAACCTAAAAAGGTGATTTTTAGATGCATATTGCTGCTAGAAGTTTCACTGTCTAGCTGTGTTGCTCTATTAATAACCAGCATTCTGTTTGTCAATTGCTAGCGCAGGGCTGCATGACCCAGGAGATGCATAATTGCATATAAAGCTTTTAATCTAGAGAGACTTGTTTGTACCCAGCACAGACTGGCAATGTCTGCAGGTTGCTTCATCTGCTGACGTTCTGGCCAGCTCAGCACTCCCTGGGCAAGTTCATGTGTCCCGAGACAGCTACTGGAGGAGATGGTATCCAGCGTGCTTTCTGGCTTTAAAACCAAGTGGGTTTTTGAAGTTGTGCTTAAGATTTTATTTGAGCTGTTTCCTGCATATGTAGGAGCACACAGTAACTGTTTCAGGATGCTCTTTGCTGGATCCCAAAAGCTGGTATTGCTCAAAACAGTTGGTGATCTTGTAACTTGATTTCTGCACTGATCATGCACTGGTAGGAGGCAGGGAATGGTCAGGGTGGCAGAGACGTGTGCCCTCTCTGCATTTGCAAGCTGGCACACTCCTTGAAAGTTGCTGACATTTTGGCTTTTCAGTTACTTCTTGGTTTTGAACTGTTGGCCATAATCTTCCTGCTTCAAGTAAGGATAAAGTTTTGTTGCTGATGTTGAAGGGTGTGAAAAGTTATTACCCATCACAGGCTTTCCAAGTAGGAATCAAGAAATTCTGTTGAATGTTGACTCAGTTTTAAGTGTTAACTCTGTTTAATGTTTGTTACTCTGTTTCATTGTTATTTTTCCTCTCTCTGACTGTTCAGCGTTTAATTTGCAAGAATTAAATTCATGCATTTCCTGCTCCAGAGTACAGGGGAGAGGAACTTTGAAAAAAATTATTTTAAAGTTATTTAGCCATATGCGAATAAAACTCCATTCTGGTAACAGACCAAGAGATGGTAGCAGTAGAGATTGAAGGTGCTTGAAGCAGTTTGCTGATCTTGTGGATATGTTAAATTTAACTTCGAGTTAAGAACAGAAGAAGGAGAGGGATCACCTGTTGGATTTTTTTGTCCAGACTCAAAATATGGGAGCTGAATACATGCTGCTGATGTGATCTCTGTTGAAAACTAGGTTATATATTTTTGTCTGAGATCCTCCACTGCTTGATTGATCAATCTCTCCTAGAGCTGAGGCTTCTAGGATGAATGCAGTATATATAACTCAATATATAACTTGTTATCCTGCTAAAAGAGGTTTGTATAAGCAGTGGATGAATATGTTAATAAGTGGCCTTTCAAATCAGCAAACACCAACAAGCTATTTTAAATCAACGTGTACTTTAATCAAGTCTTCAAGTAAAGAGCCAACTTTTATATCCTCTGTCAAGTGCAGCAAGCAGAGTCAGTGGGTAAGTAAATCAAAATACTGTTACTTTTGTTGTTGGCAGGTTATTATGCACGGCAGAGGCAGAGGAGTAGCAGGCCAGATGGGCCGAGGACGCTTGATGCCAAATAAACAGAACCTGCGAGTGGTGGAGTGCAAACCTCAGCCCTGTATTGTGTCAGTTGAAGGGCTTTCTTCATCAACTACTGATGTCCAACTGAAAAACCTGCTGATGTCAGTGGGACCCATTCAGGTAGGTCAACCTTGGTTTATCATTTTTGTGCCAAAAGGCTTTCATTCCGGAAAGCTCAATTAATTCCCTGACACTAAATACAATGCGTGTTTATTGGTAATTTATGTTTGAAGGCACCCCCGCCCACACAAGCTACACCTGGTAGCAAAGACAAGCACGTGATGATATTGCGGCACAGGAGGCACGGTAGGATTTTGCCAACGATCACATTCCTGCTGCAAAATTCTCCTTCATTTTGGAGTTCCTGTACTGTCTCTGTTATTTTCTTAGGCAATACAAGCCTGTCCATTTGGTGAGGTTCTTAAAGCCAGATGGTCATATCAAAGCAAATGTATTTTTGGGTGCTGTCCTTGTTTATTGTTGACTTGCACCTACTCTCTTTTTTTGACATTTACCTTTTCCTGTCACTGCAATCCTGGGGTACAAGCACCTAATGACCCAGTGGACATTTTATACTGTGTAGTATCCTCTACTTTTTCAGATGAAAACACAGTCTTCTTTGGAGAATTTTATCGATCCTTAATTTTTTAGAAGGTTCTCTCCAGTGGGGGCCTGTGAGCAAGGTTATGACACACACACACACTGTTGTATCTGCTGTGCAGCTTCTGTTCATAAACTGCCTCCTGGAACTGATGTGTCAGTTAAATGACTTGAGGAAAGCAGGAGGTTTTCAAAGCAGTGAAAGGCTTAGGAGGCCCTGTCTGACTTACTGCATTTAAAAATACCAGTCAATGAATAATGAAAAATACAGGTGAGAATTTTTTTTCCTTTTGACAGAAACAGTGTTTTCAGACAAATGCAATGCATGAATCGGAAGTGTTCTGTGAGACTTCTTTATTACTGGGATCATCTCTATTGCAAAACATACTGCTCCCCTAAAGATGAACACTCTGCCTCACTTGTTCCTAATTTAGTAAATGGAATAATGCTGAATTATTTACGTCATCAATTCAGAGAGGTTTAATTTGTTTGGGAAAGTAAAACTACTCTCACAAAATACTTTGTGCCTTCGTGTTCTGTAGTACTCTAGGAAATAATTCATACAGCTCCAAAGCACATTTATTCAGTGTTTACTTGCTAAATCTTGCATGAGAATATTAGAAAGAGATTAATAGAAACCCTGCAAGGATATCTTACAATTGAGAGAAGTTATTGAGAATGTGCTAAAAAATTTATTCAGTACTTGCTGTTTCATAGCAGACTCCAAACCCTGGTCTCTCAATTCAATGTCACAGGCCAATTTAAAAGGATGTACTTACAGGAGAAAAAAACAATGACTAATTTTCTAGTGGGATTTGATGCATATCTCTGCCCTCCAGAACTTGTATTCTTGCACCAGCATCAACTGTACCTTTGGAAATTATGCTTTCTAAACAATCATCTGTTTTCACCTTACCAGAAATCTAGAAGTAGTACTTGAACAAGATGTTTGAATTTAGCTAAGGATGCAGAATGCTTTTGTGCTAATTCTGCACTTGAATTTCAAGTCTGGCTTGTAGAAGGCTAGAAATCTCCTGGCTTGTTTGAGACTAAATGATGTTTCACAAGTACGAATGGTGAGATATGCAAGAAAAAAATGATCCTTTTGTAGGAAGAATATAAGACTGATTCCACCATATGTAATATTTAGCTTTTTGGTTTTGTTTTTTAATGGTACCATGAGAAGTGGCACCACAGAAGTGTTAATGCACCAAATGAGGAAGATGCAGCAACAATTTTAAGTGACTTGGAGGACAAGAATGGAAAACATAATGTTTGAAAATCTACATTGTTGCTATTCACAGCAATTAGTTTTATATAGGTGTTGCTAGATTTTTGAAGAGGTCAATATCCTGAAGTACATGAGTGGATTTTCTAGTGACTATAAATTAATGTTTTAACTATTGTTTGTGCTTAGAGCTGTTCAAAATCCTCTGCAGCTGGGAGGGTCGGGAGGCTCTGATAGCAAAGGGATACTCAATTATTTCCTCATTCTTCCTTTAATATGTGTTTCATGTAAGGGATTTTGAGGGAGGAGTGCAGAAGTGAGCTGCTGAAGAGAGCCCAGTAGTGGCTGCAAGGGCTCTTTCCATGCAGGCTCCGGGGGTTCCTGAGTGAGGACAGTGTGTGTGAGGCATGGACCAGAGCAAACAGATCTTGGGTAGTGCAGAGCTCTGGTCCCTCTAAGATGAAGTGTTGCAGCTTGATGGACTGAAATAGGAGGGATTTGGGGAGATGGCACTTGTGAGAAAACAGCAAGGCGAGAAATTCTAGCTGCTTTTTTATGAAATTAGGCAAGGCGCTCAGGTTTTTAGCTGGCGTCTGATGGAGCTGAAGAAATTGTAAGGGGAGGGAAAGGTGAGTCAGTTCTATCTCACTCAGTCGTTAAGATGTAGAATATCCTCTCTTCAGCTGTTGACTATATTCACCAAAATTTTCCTTAGGGAACTGAACTCTTTTGAGATCGAGATTTTTCATTTTTCACATTGTTCATGTATTGAACTCATGCTTATTTTTTTGCAATTGTAAAGGAAATTTAAATCTGAATCAAAACTTAAGGAGTTCTCTTCATGCCTGGATAGTGTCTTGAAATAACACATATCCAACCTTCAAGTCCCTGGTTAAAGGGAAGGGTTCACAAACTGTGGGACATACACCTCTGATGTTAAACAAGCACCTTGCTTCAAGCAGCGTGCAAGTGCAGCTCAGAAGCCCGAGTGTCTCATGTCTCAATTTCTGCAGCAGTCAGGATGTGAATGTGGGAATGGCTGCACTGAGGCAGAGCTCCCAGAGAGGAGGAGGAAATACTTCCAAGGATCTCCCTGCTCTTTGACAAGAAGAATAGGCCATGAGCACTTGTCCCACCTGGCAGAGGACCTCTGCTTAATCTTCACCTTCCATGCTGGGGCATCTGTAAAGCAATTGATCCCACGCCAGCTCTTGTTTCCAAATACCCTGAATTTGTTACAGTGTGATCATCCTGTGTGTGTTTTCTCAGAAAGTGAATCTTTGCTGGCATAACTGTTTTAAGTTGAGGAAAAAGTCTATAATTTATTAATAGAGTTAACAGGGAAGCAGAGATTACTTTGCTTCTCTGAGTCAAAAAGGGTTGGAATTTTATTTTTAGCTTTTTCTTGTCAGTGCATTTTTGAGGTACAAGTACCTTGCACAAACTTTGAGAAGGGAAGTTAAAAACTTCCTTCAGTTTATGATGTTCAATGCTCCAAGCTTTGCCATCAGCTTTCATTGAGGTGTTCTGTGAGTCAGGGTTTGGGAATAACTGGGCATGCATAAGAGAGGATAGGGGAAACTTAGACTTGAAGTTGGAAATTCAGCATTTTTCCTTTCCATATTCTAGAAATAGAGAAAATTATCTTTTCCCGTATATAACCTTTAAAATACCCTCTATTGCCTAATCACTGAAGACTCCTTAACTCTCATTCCTGCTTCATGTTATTAACATAGGAGAAGAAAATACCATTAAGATTCTCACATTGAATAGAAGAAAATCTTTGGGGCTCCAGGAACATCTCCTTTGTTACAGCTGCCTTTTACAACTCAAGCATGATGAAACTGGCAGAAAAAGGGCTTCCTTCCAGCATACACTTCGCTGTAATACTCTTTCTGGAGAGGATAAGCTTTCAGAAGCAAATAATGTACCTGCAGTAAAATCTCATTGCTAATTCTAAAATAGTTACATGTTATAAATAAAATTATGTATTCCAAAGTGTTGGAAAGTACAGAAGATTTCTGAGCACATCACCAAACTAGAGCCTCCTGAGGGCAGTGGTGGAGCAGTGACATTCAATGCACATCCATTCGGAACCCCTTGATAAAGTAGAGTATTAATAAGTTGCAAAGGTCATGAAAAACAGCACTTTTTTTCTTTTTATTTTATGCTCTTGAATCCAGGTTTAATGATTATACTGACTAAAGAGAGTTGTGTTCAGCTAGCTATTGCCACCCTCAGATGAATTGGGTTTTTTAGGATGGTGGCAGATAGGGTGGACTGTTTTCTAGATCTCCAGATAATTTGAGCACTGAGGGAATTGTTCTGTGGAGATATTCCATCATCATCACCTTTAATCCTGTTTTCTTACATCAAGTAGTTGCAAATGTAAAACATCGGTGCTAAATCTCAGTATTGCTTTGTGAAGATTTAAGATCATGCATTCTGACGCTAAAAAAAGAGAAAAAAGGAAAGATACACTGTTGTGTATCAGAGGTGATGAGAATGTTGGGATTGTAGCTGTACTTTGAGTAGTTCTACAAATTAGGGTTTTCCTCTGCTGATGTTGTCATTTCTGGTCTGGGAAAAGAAAAGCAATTCCAATCTTGATATGCCTGGCTTTGCTTTCCTGGAGTGACAGTGCTACCTAGTGCTCAGCTGGGGTAAAGGCAGCCACAGCCAGCCCCCTGCCCTGACTCTGCATTCCAGATTGCTGGATTTACCTTGAGTTCACAGAGGCATCGGTGGAAATGCCGTGGATGCACACCCCCAGAACACGGGTGCTCTTGCAGGTCAGCGGGGGGTTCTCCTCTGGCATAAGGTGCTCAGGCTGACATGGGGACCTCTGTGGTGTTTCTGCCTATGAAAACATTCTCAGCTGTTGCAGAAGCTGTGGGAGAAGACATGGGCAGTCCTATCCTTGGGGCTGGGAGAAAAGAAGAGCAGCTCCATCATGAGCCTGTCCAGTTCAGCCTTGCTGTAGAGCTCTGTGTGAGCTACAGATGCCCAGCTCAGGGATAGAACATCCTTTCCCCTCAGGACACCTTGCATATGGAGGTAGAAAGCTGAGTACTTTTAAGGGCAGATAGTAGGAAGTCAAAGGTGTCAGAAAAGCAGGAAGGAGGAACAGAAGGTGGAAGAGATCAGTTGCAACAGCTGAGGGTGAAATAAATACATTCTGTCCCAGCCTCTGTGCCTGCTGGTAGTGGCTGGGAAGTGTCGCTGCCAGGAAAGATGCTTCAGGTGTCAGGAGACTGTGATAACAGTAAAAATGTGTCTGCATTTATTGATGGGGGAAAGAATAAATAGAACCTGAGCTTTCTGTTCAGAAAGTGCCTGCTGTGCTGCTGTTTGACTTGTTGCAGAGCAGCTTGGATCACACACTAGAGATGATGTTGGTAGGGGAAGTTTACTTTCTTTTTGCATAGCTTTTAGCAGCTGTGTATGAACTGCCAGTCCTAATCCCAGGCTCACTGGTGAACTGACTGTGTGGTCCGCTGGGCAGTCTGTTTACTTCAGTGAGAGAAATTAAGTAAAGGAGGAAACTTTCAATCCCCATGCGTCTCCTATAGTTGAAATGAGTGCTTCCTCCAGTCTCATTCCTGCCTGCTTGGTTTCCATCTCCCAGTGCTCTGTTATCTCCGTTTTAACTTCTTACTCTTTGTGTAACCTCTGAGAGTTTTGGTGTCGAAAGTGTTTGCTTTCTGCAAACAATCTCTTGGCTTTGTACTTGAAGATGTCCTGCTGTTTGTCTCAAGGCCCTCGGTTTTGCAGCGAAGCTTTACTAGAGATTAATGTGCTGCTATAATCATACTGGCTATTTCAATATTGTACAAGTAAGTACAAATTTAATTACAGAGCGTGGGTAGAGGAGAAATTTGAGGGCAGTGTAGATCTTCAGGCCTAAGGAAGTATCTTCAGAAGGAATGGTCCTATTACGATATTCATGCTTTAGTCACCGGTAATAGTTCAGTTGCAGAAAAAGACAGAGCTGCTGATTTTTTAAGTTGTTGAACTAAATAGTGTGTTTTAAAACAGTTTGTAAGCAAACTCTCAATCAAAAGTATGATTATGAAATACTGGGTTTCTTGAATTTTCCATTCAGCCTAAGATCTGCGTCTTCCCGTGGCAGTTCCTAAGCAGGAAAAGGAGGCAGTCAAGATCAGCATGAGCTCTGTGCTTCCTAAATCCCTTCCACATAAAATACTCTTCCTCACCCTAAACTAGCCCTTTATTTTTAATGCTAGAAATATGTCAGAATGTAATCTCTGTTCTCCAGCATCAAACAGGAACATGCCCAGAATACCTCTGACCTCAGGCTGCTATCAGGAAGTGCTGCACAGTAGATCCGTACAGCCAAATCTGTAAAGTAACCAGTCATTTGAAATCCATTGGAAGTTATTGTATGTATTGTCAATCCTTTCCACCTGAGTGGATCCCAGAAGAGGTTTTCATCCTCTGGTGAACATCTGACTAGGTCAACTTAAAGAGAAGATGTGAATGAAGTTGTTTTCTCAGAGCTGTGACGTTTGGGAGGATTGTGATATTTCAGTTTAGGAGCTCATGATAGAAGATTCTAGTGGAGCACAGTGTGGCAATAGGGAGGTCTCCTTTGGAGGAAGAGTGAGGGCCCTCCCATCAAATGAGAAATCAAGTGAGGCTCACTAGAACCAGCTGGTCTCCAGAGGCAGTGCTGCATCCTTCCCTGCCTCCCACCACTGGCCTTTCAAAGTCTGTAGGTCACACAGTAATACCAAATTTGGATCAAATTCCTATTGAGGTACCATGCTTTGGGAAACATAGAACCGTATGTTTTGTCATTACAGTGGAGATCATAAGGCCAAGGATTGCTGTAGGAGTATTTGTTCTTTGAAGATGAGAGAGCAGCTGTCATCAGTCCTGTGTGGTGCTCGTAGCTGCTTTGTGGTGCTGCCTCAACACACTGAATTACTTTTTGAGAAATGTGTCTTGGATTTGCTTGGCCACGTTTTTGTAGTGTGGGGGCTACAGGGGTGGCTTCTGTGAGAAGCTGCCTGAAGGTTCCCCTGTGTCTGATAGAGCCAATGCCAACCAGCTCCAGGATGGACCCACCACTGGCCAGGGCTCAGCCCATCAGCAGTGGTGTTTGTGCCTCTGGGATAGTGGCTTTTCAAAAGGGGAGAGGGGCTATTGAATGTTATCACTGAAAAAAAAAAAAACCAGCTGCCAAATTATTCCAAAAGGATGAAAAAAATTAAGTTAAACTAGCAAGGTAACATGATTAAGATTTGCAAAATGAAGTAATTTTTGAATGTATTTTCCTAGCTTGTGTGTTTGGAATCAACAAAAGCAGAAACTGGTGCAGTAAGTCTTTGAGATAATGCCTTGAATATTTTGAGCTAATAAAATACCACAGGGTACACAAGGAATGTTTTCTTCTGACTAGAGCTGTTAGCATCATCTAAATGCAGGATCAGCTCTAAACTGCAAATCACCCCAAATTCAAAAAGACAGAAATAATCCTGTAGAATGAGTATGCAGTTATTTTACTTCAGGTTTCCGCTGGAGTGGAACTCTAATTTCTATGCCCAGCCAATAGCCCATCTGCTCAGGATGGGATAGCAGCAGCTCAGGACCTACACACTCTGGCAAATGTGTTGTGTGCCTTAAAAATCAATGTTCTTAAAACATAAAACTCAGTGCTTAAGCAGCTAAGTGAGTAAGAAGGTATTGTCCCAAAATCAGAACATAAATAAATCTTTGTTAGCGGGATGCATAATGTTCACACTTGCAAGTCAAGAGAGATGAGGCTTTGTTTGAAAACACAGCAAAGATATTTATGGTGGTATTTCAGGCCGTGGTCACACCTTCAGAGTAGCTTATCTTAGTAATTGTCTCTTGTTAAAACAAAACCAGAAGTTTTTTGTATCTCTAAAGAAGGTGTATATACTTCATATACCTTAACAAACATGAAGTGATTCTGCATCATTTTTGCTACCATAGTTTGAGTGCAGCAGAGGATGAGAATTTGTATTAAATGCATTTAAAGTAATTTTTTTTTTCAGACAGTTTCCAACTGGAGAAATACTGGTTTTGTAGCATTAGTTTATCCTTCGTTTTGCAGTCCTTAATTCTTGGTCTTAAATCTAGGCATGTGTAACTGCAGCAGCTGAGAAGATGCTGCCTTACCCCTGGCTGAGTGACGGGTGATGTTTAGGCAGTTCAGTGGACGATCAGATGGGTTGGTTTTATGTTTCCATAGTTGTCTATATTGACCAGTGAAATTAAATCTGATAAAGATGCTTTTCAGTAGACTTACCCAAGAATTGATGCCTTGTTACCAAAGCAGTTGAGTATTAAAATGCATTTAGTGTTTTGATTCCATTTTTTTTTTGCTTTGGAAAATAAAGCAGTAATACAGTGTAAGAACACAGTACCCAAACCACTCAGTCAATAAACTTATTAATTCATAAGAAAGTATAAATAAGTTATCTATAATAATATTTAGATACTTTGCCTGATTTTGTTAATAAGTCTGTACTACACTGGAATGGCTTCCTTTAGTCAATTTTTTACATGCTAATTACTGAGAAGCTTGTTAATAATTCATCATCAAGCTTGTATAATCTGCAAAATCAAATTTTGCTTTTGTGCATCTGAAGAATATTAAGGCAATAATAGCTCAGTTCTTGTGGGAAGCGTCACCAAACACAGCTTCTCTTCTTCAGCTGATCACAACAGGGGTCTGGAGCATACAGCATTGGGAGAACCCGCTGTGGTAGCTGAGTGAGACCTGACGTTGTGGGGAGGATCAGCTGGCAGCAGGAGAGCTGGAGGTGCATCTGGAGAGGGGAGGGAGGCAGCTGGCAGCAGGACATGCAGGGTGCAGCTGTAAGGATGCACCCCTGGCTTCTTTTACAGCTCCTCTTGTTAAACTGGTCACTGAAGTATTCATCCTTCCAGTGATTCAAACAGGTTGTTCTCTTATTAAAGTGTTTACTTATTTGAAAGGAACAGGTTGGTT
The DNA here is from genome assembly GCA_013398955.1 of Callaeas wilsoni. NCBI lineage: Eukaryota > Metazoa > Chordata > Aves > Passeriformes > Callaeidae > Callaeas > Callaeas wilsoni. Next base: position 90,280 of record VWPU01009294.1, read on the forward strand.
GTTTGTTTGCTTTTAGTTGTAATTCAGAGATAATTTTTTGTCAACTCCTTAAGTTTGTTCTTTCCAAATCTGATTTAAGGGCTGTGTTTAATTTTTAGCCTTCAAAGCATAGTCCTCAGTGATAGGACTTAATTAGTGGTTCTTTCTTTTCTAGCAAGAAAAGTGGTGCCTAGAAAAAGTGTGTTAAGATCTAGTTCTGTAAATCATAAAAAAGTGAGATCAGTAAGGGAGAACACAAACTTCAGCATCTCTGTCACTCATTCCTGCATATAAACCTGCAGGTGAATTGAGCTTTATCCAGGGTCTTTCACTGCTGCTTTCTGCAGCGTGACTGCATTCTTGTTGGTAAAATATGCTTAACTGTGTCAAGAGCATTCGTGATTTTAAAAAAAAAAAGATCATCTGCTGAGTGGTTTTTTTTAAAGCTAAATCCTATTTCTACCAGCTCAGAAACTGAGAAGTTGCAGTGACTTAGCTATACCTTTTCATCATAGCAACTTTCCAAAAACTATAAAATGCAAATTAGTCTGCTGATGCTTATCAGATTTGCTGAATCCTTTAACTTTTACTCAGCTTTCACTTAGAAATCACAGGCATGGTGGAAATACTAAACATCTGTGATTTTCCTGGAGAGAGGAAAGTTTCCTGTCAGTTACAAGAAGGTGCAAAATTAATTGCTTCTAAATCACAGAAGTTACAGAAAGTGGCAAAGCTGAATTGTCAGGCTTAGATACAAAGAAATATGACTTATCAGGTGCCATGGTTCTTGTTAAATACACATCTTACCAAGAGAGTTTTATGTGTTCAAAAAAGAAGTAGACAATTTTAATAACAAATTTCATCTAGGCATTTGACATCTTGCTTAAAATGCTCCATTTGAATGATCAGGGAACACATTAGTGGGATTAAAAATTCTTTCACTAAGAGATCTCAAAGTATGTCACCCTCAGAATATATTGAGTGGTGTTTTATGTTGTTTCTCAAGGAATAGTTGTTTTGTCTAAAGATCTGTGGTAGTTTTTTAGATGGTGATACAGAATTTTTGGAGGTAAAGTTTAAAATTCTGAAGACTGACCATCAGAGGGCTGGAATCATCCAAGTGTGGGGGATGCAGCTGAGTTCAAAGTAAAATGCAGGAGCAAAGAATTCTGTTCATACTTATCCATCAGGTTATAATCTAGAAAAGTTTTAAGGTGTCCCTTTACGTGCATTTGTCTGTGTGCGTATATATATATCTCTATGTAAATCTCAGTATAAAACTCTACTGCCTTTATGTAGAAGCTCACAGAAAAGTAGAATGTTATTAATTCTTTATTCTGCATCCAGTGCCGTAAGAACAACTGGAAACTGGAAGCTGAATCAGAACAATTCTGTCTTTAATGGGCTGCAGCATAGGCTATTAAACATCCAGAACTTTCTGTGAGATGTTGGAATCACTGTGGAGCTGTTTGATTGAAGCCTTCAGATCTGTTTTAACCTTGTTACTCTGAAATCTCTGGCCTGTGTTCACAGGCAGCAGGATTTCAGGATCGTATTTCCATCCTGAGTATTCTGCAATGCTGAATACTTGTTGGATGTTCTCACTGATTGTTGGATATATAGCTATTTAAGGTGTAAAGCTTCATCTTCTTGAATTTCTCAAGTGTCTTTTGGAAAATCGTTCTATTATAACTGAAGGGCTAACTCAAAGCATAAACTTTAATCTTCCTAAGTGTGGTAACAGAACTTTACCAAGGCCACAGGACTGCTCTCTGGGATCAGCCTGACCTGGACTTCCTGCTGCAAGCAGGGAGTAAGGACATGAGTTCTCCAGAGCCCTGGCTGAGGTGTGCTGTAGTTTTGGAGGGCTCAGTACCACCTAGGGGGTTTGTCATAGCTAAAGCATTGTGAACTGCTGCTCTCATGGTATGGCAGGCACGTATCAGATGGACTTGTCTGGGGAGATGCGTGTTGTATGGAGGACTTGGAAGTGGTGACCTAATCCATCTCCGTGGGGTTTTGTGGTGGTGTCTGTCAAAAGCTGGCCACTTGTTTTATAAAAACAGCGTGAGGATATGCACTTGAGAGATCAGAACTTGCCACTTCCTTCTGTTCATGCCCTGCCTGTGAAAAGCCCTGATCCTTTAATGTACATCAGGTAAATGAGTCCAGGTACTTGTGTGAGCAGTTGAGCTCTGACCAGTTGAACACTTTTTAACTTCTTACTTGGTGGGAGTTTGTCTGTGGGGTTTGGCTCAACTGTGCAGATCAAACTGAATTGTTGTCACTTTTGTGTAACAAGTGATAGTCTGAGTTTTCCAGGTGGTACAGTTGCTTAATGCACCAACTCAAACCTTCAGCTGGGACCCTGACTGCAGTCTCAGAGGTCTCTTTCCAGTCTATTCTTTTATTGGACACAAAAAAGAGAACAGAAATATGTTTCTGAAAAAAGAAATACAGCAAAATTTCAGTCAGTTTCATGCAAAATAAGGGGTTATTGTGAAGTGGATCTCGAAGTGAACATTAAAAATATGTTTTGGCTTTTTGTCTCTGCAGAGTTTACAGATGCTTCCTCAACAACGGAAAGCCATAGCAAAATTCAAGGAGCCAGCACATGCTTTAGCATTTCAACAGAAATTCCACAGGTAAATAATTAAGCATTGCTGCCACTGTGGTTCCTTCCCTCCTTGCAGAAGATAAAATCAGTCTCCTCTGGCTCAATGTTTCTTTAGTCCAATCAAGCATCTGTTGATTAGTGACCCTCATAGAAACTCCATGCCAGAATCAGTCTGAGCACCACATTTAACTTTCTTTTAACAGGCACATGATAGATCTGTCCCACATCAACGTGGCGCTGATTGTGGAGTGATGTCTGCTGAGAGAAGCCCGGCACCGCCTCAGTGTACTGTGGAGCTACAGATTCACAGTGGAAAACCCATCGGCTTGGGAGCCCAGTCAGCCCAGCCTGTGACTGCTCTGTTGAACTACAGAAAGCACCGAGATGACCTCCAGGAGAGGTGAATTCGAGAGGATCTGCAAAGGTGGAATTTCTGTTCAGTTTCTTCACATTCTGTTGTAACCACATGGAATTATCGAATTTTTTTTTTTCAAAATGCTTTTGATGCATGTAGACATTGTTCTTCAAGATCCTACTGTGTGATCACAGTGACTTGAGAGAGAGCCGTTACAGCGAAAGATTTAAAAAACTTCCTCCATAGCAAAGAATATTTGATAATGGTTGCTCTTATCTTCAGTGCAAGGTATTTGAATGAAAACTTCATTTTTCTAAACAAATTAGTTGCATTGTATACCTGAGAGCACAGAAGGTATTCTTGCATAGATTTGAACATGGTCTGCTTCATCGAATAGCAGTTTGCTGAGAAGCTTTGGAGGTGACACTGGAAAATTGTAGTTTTGATCTTTGTAAATAAGTCTGTCTTTGCATTTTTCTATTCCAACATAGACGTCCATCTTCTCTTTCCAACTCCACTTATTCCATAAAACACTGTGTAGGAGGAATAACACTGCTGTATTTTCCCTTGGTTTTTAAAAACAAGGATCTTCGCCCTTCAGCAGCATCGCGGGGTAGTGAACTCCGAGTTGTAATTAGGTTGTTTTAAATAACACTGCCAGATGCAAGGAAAAAGAAATATTTGGTGGGTCACTTCAAAAATGTTGTATAGGAAGAGTGGTGCATTCCTGGTAGTTCTTTTGGGCTAGTGTTTCATGGTTGCCTCGTGCTTTATTTTGATCAGGTTTTTTTCTTTGAGATTTATTTTGTGATTAATGCTGAACCATAAGAAACCCGTAACTGAAAGGACTTGTTTTGGTGTGGTGTTCCTGATACATTAAGGACTATAAGGACATTGCGAATCTCCTGGTGAATGTGTCAGTTCCCAAAAATGCCATGCAAACATTAAGGAGCTTATATTTTATTCAAAATAAAATTGGTAATTATTTCCTTTGGGTTAGAACTATCCAGACGGGGTTGCCAGAGGAACAATTTTTTCAGTTACTTCTGAATAAACTTATTAAAATGTTATCTTTATATCGGATTCCAGTTTTTATGAACATTTCCTTAGTTTTTAGACCACGATGTTTTGCTTCATGCTTTATTTTAGGAATACTCTTAAGCACTCCACCTACTGTTTGAAGAGGGGGACTTAAAAAATGTAGGTTTGTTACCTGAGTGACTGCAGAAAAACACTATGGGTATGAAATAAAAGAGCTGCAAATGGGGTCCAAAATAGGCATGCCAAGCTGGAAGGGATGAGCTAAGCAAATTTATAGCACCTTTTTTTTAACAGTATCTTCTTTTTTTTTTTTTTTTTTTTTTTTTTTTGGAAGATTTAATGGCACAGATACCTAATTGGCTTTTTTCCACTTTTGGTCCAGATTTTCAATTAAGTAAAAGTTAACAAAAATAATTAGTGAATAAGTACTGTCAAAAGTCTTCTAGGTAGACCTGTTGTCTGTTCATTGAAATAATATAGAATAACATGGTGCTTAGGAAATTAGGAAACTCTTTAAGTCCATTTAAAACTTAGTGGCAAGACACAGTAACAGAATGAGAATCTTTTCATGGAAGTGAGGTTTGCACCCTCCTGCATAATTCATGCACAGTGTTTAATGACAGCCACAGCTGCTGTACATGAAGTGCTGTTAGTGTTCAGGGTAGAGCCAAGCCCAGGACAGAGCAGGAGCTGCAGGTAGGAAGTGCCCAGTGGGACCAGCCCCAAAGCCCTGCAAAGGGATCAGCCCCAGGCTGTTTAACTCCTCACACCATCAGCTCTGGGACCCCTGTGCTGCCTCCTCAGGCTATGTCACTTTTATTCTTAAGAGATAACTGCTTATCTTTGAAACAAGGCGTTAAACAGTTGCTCATCCCACTGTTAGGGAGCAGCTTCTCTGCAGTGAGAGGGACGAGAAGACATCTCGGAGTGGAGTGAGAGTGCGTGTCTGGAAATCTGGGATAGATGCAAACGCCAGACAGGCCAGCAGCTGAGTTCAGCAGTAGGAACATCTGCAGTTGATCAGCTGTCCTGTCAGAAGCAAACATTATTGGGGTTAGAGGGTTTCTTGGAGCCTAAGAATATGGGTTTGATTCAAAAGTCAAAGAAGTTTGTAGAAACGCTCCTGCTTTGGGTTTTGAATCCATCCCAAAGAGCCTGAGGTTCAGCCAACTTAAGTTTTAAAAATTTTTATTCAGTTGGGTTTTTAATTTTTTTTTTTTGTTTTGAGACAAATGTGTGGCTTTGGAATAAAGGCATGAAATGGCCTCATATCTATTTAAATGAAGGAGTGACGTGAGCAATGCCTGTTTAATGAGTAGATGCATCCCCTAACAGCGGCTGCAGGAGATTATTGCTTGTGCATAGACAGGGTGTGGGTGAATTGCTGGGGATTAATTCAGCTGCTTACTGCAGTATCTGGGTATCTTCCTACATGTAAACATACTATATGTATGTATGTCTATATTTGTTTTATTATACACATACATACATACTCGCACCCTGTGTTGTCACCATATTTCTCTAATATCCTAAAAAACTCAGTAGCAAAAGTAGCAATTAGGTGAGTCATTTTTTCAAATGTTTGTGTTTTCTTACTTCTCAAATCCTAACTGAAAAGGGGATCTCTTGGCGTTGATCAGTTTGGATGATACAGCTCTTTTAGATCCATTTGTTGTCTCCTCCCAAAAAAACCCAAAGGAAGTTGAGGTAAAACTAGACGGACGTGTTCTTGATGTGTTCTCTTCCAGCACAGAGTTAAATCTGAGCGTTTTAAGTTAACTTTATTGGAAGATCTGTTGCAACCATTATCTTGTTCTTTCTTTGTAGTGAATTCACAATACGATGCAAAATGGAAAAAAAAAGAGAAGGCATTTAATGTAGTATGTAAATATTGACCTTTTAAAATTAAAATGTTACTCAAAGTGCTTACAGTCAACCACATCTTAGCTATTTGTTAGTTTTTTGTGTTGTCTTATCTAAATTTAAATGGATGCGGTTCCATAAATGTTGATGTGTTTTTGTGTATATCTTCAAATTTTTATAAAGATGCTAGTAAGTCAATACATATATCCTGATCTGTGTATTATTTGTTCAGTTTTTATTAGCATAATTTTATAGTTATTTGAATAGGAAACTCCAGTAGGTGGTTATATGAAGTCAGCTTTTGCTTTTTTTTTTCAAATTATTTCATTTCCATCTTGTACCACTGGAAAACTCACTCTATAACTATTCATATTTTGCCTTGACTAAAATATTGGATTACCCATATGATCTGTGGTATTTTAGTAGAATGCTCTACTTTTTTTTTTTTTTTTTTTAATTAAAAGAAAACCCTAAAACAACTCTGTCCTTTAACTTCTGAGGGGAAATACAGTGCACTGTCAGACCAAGGCACGGGGTCTGTGGGTTTGTTCCATTGTGCTGTTTGCAGGTACAAATTAGGTCTGTGCTGTAATACTGTCCTCAAAGGTTGGGGCTGGTTTTGGTTTCACAGTTTTGGTTTCACACCTAGGCCAGGTTGGCAGTGTTATCAGTGGCACACCTTATCATCAGTGCCACACCTTATCAGTGCCACACCTTATCAGAGCCCTGTGACGGAGCACCCTGCGGTGCTGGGGACGCTCGGGGTCCTTGCTCCAGGCAGGGGGACGAGGACAGGTCTGTAGCATTTCCATAGCCAGAGGTATGCTGTCCTCAGGCCACACGTATCCCCAGTGGGACTTTGGGAAGGAAGAGTGAATCCAAGCACCCCTTCTGCATGATATCCTTGGATATCTAGCTTATCCTGCAGTTTAAATCTGAAGATTCGCTTCAGGTTTCCAAATTTCTGTAGAGAAGTCCTTCTGGCCTTTAAAATGCCAAGCAGGCTGAGCATTTTAATTCACTCCTGTTAGGTTTCCACTGCAAGGATATAGATGAGAATAAAACTAAAGGTTATTTCAGAATAACCTTGGAGGTCCTCTTCGAGTTTTTTTTTACCGTTAGCTACTGGGGATAAGAAAAAACCTTTTACTTGGTGCTAAATTTTTTATCTTTTTTTTAAACATAGTATCTTTTATCTGTGCAGCTTGAAGTGATGCACTTCCTGCCCTTGCACTCCGTAGCTGCGTGTCTGTATGTGTGTGTGGGTGTGTCGCCCTTGTAGCTGGGGTGAGAGGATGGGTGGGAGGCTCTGGGGTTTCTTCTTTTGAGGGGTTTTTTTGGCCTGTTTTTTTTATTTTTTTTGTCTGATTGGGAGATACCCTGGATTTGTCCTCTGGCATAGTATTGTGATGTTCCTGTCCTTTGTGTAGTGCTGTGTCTGTGAGTCGTGGTACTTGAAGGTAGAAATCTGGCTTCACCTGTTCACTGTCAAAAAGGCCTTTTTTGTTCAGAGAGACGTGAACCTTTTTTTTAATGCTTTTTTTTTTTTTGTCTTTTTTTTTTTAGCATCATGGTAGATGAGAAACTAAATGTAAAGGAAACAAATCCTGAACAGATTGCAAAAAGTTAGCTATAAGGATCATTTAGGGTAACATAGAGCTTTTGTTTCATTGTTACCTTAAATCATGCCTTGTCCTCTAATTAATTCATAAAGGTAATACTTGAAAGTATTTTATCTTAAATTAGTATCAAATCCTAAGGATTTTCTGTAAGGTTTTTTTGTAACCTGGTTTTTAATCATGGAGACGATTTACTATCCACATGAGCACAGGGGCTTGTGTACAAAACCAGATTCATATTGGATCCTTGCGTATACCAACTTCTGGTATCATATGGTTGGGAAGGATCATTTTGTTCTTTATAACGCTGCTTTTGGCAGGGTTGGGTTTTTTGATTTCCAACAAACAAACTCCCTTTTCTACTTCTCTGCTTATTTTGGTGGAAAGTGTGGTCCTTATATTGCACTAAAGAAAACCTCGAGGGGAAAGTTAATCTCACGGGGTCTTTTAGGTGCCTGTGTTGCTCTCTGCTTTCTTGGTTGGATGCATTGATTTTTCTAACTAACTGGAAATGGGCTTTATAGATACACTTTTTCAATGGGTTACACTGCTTTTATTTAATGTAACAGCACTTGTATTCGGTGGTTTCTACCATCTAAACTTTAAGCAGTACTGCAGATTACAAATACTTTTGTAAAAGAACCTGTGTACAGTTAAATGTAGCTGTATTGCAATGTTGTGTGTAGTCACTTGGAAGATCACAGTTTCAAACACTGCTGTATTAATGTTGTGTTTGTTCAGGATTTTCTCTGTGTGCATCTAGTGGATTTTAATATGCACTCTATTTTTTTCCTAGCGTCTGCATGCTGCGTTTGGAACCTCACAGTTGTATTTCTGTTTTGAGAATAACAAAACTGTTTGTCTGCAGGTTTTCTCTTTCAGATGATGAAACTTCTTTCAGCAGTTTAACTTCTAATTAATAGACATTTTCATTTACAGATCCAGCAGAGACCAGATGCTAACACTTATTTATTCACAGCTGATCTTCTGTACCATTCTATATAATTTTATTTATAAAGGAGCCCTTGGATTAAGTCAACTTTTTTTCCCCTGTGGTACCCTTTGCCTCTCTGCTATGCTTTTTTTCATTTCCATCTCATTTGCCCACATTTTTCCATTTCCACAAGGATATTTGTATCCTTGTTATGTTCCTGCCCTTTTCACTCCCTGTTCATCTCTCTGGTTTTTTTTCCTGAGTGCATTGCATTCAATCTTTTGCTCTGTTTTCTGTTCTTCCAGCTCTTTTGAGGGTACTTGAACCCTAGATGTCCTACTCTGAAATCCACCATACTGTACTTTCCTTTGCAGACTTTGGTGCCTGAAGCTGAGGTTGCTTTCACACAGGTGTCACCGGCAGGCGATGCTGCCATCCCGGAGCACTGGAGAAGCATCACTTAACACTTTTGCTTTGCAGTTTTACCCATGCTGGGGAATGTAGGCATTTCCTTTACATGCTTGAGCATTTAGCCAGGCTAAACAGGATTAACAACTATTTTATCCTTTTCACTTTTTCAGGAGCACTGTTCTTGAATTCAGTGATAGTAATAGCACTTTTTCTTATTGCCACGTAGAAATACCAACACTGTCGACACGATTCTACCTCCTATTACTATTACTGAATGTGATCCTTCCTAACCTGTAAAGTCCTAAGCAGTGTGTATATATATACACATCTATATCTATATTTGGGTGTTTTGAGAATCATTTCAAATGTACTGCTCTAATCTGGATTGCAGAGTTTGTTTATTAGCAGTTCAGGATGTAAATTCAACAGCCGACTGTGTCATACTGACTGCACTGGGAGTGCGTCTGCCTCATGTTTTCTGCAGCATCATCTGCACAAGGTGTGCACTGCTGGTTGCTTGAGTGTAATACTGGACTATACCAAATCCTCCACGTGCATAAGAGATCTTTGTCGTACCTGTTTAAGTGAATGTAAAAATGGAAACACAAAGATGATCTCATGTACAAGTTTTTTTTTTTTTACGTGCAATTCCCTGTTTGAAATGTGAACATGTAAATATATTTATTGTACCTAAAATATGTCAATAAAACCTGATCTTTATAATTTCCTGTGTTGTCGCTTGATGTACAACTTCAAACTTGTCAAAAAAGGCTTCACACAATGCATTATTTTACCATTTTTATTATGGTATCATCTCTGGGCTCACTTTTTACATCAGCAGTGTAGCACAGGGTTCTTCCACAGCTGTGCAAAGGTGCCCCAGATGGCAGCAAAAGTGGCTGAGGGTAAAAGGAACTTGGGCTTGTGTGGCTGGTTCAAAGGGTCTGGAAGCTAAGAGGGATCTCTTTTTAAAGAGATAACATACATAAAGGAGGAAAGCTTGTGAGTGTTAAAGCTTTTCTGGTGCTTTTTAGCCATTACCAACATGTCTAATAAAAGATACCTTCTTTTAAATATTGCCTGTCTTAATTCATGACATAAAGAGGAGCTCTTGGCAAGCTCAGTTTGGTCACCATCAGTTATTTCCTGAACACAATTATATCAACATAAATGGAGGTTAATTCCACTGGTCTGTTGTAGATAAGAAAAGGGGTCAGAGAAAGTCAGCTGTCTTGCACTTGATAGAGTTTTTTAGTTCGTTAACATTAGTCACAAAGTTAAATATAAAATTCCTGGCATCTCTGGAAGTGGCACCTGTGATCCAGTGTACACATTTCCAGGGAAGCATTACTAACTTGTCACATAATTTACTGGGGTAGATCTCAAGAGAACGTCATTACCTGGGGCAGACTAATGACACCCCAAGCTGTTCGTTCTGCTGGTAGCCTGATGGAGGACATACAGCAACCAGCAACACAGTGACCTTGGAAGGCTCATCAGGGTTAAAAAAGAGCCTCTGATTTAAATAGTGAGCCACGTAAGAGCAGCCATCTTTGTGAGCAAAGATCCAGCTTAGTTTTGAACCTGTGATTTTGTCATGTATGAACAGTAGGAGCACTGTAAATATCCGACTGCAGCATCATCTCCTCCTCTAGAGAAGGCTCTAAACCAAAGTAAACCTCACCAAAACACCTCAAAACCCAAATTTGATGAGTCCTATCTCTTAGCTTCCTTGTACCACCTTTCCCTGCCCCTGTCAGTCTGTAGTTTTGGGGCAGGAATTGTGTTTTAGTGAAGCTGAAGGACCACTGAGCATCGACTCCAGTCCACTCCTGCCATAAACTGAATGGATTGACCACTGCACAGCACAGGGGAAGAACAAGCTGCCTTTCAAGAGGGCAGGTGAGGATTGGGCACGGAAGTCTGTTGGTCTTCAGAAGTTAAAATGTTCTGCTGCTGAATTTGTAATTTTGTAAGATTGCAGGATTCATGCGGGGATGTGCTTTGGGAGCTGGAAGGCTGACAACCAGGAAGAGAGGGAGGAAATCAATGTGGCTAAAAAATAGTTACTGAGGGAATGGAAAGGGAGTGACCAAGGGAGGTGCAAACAAACCTTTAAAATCGAATCTTGAGATGCCTAGTGGTGTGCTTCAAAAATTGGTCTTGATTGACCTTAATTAATTTGTAATGATTTGGGCAGGAAGAGTTGGAGCGTGCTCACCAAGCGTGTTGGCAGGCAGATGAGGGAGGGCTCAGATGAGGAGGAGGATCGGAGTATCTTAGAGGAATTGGATGAACTAGAGAATTAGAATAATAGAGGTGAGATGAAATTTAATCTTGCAAAGTGCAAGGCTATGCACTCCGGTATTAATAAATAAGGATTTTTGCTGTAAGAGTCACTGAGAAAAGAGGAAGAGCAGTGAATTAATTGCAGATATCTGATCTATAGATGGGGTGATCTATGAGGAAAAACACTACTGCCTTTTTAGGCTGGATGCATCAGGCACTTCCAGAATTGAGTTATTAGCATGTGTATGTGTGGTATGAAGATTTAGTGCTGGACTTCAAAAACTGCCACCCAATCAACCACCTCCCTACTGGCCTAAGTAGAAACACCCTGTGAATATTTATTTTGGGAAGCTTTTTTTGAATGGTTCATCTATCAAAGATTTCCTCTACTTTTGCTCTATGCATTCAGCCTTTCAAAGACCAGGGCTTAAGCTACAGAAAACATCCTTAGTTGGGTTCAATGAGAATTGACTGGTCACACAGTGCCACTGCTCCTTGGTTTCAGATGTCAATTCTGGTAACTGCTGAATATACATTAAATATTTTCACCCATCCGTGCTGTTCTGAAAAGATCCCAGGGGAATGTGTGCCTTCAACTGGTGAAAAATTAAAGATGCTGACCAGGAAAATTGTTCTGTGGAGATGCTGTTGGCATTGGGGATGGTGTGGGGAGAGCCTGGGAGTTAAGCATTTCTGTTTCTTCCGATTCTAGTCCTGTATTCCACTGATTGCTACCTAATTAACAATCTTTTCGTTAAATGACTGATGAGAGGATTCTCCTTTTATGAGAAGGATTTTAAGACAGCATGAGGACGGACTGAATAGCCTCACAGCCTTTTCCAATCCTGTTTTCTTGGGTCTCAAACAAATTATGCTGTGCCTTCTGAAACTGTGATGTTCCTGTGCAGCAGCACAGAGTCTTTACTAGCAGCAAAGCCAGTAAGAACAGAGGGACAGGGGTTTGGGAGACTTTTTCCTACATTTATCTATGAGACAGGTGCCTTCCACAGCCTTTGTTAACGTTGATCCCACTGCAGGACTTGAGAAATGGGGAAACAGCTAAAAGCCTCAAAGAAAAAAAGTGGAAGGCAGCTCTTTCATTTGTTTTGGTAAGACTCAAAAGGTATTCAGGGGTTTGGGATGCCTGGCTGCTCTGACAGCCCTCAGTCAATTCTCCGTCACTTTTTATAATTTGCTTGTTAAAAAAAATCATTAGTGCTATCATTATTAACCTTATTATTGAAACTGGCGCTTCTGCAAACAGTCTCTGAATAAAAAACCTGAGTCACAGGGACTGGATACAGTTTGAGAACCCCGGCATTGTAAATATGTCCTTTTCTGTTCTAGCCTGGACTTTTGTGTGGCAAAACCAGTCCTGGAAGCAAAATCCCAATTAACTGAACGAGAAGATAATTTCTTTGTATATGCTCCATCTTAAATACTGCCACAAAAGGGCCTCTCTGCAAAGCAAAACCCACAGTTCCTACTGCTTTAAACCTTTCAGACTGTTTAAAGGTGCTGGCTTATTGCAACGGGCTCGTGTTCATTAACTTGAATCAGGAAAATTCAAGGATTGCGTCAAAACAGGGAAGATGCGGTTGCTTCCACGTCTTCCCTGTGCTACTGTTAATCAGCCCTATCCAGAGGGAGGATGCACACTGCTTTTAATGGGGGTGAGGAGCAGGAGGAATGTAATCATCCCTCATCAGCGAGACCCTCAATCACTGCACTTGAAACAGCTGGGGGTACGTAACCTCATCTTCATTTGAAAATTTTAGTACCTTTTCTCTTAGCTGCCTCCATTTTATGCCTTTTTTTTTCCCCCCTCATAAATTTTTATGATTTTTTTTTTTTTAAGGGGAATTTATGGGCGAAATGGCAGAGACCGTGTGAAATGTGGAAGAGCTAAAAGGCTATCAGGGTGGTAAATGAGGCTAAATGGTTCTGTGCCACCAGCTGTGTGGAGTTCAGTGATTGAGTCTAACTGACAAGAAATAATTACCGCTCTCAGGGAGGTGAAATGGGTCCTCTCACTGTGAATGCTGCTGATGAAGGGGCTGTCCCGGAGCAGGCAGGATCCTTCCCGGCAGTTTTTATGGCACGTCTTGGCAGCTTGAAGCCCGTGCCAGCATCCGGCACCAAGGTTTTGCACAGGGTGATGGCCTTCAGTGACTCAGCACATCCCTCCTGCCCTTCTGCTCCCGGGGAGGTTCAAAACCCCGACACGACATCTTGCAGGGATGAGCCCAGAGCCAAGATATTCCCTGCTTTATTGATTAAAACTGGCAAGTGTCTCAGTCTATTTCAGAGCGAGAGCCCTCGTGTTTCTTATTGCAAAAATGTGCATTAGGATCTAAAAGCACCTGGCTTTTTTCTTCTTGTTCAATCAATTGCAAGGAACAAATATCATCAGCGCATTTGTTTGCAAGCTGGAGAGGGTGAATACCTTGATGAGGGAAAGAAAGGAAAGGACTTGCAGTGCTCCAGTCTTAAACCTCCATCCTCACAGATCATGCTGGAGCCTTCTAAAATTTAAAAAAAAAAAAAACAAACCAAACAATCCACAGAAATCAAACCCTAAATATTTTGAGTATGCAAGAAACATGAAGTCAAACACAAAAGCATGATGGTAATGGCTCGAATGCCTCTATATTTGTCTGGCTTTATTAGAGCTCTCACTGATTTGATCTTGATGCAAACACTTTGGATACATTGAAAATTATGTATCTGATTTCTAATTAATTGCATTGTGCAAGAGCTCCAGTCTTAAACCTCCATCCTCACAGATCATGCTGGATGGAGCCTTCTAAAAAACAAAACCAAAAACACAGAAATCAAACCCTAAATACTTTGAGTATGCAAGAAACATGAAGTCAAACACAAAAGCATGATGGTAATGGCTCGAACGCCTCTCGATTTCTCTGGCTTTATTAGATCACACACTGATTTGCTGATGACTCAAACACTTTGGATACATTGAAAATTATGTATCTGATTTCTAATTAATTCCATTGTGCAAGAGCCCATCCAGGGTCGTGCTGTGTCCTGCCCGAGGCAAACCAGGTACCGTCTGAGGGCAGCTCCGGAGCGTGGGAGGAGGCTCTGCTGGCAGCCCGACAGCACTGTCCCGTCACTGCCATCACTCACCAGGCTCCTGTAGAAGGTGATGGCTGTGGTCACCAGATGGCTGTGGTCACCACATGGCTGCCGTGAGCCACCGTGGGGCAAAGAGGCCGTGGTGGAGCCTCCGCAGAGGGAGCAGCTCAGCGAGGCTCTGCATCGGTCCCTGTTTCGTTGCGCCTCCTTTACGTGGCTGTTTCTGGTGAGACTCTGCGTTTTGAGATGACGATTTTACCCATGAAACGTCCAAGGTCCTGTGGGTTGGAACAGGCCGGTCAGTGCACGGTGTCACCAGTTTGGCCTCCTCCTGCTCAGAAGTGCTGCCTTCTTCACTTCTCCCCGTCTGGGCCTCCGAAGGAGATGGGCTGGGCACACGAGGCAGCGCGTAGGACATTGCTGAGCCCCCGAGGCAGCATCCTCTGAGCACCTCGTATCTCGCAGCTGCTGCATCCTCACTTTCCGCCCTCCTCTCATGGCACTTACTGAGCACAGAAATACTTGTCTTATCAAAATAGTATCAATAAATACCCCCAAAAGCCTAAAAATACCCTAAAATAAGCCAAAAATCCCACAGACAAAGCCAGCCAAACCATCAAATGAAAAGACCCCACCAGGAAAGGCCTCTGTCCTTCTACCCACCGTCAGTTCCTCACAAGCTCCTGGTCACCAGTGAGGCCCAGCAGCTCTCCCAGCTTCGTGTGTCTGCTAAAACATAAACACTGAGGACAGGGCTTTCCCTCTGTGAACCCACAGTGACCGTGCCTGATGACTGTACCATTCCTTAAACGCCTTTCAGTAGTACTCAGTATAAACTCTGTAATTTTTCCAGGAGCTGATGTTGAACTAAGGGTCTGTAGTTCCCTGGGTCTTCCTTTAAACCCCTTTTTTATATGGAGTAGCTCCCATCAGGAGGGACCTTCCCCAGACTTCCAGGACCTTTGGTAGGTGAGGGATCCTGCCAGAACATCTGCCAGCTCCTTCAGAACTCCAGGATGAATCCTGTCAGGTCCCATGGACTTGGGAGCATTCAGCTGGTCCTTTACCATGGAGGAGACAAACCAGACCCCAGATCTCCATCCACAGGGGCTTGGCAGGAGGGTGAGGGAGGCCTCAGGTGAAGGTGATCCTCACCCCAAGGGTCAGGAGGAGACCTGAGGAAAGATCAGGAGGCCTTACAGGCCTCAGGGTCAAGGTATTGAAGGCAAGCGTTTTTGAAACATCAAAAACTTCAAAGCAAATGAAAAAATGCTGACATGTTCTATTCTAATCCCCTGGGTTTTATTTAAAAGTGCGGATTGGGCAACACAATGGATGGGAACTTTTTCCATGAAGGTGGTGTTTATTTACAAGATATTTGGGGTTGCTTCCTGTGTGAAGGTGTGAAGTTACTCATGACAAGATACATGAAAGCCAAGGGTCATAAAAGTCCTCGGATTTTTTTGAGGTTTCCTTATGTTGGTGAGGGAATCTTAAGGAGGATGTGCCAGTGCGAGAGACAGGGAATGACTGTTGCCAGCTCTGTGATGTTTTTGGCCCTGGTTCCAAGGACTCATGCTGGGCATGAAGGTACAAGGGCTTCTCTTCTTTCTCAGCCTCCTAAAATTAAGTCTGGTATACGTCCTTCAACCACACCTTTGCCCATCCCCAGGCCAGCAACCCATGATGCAATTCCCTGGGAAATTCTTCCCCCGGGACCTCCCACTCCCCTCCCAAACCCTCTACCCAAGCTGTGCTGCCTCTTCTAGTACAGCCACTGGGATGGGGGACCCTGGTCCCACCTCAGAAGAGAACCCTCCATCCTGGGAAGAGCCTGTGCCCATCTCTAATCCCTTTTATGGGTTAGAGATCCATGTGTAGAGCTTATCTTCCCCTTCCTCCTCCTGCCTCTACAGTAAGATTTCATGATGGACGGACATGGACCCGCACGGAGCGATCGGGTGCGCAGAAGCCATACTGGGCCACGGGGGAAGAGTGATGCTGAACGAGATGTTGGTCGTGCTGGAGTTTTGTCTGCTCATGCCAAGCCCAGAAGTGCCAGGAGAGGTGTCTGGTGTGCTGGGAGGCAGGCAGTGGGTGGATGAGCTGCCCAGCTGGGCACTGCCCAGCTTCCCGGAGGAGCAGAGGGTAGCGAGAGCAAGACTGGGTTTCCCACAGGAATATGGTCCTTGTGGCATGCTTTGAAACACCCTAGGGAAACACAAAAAAAAAACCCCAAAGAACACCTTGTTGCAGTTTTATGTCAGAATTGTTTACACCAAATGTCCCAGAGTATTCTCAGAGAACCAGTTTGAACATGTGATTTTGGAAAGGGCATGAAAAAAATCTTACATCAGACTGAGCCAGAGACGTAACCAGACTGAAACCCATTTACAGGAGCTAATTACCAGTGTTTTGGGTAGGGTTTTTTCTTTTTTTTCCTCCTGGCATCCCCAACAGTCTTTAGACAGAAGCATAATGAACAGGCAAGGAAGCAAGCAGCTCTGGAAACAGCCTGATGCAGTCTGGGCTGCTGGGAAGGGCACTCCAATTCCTGGCCACACTCATGTTCCATGCCAGCCTTCCTCCTGGTGGTAAATCAAAGCATCATAGAACCACAGAATGGCTTAGGTTGGAAAAGACACCCAAGATGCCGAGTCCAGCTGTTAACCCAGCACTGCCATCCCCACCACTAAACCATGTCCCTAAGTGCCACATCTACATGTCTCATAAATACCTCCAGGGATGGGGACTCCACCACTGCTGTGGGCAGCCTGTTCCACTGCTTGACAACCCTTCCTGTGAAGCAATTCTTTCTTAAAATCCAATATAAACCTCCCCTGGTGGAACTGGAGGCCATTTCCTCTTGTCCTACCAGTTATCCCTTGGGAGAAGAGACCAACTCCCACCTGGCTATGACCTCCTTTCAAGTGGTTGTAAAGAGTCATAAGGTCTCCCCTGAGCCTCCTTTTCTCCAGATTCAGGAGATCAGGTGGAAAACAGTAGTTTTAACTCGAGTTTGTTGCTCAGTTGCAGTGTTTGAGGGATGCCAGAGCCTGGCTCCTGTGCAGCAGAGGGAAGATTAGTGCAGGGAGAGGTGGGAGGAATGAGAGGAGACTGCTGCCACTGAAACTTCTTTAGCTGCTGGCAGAGGGCAGGAGAAACCATAACACACCACAAGCTGGGTCCACTGAGACCATTTCTTCTTCGTATTTCACAGATCCAAAAATTACCATGCCCTTGTGCCATGTGAGACATTTTAGGACCAGTGCTGTCAGCTGGTGCTCAGCGAAGTCCTGACTGTCTTACTAACCTGGAAAAGGGGATTTGGATTGCAGTGGGAAAGAGGGGCAATACCTGCAATGTGGTCTCCATACTGCTGGCTGCTTTCTAAATGAGCTTCATTATACACATAATTAAAGGAAGAGAGTTGAATGCTACTTAGCCATGTTTTAGGGGTATTAATTTCAAGATTAAGGGCACCTGAAGACTAAATGAATTAACTCACAACCGAATCAGGTTAATTGTCAGATTCTTTACCTGGAATGAAGCTGAAAAAAGGGAAGGTTTTAATTTAATAATAACAGTGGGTATATTAAAGAGCGGATTCTTGAACAGAAGGAAACTCGTTATGAGAAATAGCAAATTGGGCGCCAGATTGGACAAGGGAAAAGATGGGTGGCAGTGATGCCTTAGGATTTTAGCTTTTATATTTTCATATGTTTGTAATCCTGTAATTCTTTAGTGTATAACTCTGAACTCCATACAGAGTGTTAGCTACTGCTTTTCCATTTTGGTCAGACACAACAATTCCTCTCTAGGCCTGAGAATCAAGGACACCTCACTGTCTCAGGCCCTGAGAAATGCAAACGAAAGTGAGTTGTGGGGGAGCAAACTCAGAGAATGGGACTGTACTGCCTGAAGCTGTAATTGGACAATTAACCTCTGATATCCAAATGGACAAAACTTATATCTGTCCCAAAACTGTGTGACTGTGTCCATCCTGAGTGTAGTCCCTGCGAGACTCCTGCACTGCCCAAGGTGCGCCCTGTGAAGGCCTTTCCATAAATCCCTGCCCTTTATCTTTTTACTTTGTCCAGCCTCTGTTCCAGGTCAGCCTCTCCAAGACATCAGCAGTGTGGGCTTCAGGGTTTGGCCAGGCAAAAGTCCCATCATCATACTGGGGAGAAGCTGGGCTCTGGCTCTGAGCTGTGCACTCTGTTTGTCCATGCAGGAACCACCCAAAATTGGGCCCTACATCAGGGGCTGCCCTGTGCACCCATCTGTGGTGGGGTGACACGCCTGGACAGGAGCAGAGCTGGCCTGAGCCCACACTGCAGAGGTCACAGCTTCACTTCCCACTCACATCACATCAGCTCTGACTGCAGGCACCAAAAATAACATCAGCCTTAAGGGAGCGTTCCCAGGCGCCTCACCTGGACATCCCATCCAGGTATGCACACCTGTCCTGGAGCTCTTTCCTGCCAAACCCCTGTCCTTGGGGCTGGACATGGCTGATTTACCAGAGCTGGGGTTGGGATGGGTATCTTCAGTGTGCCCTCACCTCCGCCCGTCTCCTGACTGCTGCTCCAACACCCATAGGTCAGGCTGGTCGGCCCTGGAAATCTCTCCTGACATATAAGTGCAAATTAACACTGCTTTAAATAACAAGTAATTAGCTACAGAAATATGTGTGAAACTTGTTGAAATTCCTGGAGAGACATGATGTGTTGCTGAATGTTTGTTTTTCCATGGGTGGTGTGACTGACCAGTGTAAATGTACATAAAGGATGAGCAACCTTTCAGGTCAGGGCCCATCTCTAATCCTCCCTTTTTCAGAGTACACAACCCCCTGACTTTCCTCCTATATCTTCATCATCATCAGACTCACTCGAATTCTAAGCAAAAAAATTCAGCTTCAAAAATCCTTTTTCCCTGTGCCTGTGTGCTGCTTCCCAAAACTTTTCCCCCAACTCTGGTGGAAATGCCTCACCTGATACCTCTTGGCATCATGTAGGCTTTTTGCACAGGCATGCTACATTCCTGATGGTTACATGCATGTGGTTAATGCCTGTAGGACTCTGTTCTCCCTTCTTGCCTCCCATTTCTTACAGGAATAACTGTTTTTACTCACAAGGATCACTTCTGATTATAATTTTCTCATAATTTCTATTATTTGGTCAAGGTTGTCTTTCTGTTATTTGGTCAAGGTTGTCTCATGCTTCCTGACCACTATTTTGGTCACATTTATTGACCGTGTCAGCTTTCCTCTTGTCACCTACCATTACATACTCCTAAATTTCTGCCACGGCATTAGAGTAGATAAGTGAAAGAATCAATGTGTGAGGAAATCCATTTGTCTCCTCCTTCCATTTTCACCGTGAGCTCTTCACAGCCCCTCATTGCCCAGCCTTCAGCCTGCACATCAGCTCTGCTTGTCTCCATCCTATCAGGCTGAGGTAGCACATACTAATGGATCATCATTGCAAATTTGCCTTAGATCAATAGTTCTCTCTAAAAATAAAATAAAATCGCTGACTTTATCAAAGAACCATTCTTCATTAACTGACCCAATCTGGTACTATAAATCCCATTCTCTGTTTGCCTCTCAGTCTTTGATCCTTTTTTCATCTAAAACCTGCTCTGGTTTTTGTGCAATACCAGGGTCAAGACATTTGGCTTGTGCTTGCACAGGCCCTCTCCTCCCTACCACAAATTAGAGTTTCTACTTTCACAGTTGCCCTGCCAACACAGCTGATTTGATGGATCTGTGTAACATCATCCTCTCTGCCATCTCAAATGCTGGCTCCTGTCTGCTCTTGGGTGGAGAGCAGCAAGGCTTCTTGGTTAAGGGCATAAAAGGACAAATTTAATTTCTATGGTGGATCCAGTAATTTTCCATATGTATCCATGAGGCATTTCTCTCTTCCTCCCATGCTTAGTATAGTATCAGCATTCTCCTGGAAAACACAGCAAGGTGCTTTTCAAGCTATGCTTCAGTTATCTTTGACTTGCTCCTCCCTGCAGGGTGAATGAAGCTATCCCTGCACAGCCTCATCTTTACCTGGACATTTCAACAACCTTTAGGTGACTCCTATGCAAAGTCAAGCTACAAAACCTGGTTTATAGTAATTTTCCTTGTGAACCTCCAAAAAGATTGGCTTCTTTGCTGCTCAGAGGCTTGCCAGCTTGTCTTCAGGAGGGAGGTCTTCCTGCAGTTATGTGTCAGGTTCTGCCTTGTGCGGGGTGCCTGAAGAGGACTGGGAATGCATTTTCAACACTTCACAGGTATCACAGAATTGGCCAAACCACAGACACGGCCCAGGAAGATACAGGGAGAAGAGCCATTAGTCTCGACACCTTCAAAGGGCTTCACTGTGCTTTCAGGCGTTGTCCTTTCCATTAACATTAAGTTTTGTTGGTAAATACTTTTTTTTGCTTTTGGACACAAAATGTGCTTGGCAGCTTGTGCAGCCCCACTAGCACCAGGGAACCTCGAGTTGTAATATTTTGGCTCTCCCCCCTCTGGCATGAGGGAAGTCTGGAGGTTGGCTCCGTTTGGAAACCCCTGCAGGAGATGCTGGGGAGGAGCTGAAGGGACCCCTCAGCCCCAGCGTTTGCCCCTCCTCTCTCTCACTTCTTCGTTTGACATTTCTAAATCCACTCTTGGATACCAAGGCAGGAAATCCAGATCTCCACAGGTGGTTGTGAGGAATCTACAGGAGCATGTTGTGCAGCAGGGATTTCTCCAGGCTGTTTGGGCAGTCTCTGTTCCTGCACCCCACCATTGCTTCCTGTCCCAATGAATTCAGCAACACATTTTCTAAGGAACGGATTGTCAAACTCCTTCCCTTAGGAAAACTTTCCTTCAGACAGCAGTGAACCTTTTATAAAATATTCAACACCATTATGTTTCTCCTTCTCCACGCAAGTGCCCATGGAGGACTGGGGTGACACACTGTCTTGTGGACAGGCTGAGCTGGGTGGGCTGGTACCCAGCTGGCTGGTTTACACTTTTCTATGGTTTCCAGCATCAAAGAATTTAAATGTTCCACTCTGCTACTTTTGAACCATCTCCTGATCCCAATTTCAACTGTGCAAACTTCACCATGACATAAATACAAGATCAAGTTTTATTTTAATTTCCTTATTTCCTTTTTTTCCCCCTGACATTTCAGGTTCACGTTCTTAACATTTTTGCTGCAGACAATGAAGGCTGGAAGTTAACTTGAAAAAACCGACACCATCTGAAATTGACGTGCAAACACACGCTCACAGAGTCAAATTTTAAAATGCCTCTAAGTATGAGGACATTCAAAACAAACAAAATAAAGGTTTAGTAAAAATACTCTAAAAGGTCAATCTATTATGCAGTGTTGTTATGTGAGAAGTTCTGTCATCAAGACAATATTTCAGCAGCTTTAGACAGATGAGATTTCTAAAGGGGATTTCTAATTTGTATTTGTTTTTAATTTGGGGTTTGGATCACAGCAGCAGCAACAATTTGTTTTGTTTTGTATTTATGGCTGCACATGTTTAAAATGGTAAATCTGCACTGACCTATTAGACCACAAAAGTGAAACTAGCTTCTGTATTCTCATTCCTTAGCTGAAAAAATAAACCCACAGCATGCATGTGTAAAATAAATTATATTTTTACAGCTTTCAGGGTTAGTAACCAAAGGCAATGCAAGTATTTGGATTATCACGGTCCTGGCTTTAAAAATAGGAAATGGTTCTTTACCAGAAAGGGATTCTTTCAAGACAAAATGCATTTTTCTAGCTGCTGCCTTTCATTAAAATGATATCATTTAATCCAAAATGAAAATGAAATTTATAAGGCGCTTAATAAAATGTGCATGTTTCTTTGTGAAAGAAATTAACTGAAGCATAGAAGGATTCTGGTTTGGTTTAACACCAATGAAGATACCTCAGTCTAAAAGATAATTCGGAGTTAGCACCAGATCATCCCGTGCTGAGCCCTCTGCTTTTTCTTACCCACCTGTTTTTATTGGTTTTGCTGCTCACAACAAATAAAAAGTTTCCCTTCAGTCTCTAAGCCTTAAAAGCAAACAGAGATTGAGTCATATTTGACTTCACACAGAAATGTGGATGGGACCTGTTGCTTGGCCCCCAGTTACAGCTCTGTAGAAGGTTTGCCCAGGCAGAGCAGAGCCTGGGCTGGGACTCTCTGGTAGCTGGATTCATTATTTGAAGACAAATAGGTTTTCTCTGGCTAATTTCTACCCCTGGACAAACACGTGCATCATTTTACTCATTAAAGTTGCTTCATGCCTCAGGATGGAGGAGGCTGAATTCAGAAGATGCTCCTGAGCAGCGGCAGGTGAAATCACAGGTTGGCAATAACAGCCCAACACTCAGGTCCAGCTGGGGTATTTTGGGGGTAGAGAGCAGTGGTTATTAGGAACACAGCCTGGTTTTACACCATGGACACCCCAGAGAGGCAGGAGGGTCCCTGACAGGGCTGGTGGGGCAGGCAGAGGGTCAGGCCGAGACAGCGAGTCAGGCAACACTCGCTGCAAAACTCCTCATGTCTGTGTGGAGTCCTTCTGAAGTGTATCTTAGGAATGTCCCAAATAGTACTGGCTGGTGGGAGTGGAAGGTGCTGACAAATCCAGGGGAAGAAAAAGGATCTTTATTGCAAGTGGGTGATCAGCCTGGCCCTGACCACAACAAGGGAGCTCATTTCATTACAGTGGCTGCAGCACAGCCTCCGTGAAAATTACAGGGAATGCTAAATCAGCCCTGGACGTGATTCAAACAGCAATTTGCTCTCGTCGTGGCCATCGTGGAGAGCCGAGAGCAGGGACAGAAAGCAAGACAGAAGCAATGTTCTTATCCTTCTTCCTGCAGATGTCAGACCTCATGGTCTTTAATGGACGTAGAGACAGGGCAGGAAAGAATCAGGGGCGAGAGATTAATTCTTTGAAACATGAACGAAACTAAAGCAGCTGGGTGGGTTTTCTTCTGGTAGGAATAGGGTCCTGGTTTTCACCCAGCTCTGACTCAGAGGCTGACACATCTAACCTATGAAAGACTTTTTTTAAAAAAATCCACATTCTGAGTCCAAACAGAGCTCAGCATCTCCTGAGCATCTCCTTCGTGCCCATCCCAATCTGCTGTGCCAAAGGAATCAATGATTTTTTCTGCCTTCCCCAACCCTGAAATATCCCTGGGGAATACTAGGACAGAGCACACAGCCGTCTTGCTGCTGACAGATCTTCTCCTGCATTGCCTCTGAATGATGACATCCCATTTCTAACCCCCTTTGCTATTGATTTTCATGGTAAACCGACATAATTTGGCTGATACACAATTTTCATTTCCCCCACCGCTGATGAATTGTAACATCCTCTCTCTATGCTCTTTTTTTGAAAAACCTTAATAGTCTGGGAGAGGAAAGATGACCTTGTAGAGGTGATAATCTCTCTGGTTGAACCTGGGGATGGGTATGGTTTAGCCCCACAGCAACACGCCACACTCCCTACACAACTGGTAATAATTTTGTGATCAGCCTGTGACTGCTCCAAAAAATAGGAACAAATGAGTTAAGTCACAAATCTAGTGCACTTCCTATCCCGTCTATTCCCAAAGAATAGCACGTCAGCAGTGCCAGAAGACACATGGATGATAAGTTACTAATAAATTCATTGTGTTGCTGATTTTTAACGGGCTGATAAAAACACTCCTTTTAACTGGGCGCAGCTTGCATGAAAAGAAATGGTAGAGTTTGGGAAAATATTCTACACTTGAATTGTAAGAATTGCTATTGTAGCAGCTTTTAATTGCCGTAATTTTGCATTAATCAGGTATTGATTGCATTTTTACCAGCTGAGAGAGCAGCACACCTCCCCTCTCACGCCTCGGGCTGGGTGCAGGCGGCTGCCGAGCTGCACGGTTAACAAGGAATCACTAGAGGTCACTTTGATTCCACCGAATGCAACAAAGCCTGGAAGGTCTGGGGGT
Organism: Callaeas wilsoni; assembly: GCA_013398955.1. Classification (NCBI taxonomy): domain Eukaryota; kingdom Metazoa; phylum Chordata; class Aves; order Passeriformes; family Callaeidae; genus Callaeas; species Callaeas wilsoni. The sequence continues at coordinate 114,470 of VWPU01009294.1, forward strand.
TTGTTTCTGCCTTTTTGTTGTTGTGAGACACTTTTTAAAAGCAGACTCTTTTTGCACGTGTGTATAAGACTTGTTAATAGAAGCTCCTTGGGCTGAATTTTATTCTGGTGTAACGAGTGAAACTTTGAAGATGTTTATAAAGCTGTGTCTATATGCATCAAGAGGAAATTTGGCCATGAGTTTCTATTTTAATATGAAACATCTTCTAGTGGATTTGATATTCCTGATAACAGATGTCATTATTTAACTCTTAATAAATAGTTCTGTCCTATCAGGATCTATATAAATAGGAAAAGAATAGCTCCGATGTAAAATCTACAAGAAGATATTCCAATTTTGCTGCATACTCAGTTATACCCAAATGAGAAGTAATATTTAGGTGTATTTCATTCTTATCTTCAGTTGATAAACAAAGTAAAGATATTTCCTTGCTAAGAGAAAAAACCACCCCCAAAAAGGAACACCTTGTGATCAGGCCAAACACTTCTCTGGTGCAAAGAGCAGCTCCAAGGCGAGTCCAAATTTGGCCTTTTTTTACAGTTGTAAAGTGACAATTTGCCTCCTTGGGAACCTCCAGCATGAAATCTGACTTTTTGTTCATTTTGGACATTTGGGACACTTTGGTCCTACCATGCCAGCTTCTCTTGTCATGGGTTCCCAAGCGCCTGAGCCGCAGGTGAGGAACCCATGGCACAGCTGCCTCAGGAATGGCTTCACTGCTGTTCAGACGCCTGCGTGCTGAGTCCCTGATGGGGCAGGGGCTGCACAGAGATGTCCCCCCTGCCCTAATGAGTGGCAGCATCCTGCCCGTTTCTAAATGCAGTTGGTTTAATCCTGTTTGGGGAAAAGCATAAACACTTTGCATGTCCAGAACCTTGGTGGCGCTTAGGTCCTTCTTGCTGCATATGGGTCAGCTTTTGCTGCAACCAGCAAACCCAGAAAGCTACACCTTTTCTTCTGCACCTGGTATTGTTCAGCACCTGCTGGAAGGCACCAGAGCACCTGAGGGATCTGCATCACATCATGCACTGGTGGGTACCAGCTGCATCCCTTCCAAGGTGGCACCACCGGCTCAGCTCCATGCTGCTCAGCACTGAAAAAAGCAAGACCCCGGAGCTGATTTGAAATGAAAATGTTTCAGAAGGGCTTGTCCCCTATCCTGTGCTCAGTGCAGAGGATGTCCATACTTGTGCTTGAGAGCCAAGGACAACACCCACGATGCTGCGTGTTGCAGTGCTGGTTGCAGAGAGCAGGGCACTTGCTCACTGGGAACGAGCCCTTTCACATCCACACAGCACTAAAGGCAGGCCCGAGTGACTCCCTGGCATCTCCATGAGTGACTCTCAGGCATCTCCACGAGTGACTCGGGAGCAGAGGGTGGGAGAGCTGTGGCTGTTCTGTGTCTGATGCCCAGGACAGCTCCTGGTGTCAGCGCCGAGTCGCTCCGACCGAGTGCTGGTGCGCAGACACAGCTGTGTCGTGCCCACACCCAGGCACTGGGGACTTCTCCTGTCCTTTTCATGAGCTGCCCAAAACCAGGGCTTTGGAAGGTGGGAGGTTCCCAAGATCCCCAAAAGTCCCAAGCAAGAAGTGTATGTTGAGTGGGTGTCAGGGCAAGCCTCCATCCATGCCTGCTTGCCTTGGAGAGCAGATGGTTTTGGTCTCCTGTTATCTCTCCCTGAAGAAAATCACTTCTTCCCTTCGGCAGTGCACACGTTAAGGGAAATTTCTTTCCAGGGACAGCTCTCATGGTGCTCCCTCAGCCCCCCACAGCTTTTTATCCCCAGGGCACTGCATGTCCCCCTCTAGATCACATTAAGCAATGTGATGAGCACCCCTCCCATGAGCATCTATCTTCTCCCTTCCTTCCCCCAGGGGAAAATTGAGTGGGAATAGTTTTAATTAACTACAGTGTATGTGCACGGTGTTTATACCTACGCAGGCAAGGCTGAACAAGTGTGCCTTGCTCTTGGAAAGAGAGGCACTGGGGTTTGTGGCCTCTCTGAAGTCCTGATCCTGCAGTGGAGAACCAGCTCCAGAAAAAGCTCTGGCTTTGGACTGCATTGGGCTCTGTGTCCCAGCACGGACACAGAGAGAGGGGTGAATATGTCTGGGCCCAGAGCTTGGTCACTCTGCAGAGCTGAGCAAGGTCTATGTGCACCCTGCACCAGGACCACCAGAGGAGTCAGGGAGGCCCCAAATGTAGCCTGGGACCTCATGGGGAGTCTCTGCAGAGGGCTGACATGACATTTTACGCAGGATTCACAAGTAAAGTTAGGACACCTACATTCAGACATATTTGCAGGTGTCTCTGTGAGCTCTTGGTGTCTCAGCTCACTCATTAGTCCATAGAGATCTTGTCCAGCCAGACCCCTCCAGCCAGCAAGGTATCTCCTCTCTGTGGAGGCACATGGAGACACAATCACAAGCCAAAATCATTTCTTAGCCTTGATCTGGCTAAAGCCTTGTGGGTCCTCCTCATGATGTATGTGTGTAATGCAGAGTTTAACATCATGCAAAAGCCAGCTGTCCTCTTTTCCAAATGTGTTTAGAATGGACTTAAAAATTCAGAAGGAAGCATGCTTATTTTATATACAAGGATGCATAATACTGGCAGCTGTGAAACATCTAAAATTAAATTAATTTTTTACCAATGTATAAATTAAGAGGGCTGTCAAATAGTCAGACTATTTGTCAGTAAAGGTTTTGGATAGTCCATGCATTTCACCATGTGCTCACAGAGGAGATCCCTCAGAGTGGCACATGGGCAGTAGGTGATATCTGATTCACTGTGTTTCTCATCATGTCAACCCCATAGACTGTGCAAAATTATCCTCAGACATGTTTTTCTGCCCATCTCTGGTAAAGAGAGGGAGACAACAAGCTACTTGCTCAAAATCAGAAGAAACCGCATAAAAAGGGGCAAGGACCAAACCTGGTTCACTCAAAGCCCAGAAGTGTTATGACAACTGGTTTGTCATAAGGAATTTTTTTTACTGTTTTCTCCTTCCTACAGCTATTTATAGTTTCAGTTCATAACCAGTGGTTAATATTTTCAAAGTAGTCGAGCATGTGGTCACCCAGACAGAAGATGTGACTGATTCTGCTGCGCTGCCTAAGAAGTGTTGCCCATGATACTCAGGATCTTTCTGCAAGGGTCAGTGGGGAGCTGATGGCAGAGGGCAGGAAAGATGCCCTGCTGCCTTGGGAAGAAGGTCTTGCTGAGTCTACCACACTCTGCAAGGCTCTGAGTGAGTCTGCAAAGCTGTTACCTTCTCCTGAAGATGCTCCATGTTGGATTTTCATGGATATATTTATTTTTTACTGAATTTAACACCCCGCCCCCCCCTTTTCAAAGTACAACTGAAAGTTCCTCAATATATGGGTTAAACCATATTGCTCTCTGGATCCAAGACTGGTATTTTGTGCCTCCTCCTGCACTGTTGTGTAGTGACAAAGTTCCTGGTGACTTAAGTGGGAGAGAGGCTGTGTCCTGGGAGACAAAACTTAATTGAGTGTAATACCACAGGGCACGTAAAGTAGGACAACACAGTCTGACCTCATTTTGCCCATACATAACCCTGCTGACATCAGTGGGAGCTGCACATATGCAGTCAGGAGATGACATTTGCCCACTCTTGGCTGCTCTATGAAATTCTTACTCGCCTGATAAATTCTATTATTTAATGGTGCAATATGAGAGCAATGGATACAACCAGGTAAAGCTGAGCAAACACAGCTCAGCTCCCTGCCTGTTTGAAGTTGTGGAAAGACTTCTTCTGACGCGGGTGGCTGTTGGATTGAGCCCACAGTACACAGTGATTCATAATCATTTTCCTCAGTGAAAGCAACCAGGTTGGTTTGTTGTTATTTGTGGGATCACATATTAATTATTTGCAAATATTTGAATGGCAGTTGGGCTTTCTGATGCCTGTGAACTCCATAGCTTCCACTGGTGTTAGCACAAAATGGTTATTCACACAAATACCATGCCAGAACAGACTTGTTTGATACTGTACATTTATTACGCTCCTGTTTCCAGAAAAACTTTGCTGAGCAGAAAGGGTATCGTTTGGCAAAGCCAACAAAGCTTACATCCAACCAGTGACTATTCCAGGAGAATTGTTCATGAGCAATCCTGAGATTAATATTTATTTGCATTCATCACTGTCTAATAATTAAAACCAGTTCTTACTGCTGAAGAAAACAGGATGGGGCTGACTGGCAAGGAAGAGGTGAGGTGGGTGAGTGAGGTTTCAGCTCTCTGCTCAGGGCAGGCTACAGGAGCAGAAGCAGAGCTCGGCAGAGCTCTGAATGTCCCAGATTCTGAGCCTGGGATTTCTTAAAACTAATCTTGTTTTAACTCTTTGGTCTCCTTCCTCTCAGATTAAACACAAAGAGAATATAAAGGAAGATTCTTGATAGATGGGATGCAATGCTGCTGTATTTAGGGAAACTGTTAGCTTATTTAATAGTACCAGTTACTGAGAGGGATGGAGCCCCTCCATCCTTGCAGACATGGGGGACCTGACAGAGGGTGGCCTCCAGCAGCTTGTTCTAAGTGGGCCCAGTGTGGGCTGAGATGAGACCTGGGACCACCAGAGGCTGCTTACAGCCTAAACTGCTCAAAAAAAAAAGCCCATGAAATGCTTTAATGCTCCAAACTAGCCAAAGCCTGAGCTGCCTGATGTGTATCCTGCTTGTAAATAAGCTTTCTCCACCCAGCGAAAGCCTACGACAGGTCTGTGGCACAGAGTCTCTCTGTCATGAGACCAAAAGGATGTTGCTGTAATTGCACACAGATGTATCATCCACTCCCTTGCAGAGAATGCCATCAAAAGACTCAAAACTTGGAATGATACAGCATTCCCAAGTATAGTTTCCCTGTGAGCACATCCCCTTTTCAAGGGAGACATCCTGGTGTCCCAGAGCTCTTGTCCAGGCAAGCTTTGCCCCAGAGATGGGCTGAGGAGGAAGGGGTCCCTGTGCCATTCCCAGGGTCCAGAGAGCTGGGCAGACCCGCATGAAGCACACGGTGTTCTCACAGCATCCCTGCTCCCCTGTCCATGTCCAACCCCTCCTGCCCTTGGGCTGCAGCCAGATGTGAGTTTGGTGGCCGAGGAGCCCTCCACGGTCATGCCACGCAGAGCATCTCTTGTCATCTCTCCTCCTCAGTAACACAAACGGACATTTGTTCACACCAAACTGAGCAAATCTAACATTTATTTCGCATTTAGGTCACAGGACATCAAAACAAATATTTTTACCCCAAACATGTTTCCTGACCTTGTGGTTTCACTCCTGATTTGCAGTAATATTTGTCCAAAGAGATGTCTTGCTCTCAAAAATGAAAGGAAAAGTTATATAGGGTCCTGCACTCAGCTTTAAGGTGCACAATTGCTTGTGCACCCAGATCACCTCTGGATGCCACTCTTGATTTCAATGGAACCAGGACAAGATCATTAAACTCATACTTCCTGGATTTGCTCACTTCATTTCTTCCCTGAAAACCAAAATTATTTAAAGACGTAAGCCTATACACTCCAAATGCAAAGCAGTAAAAATTATATTTAACAATCTTGGCACAAAGAGTGGCTGTGGGTCTCCTATCAAATCTAAGACAATCCCATCGCTTGTAAAGATGCATTTTTTAAAGATGATTTTTTCCCTTTCAGCCTGTGTAGGCCAAGGATCACATTAACACTGCTCCTTTGAAAGCTCTGAAGGGCTCTCTACATGGAAAATTGACCTTTTTTCAGTTAAGTTTGAACTAGTTTTAAGGCAGAAACTGCTGAAGAGAGAATTTCAAAAGCTTAAGAAATCCAGTGGTCCCTTATGGCTTGCAGTAATGAGTAAGATAAAACGCTCTTTCTGGTTTCCTTCCCCCTGTAATTGAAATAGATGCTGTACTGGGGCTGCAAAACTGCTGCCCAATTATCGCCCAACCAGGCTGATTTACATCTCCTGTGCAGCCTCGGCGTGGTGTGAAATGCTCAGGAGGGCCAATGTAAACTTATTTATATCCTGGTAGGAGGTGCTGAGCTGCTAATATCAGGATAATAATATTATATAGGTATGCATATATGTGTATATATCTGTCTAAAGATCCAGCTAAGCAAACTTTCCCATGTGAGGGCACAAAGAGCTGCTGGCTGAGGCACAGCCTGGCTACCTGGCTGTGAAAGACCTGGTTTACCCTAGTGCTTGGCTTCGATTTTAGTTGCACTGTGGATGTGATCCTCTTTTACTGGCGCATCCAAGCATCCCTTTGGAGGGCTTACCTGGTGTCTGAGCACCAGGGCACTGCTTGAACTATTGGTCAAGTAAACACAAAGTAGCCCCAGTCTCATTAGGGTCATTTCTCATGTTGGCTTGGGTGGGGGAGGTGGAGAGGACAGGCAGCTGCTGGTGGGCTGCCCTTCAGGGCACCTCTGCCTCCCCACAGAACCCTTCCAAATGAGTTGGCTTTGCATGGCCACGCAGTATTTCACAGGTAAATGCCAGACTGTCTACATGGCTGTAGGTGGGAGGAGAGGGAGGCTGTGACCACATGAAGCGGCACCAGCACAATTCCTGACGTGTTTGAAGAGTCCAATACCAAATCCCACGGGATCCCCACTCTGCATTTCAATGTCATCAGGGTAAAATCCTCAGAGAGTGTGCGATAGGAATGCCATCACATATCAGACATTTCAGGAAGTCTCTGTAATTTCTTTAATTATTCAGACAACAGAGCACAAGGATAATAGCTTCAAGTACATTCTTATACATTATTTTGACAGTAATAGATATGTATTTAGTCATAAACTATTCTGTAGCCACCACTATGTGTACATTTTATACAAACTATTGCCATACTCGGACCCTGAAAATGGACAGTGACATCTCTTAGATGTTTTGCACAAGGTTATGACAGTACATCCTTCATACGAGAGCTGTAGCTATGGGTTGGATCGGCCCATCTAAGGAAGCACTTCTAACACACCACGGAGGGGTGATCCTGACGAGAGGCGCCGGAGGGAGAGGTGGAATTCAGACATGGTGAGAGGAAGACATAAAGCTGCTTGGAATAAGTGCAATGGAGAACATGGCACAGCGTTTCTCTGCTCGGTGAAACAGGCTGATCCTGGTGTAAGAGCATCTTGTCTTCTCTCACACCACAAAGCTCTGCGCTCATTTCGGCCTTTTGGGTGAAGATTAAGTGAGGCAATGTCTGGTGTGGTCCCATCCAGGCACGTGCCCTGCCCTGACACAAGTGTGGGCTCTGGTCTGATGGCTCTTCTACATCTCAGTTGTGATTTAGACTGACGCTCTCCAGCCAGTGGCTTTAAGTTTGATCATTGTTCCCCTAAAATCCTCCACCACCCGACCTCTGGAGAAGGCACCTTCCAACACGGTCATTTCTTCGAGAGTAAAGGCCTTAAAAAATGGCAACCACCTCTCAGAGACAGGGTAAGAGAGCTCAGACACCCAGATGCTGCCATTCTAAGGCCAGACTCTTACAACAGAGACTCATTTGTTCCACAATAACATTCTCACATGCCCCAAATCAGCTGGGTTTGCAGCCCTCAGCACACATCAAAGACAGGGAGGTGGCAGAGTCCGAGCTGGAGTGGGCAGCAGGTTCTCAGCACCCACCAGGCAGTCCACAGTCCCCCGTGATGCCTCACGTCAGGTGGGCATGAGGCCGGCTTGGTTCCTCTCCCGGCTCTGCAGCAAGCTGTGGTCACTCTGAAGTCTCATCACCCTGGCCGTGTCCGAGCTTTGGAGGCTGGAAGCGGGCCTGGACTAGAGGTTGGCAGGAAGGAGAGACCACATCCCTCTGTTGGGGCTTGACACAGCAGTGCTCGTGTGTGGGGCTCAGCCACCAGCTCCTGACAGCGCTCTTGAAGTTCCTAGGATTTCAGTGTGGAAGAGCACGGTCTAAACTCTCTGGAGATAGCCCCAGGCAGGGACATTCCGGGAGGCCGTGGAGCTGCCATCCATCCCAGCAGAGAACATGGCTGTGCCTCAGGAGCAAAAGGCCTGGTGGATGAACATCCTAAACTGGCGAGTAATGGAAACCAAAGAAAAGGTGAGAAGACATTCAAGGCAAGCTCCCCTCCGGCACGGTCCCGTCGCAGACGCGCACACACATGCACACACAATGTTTTGCAAAATTTTTAAAGGGATCCTGGAAACCCTCCGTGGAGGAGCACGCAGTGCAGCAGAACCTCACTGATCAGCACCTGTCAAGGATGATTCCCTCGGGGTGGGTTGGGGCTGGGACCAGGCAAGAGATGCAGCACTGGCCCTACCACTCAGCTCCTAGAACACATCTACAGCACATTCACCCACGGGTGGCTCGGGACGGACTCCTGCGTTACAGCTAAGGAATGTCTCTCAGGATAATTGAACAAATCTTTATCCTTTTGTTTGTTTTGCAAAGGGCGTTTTGCTGTTCTCAGCAGCCCCAAGCCCTGTGCTGTTACTCAGAGTAGCCAGTGAAATCTGGTGGCCGTCTCCTTCTTCCAGCATCAGCCACGTGAATCCCTCTAACTCACCAAAGTCAATGTCTCTCCCTCAGATTTCCATCTTCTGGGCACCCAAATTGAAGCCCACTGAAATCCCGGCGTTGCCACAAGGTGAAGGCAGCTGCCTGCCTTCACGGTAACATGCTTCAAAGGGAAAACTTGATTTAGCATCCTCAGAAATCAATTTTAAGAGCCATCCACAGTCTCCAGACCAGACTGGGAAGTGGACACAGAGCCAGGGCTGGAGCTGGAAGAGAGGAGCTTTGCCTGAGCATTGATTGGGAGCCAGGGCTCTGGCGAAAGGAAACCCGTCTGCCGGTCGCTCGTGCAAATAAGTGAGGTTCTACTGTCAGTACAAGAGATTCCAGGTTATGCACAGATGTGATGGATTCGTTTCCTTAATTAAAGTACCAAAATTAAATGTTATAAGCAACACATCTAAATAAAATAACGGGCACTCATTTAGGCATCATGTTTCCTAAACCAATAAGCAAAAAGGGAAAAAAAAAAAAAATGGGATGCACCAAGAACTCTTAGTTATTATATACTAACCAAACTGTGCATGGCACATTTTATTTCTATAAAACTATTAAAACTATTACAAAATATTCAAAAATACATTTTAGTAAATTTACAGCAGTTATTTCTCAATTTATTAATGCAAAACATCCTTTTCCCCCCTCTGTACAAACTACCATCTCCATCGTCACAGAATTGCCGCCATGTGCGCTTTTTAAAAAATATTATTTTCTAATAAACTTTTTCTGAAGTTAAAAATAACAAAGTTTCTTACGGTTTTTGCAAATAAAAAGTTTGTGTAACAGTCTTGACTTCCATGAACGTGGCCAAATGGTGTTTTTACAACGCAAAACATGGAAAACAATACAGGAAATGATGTTACATTTGAAACTATTTAAATTAAAATAATATATTCTCATATTTTACACTATTTCAAAAAACGAAATGTGATTCAGTTAAGTATTGATCTCTCAAAAAAATCTAATTTACAATTCTGTGTATAAAAATATAATTTACGGACCCCCATGAAGTTTGTCTTTTTTGTGTGTGTTTGTTTGCTTGTTTGCTTGTTTTTTAGACTTGCTGAAATGAAGGAGCAATGTAATGGAGAGATGGGAAAGTACAGAATTTTGCTTTCTGAAAGTCAGGACACACGTGACATGTAGAAAAATAGACTCTGCGCAGTTTTGCTTGGCCTCACAAAATAATTTTTTCCCCTGTGAGTACAGTTCACATGATAATAAATTATCAAAGAAACTATTTAAGGCTCTTGAAGGTCCGGTTCATATCATTTAAAACATCTATTCAAAATACCAAAGAAATAAATATCCAGGAGAGGAGGAAAAAAAAAAAACAACCAACAAACAAAACAAAAGAACAAATAAAAATATATATATATTTATAAACTAAACAGAACAGAACTTCCAGGGGTCTTTGTTTCCCTTAAAGTCTACTTTGGACTGTCCTACTTAATTATTATTATTATTATTATTCTTAAGTCTTAATCCGTGCTCTCTTTTAAAAATATGTATTTTTTTTCTCTTTTTTTTGTTCTTTTAGGTTTTTCTTTTTTTTTTTCTTTTTTTTTTTTTTTTTTTTTTTTTCTTTTTTTTTCTCTCT